>CM035417.1:55322295-55759795 GCA_020310875.1 Ceratopteris richardii | reverse complement strand
AGAGAATCAATACTTATATGCTTTATGCATATTTTTATGAGGTGTTTGAGAAGGTGTGTTCACATGAGTTTGAGGATTTCCGGCAACAATCGTGTTAGCATTCTATGCTACTTTATAAGTATGTGATCTTTTCACACACGTATCTGACTTAGGGTCTTCCATAGCCTAAGTTTAGATGTAGGTTTGTTGACCATCAGTTTCACACTGATCCTTCCTCATTCAGTCACTCATATTCACTCTTCTATAACCTATTAGGTCACACATCTCATGTATATTCAGATTACTGCCCATACATCTGAATATGTTTGTTACATTGTACATTCACTCATTCATCTATTTCTCATCACATAGAATGGTTGAGAATTATGCTCCCACATTGTACATTGAACATTGGTATATATGATACTATGAGTAAGCGATGGCTTACGTAACACCTTACACATGACGTCTATTCTTTCTCTATCTTTGTCTCATCATTTGTATGATTAAGTTGTGATATGTTCATGTTTTGTCAATATGGAAGATTGCTAGAATTAATGTTGTACATGAATGGAACTATGGAACCATGGACCTGTGACATGAGCCTAAGGGCCTACCTCAGTTCCAACATTTGGTATCAGAGCTTTAGGGATTTGGTATCAGAGCACTAAGGTTTTGGTTACAGAACTTTAGATCTTTGGCATCAATGCATTAAGGCTCATTCATGTCCTAGGTTCCTAGAATTCCAGATTTACAACATATGATCTAAAGGCATCTTCTAATATTTGACAGTTGACATATACACTTAATCTAGATGAGTAGAGATTTGAGAATTAGACACTTCATGTGTATTCATCAGTGTGGAGTATGAAGTTGATGATCTGTTAGCAGCCGAATATTTTTGGAAGAGTATGCAAATACTTTACAAAAGTATTGTTTGAAGACCCAGACTTGATGAAGAGAAGACTACTTCAAATTCAAGGAAGAACAATGGTTTAGAGAAGATGAAGGAATCAGATCAACATCAAATCACATGTATCAGTTTCTACTATCAGATTATCATTTGCAGGTCATATCTTAGAAGAGCAGTTATGAAGAGATTTTGAAGGTTTCAAGGAGTGCTTTTATACGCTTTCATCATTTGAAAGTTAAAGCATTAGCTACATCAAAACAGGTATATAGAGGTTTTTCTAGAGAGTTTTGAGAAGATCTCTTTCATGGCAAGAAAGTTCATCTAAGAAGACAAGCGCAGAGATGAGATGAGTTTTTTCAGCCAATTTTCTGTTGTAAGTTGGTTGGATATCAAGGTACAAATGTATCTAGAGAAGGTAACTCTAGAAGGGTAATTCATCATTCATACAAAAGATTGGTGGATTTAGTCATTTCAGACATTTGAAGCAGAATTTTGATTCAGAGATATGAGGAGATGATAAAACATGTTTCTATATTCAACTTCCATTTATATACCATGTTTGTTTTATCTCTTACTCTAAGCATTAGAGGAAGAAAAAAGTTCATTTGAAGAAGTCAAGAGTGTTTGCTACTTCAAGATGAAGAGAACAAAAGGTATGGAAGAGAAGTTTGAAGATGTTGACATCGTCAGGTGGAAGAAAAATGCAGAAGAAGAAAGTCCATCATTTCCAAAAGAAAAGTAAGGCTTCCTTTTCTCATATACTTTCCATATACTTTTTCTATTTTATCCTCTACATCCAAAGACAAGTCTACGAGAACATCTTGTTTAAAGCAGAAGCAGTTTCTTGTTTTGCATTACATTTGGTCATGATTTAGTAGATTTGACAAAGAATTGCATTGAGAGAAACAAAAGCACTCATATGTGTATGAGTTATGTTGAAGCTTTTTAAGCAAGCAGCTTATATGTTCCCTCAAAGAATTCTTGGGAGTGTCAATACAGAGCTACTTGGTATATGACAAGTTGCAGAGAAGTATATTTCTTCTTTATCTAACTCTTGAGGTAAAAGAGTTTTTCTGTAGCAGATGTTGAAGACTTGGGTTGAGGTTTTATGTGTGGAAAAGATTACCTCATATTCAGTATTTTCAGAAAACTTCAGAAAATTCAGAATCTTGTTAATGTAGCAATCAGTTGAAGAATCTACTTTCAGTGATTGTCTTGATTTTTGGATACATGTTTTTATTCAAAAAGGTGTTCCATCAGATCCTAATACTTGATTGAAAAGTGGAGTTAGCCAAAAGAAAATCAAGCAGGTACTATCACATTTCACCCGAGTAAAATATGAAAGTTATGAAGTACCAACTTGCAGCTTTTGGAGTTCTCAAGGTGAGAAGTTTGTCCACTTATGTTTCAAGTAGGAATTGCAGATTCCTTGAAGGATTTGTTTGAAGAAAAGTTTTACAACTTTTTGAGAAGCATGGACACTTGGAGACATTCAGGAAGTAAATCAAACATTCAGTCATGAAGGTTTGATGACAGCAGATTCTACACAGGAGAGATCATTGATCTTGTTTGATCTTATATGATCTTGAGTATTTATGATTCAGTTGTCTATCCTTTGTTTGTGAAGATTCTTAACATTGGAAGAAGTAAGTCAAAGATTCAGATTCTATCAGATTTGTGTTGTAGAGAGATAGAAAATACTTGTTATGTTGCAGAAGGTTATGAATCCTATAAAGCTTTCATCAAGGTTTTATTATGTTAGGTTCAGCTAGCCTTATTCTAGATTTTGGAAAGCTGAAGAATGACATGGAAAGCTATTGGCATGTGCACAATGCTAGTAAAAAGGGTTCAGAGATTTTGTTTCAGATACAGGTATTGATCACTGAACATCAGATTTATGAAGGAAGACGTTCCACATTTCATAAAGTCTGATATATTTGAAGAATACTGGATACTAGTGTTAAGTCATCCAGGGGGGTGATGAAACATGAAGACTTATTTTCAAGCCATATGTAAAAGAATGCAGAGTCATACCTACAGGTATTCCTATATTTTCTTTGTCAGGTTCTCTTTATGTTCCAGCTTTGTAAGAAGAAGGAAGAAGAAGAATATTTGGAGAAAGTTCCTATTAAGATGTTCCTGTTCAGGAGAAGGTTCCAGAGTTCTATTGAAGAGAAACTTGATATTTCAGAAAGGTATATTTCAGAAGTGCGCACATATATGTTTATACCAAGTTCTGAAGGAAAGAGGTATGAAGGATTTAAAGGATCAAGACATGATGACATCATAGATTTTTACTCATATTTCAGTTGATTTCAATTGAGATGAGTTGACATGACTTGAGTACAGTCAAAGATGAACCAGCAGTGTTCATAATACACTAAGTTGTGAGTTGACAGTCACAGGTTCCAGGATTCAGTTCTTGATTTTGTTTAGTGTATTTACATGACGCAGCAGAAGTACGTTGAGAAACCTTTTTGGAAGGTAAATGCAAATATATGGATCCTAGTGTATGTTTTCAGGTTTTTGAAGACAGGAGATAGCAGGTTCAGAGACCGTTCATGCTATATTTGTTGTCAAGCAGTGATTGCTTGATGTGTACACTATTGGATATCTAGTTTGCATATTTTCTCAAGTATTATGGTTCATATTCAACAAGTTCAGACTTTTTGAAGTAAAGTCAAATTCAGTTTTGAAGAACAAGTTTTGAAGTGCAGGAGTACAAGCTTGAAGCTTGTGATAATTTGCAGCTTTGATAGTTTGCAGATCCAGTCCAGGTTGTACCAATATGACATTGCAGGGGGGATTGTTGGAAACAATGCCAATTGGTCAAAGTCTCAAAATCCCATGTTGGTCCATTTTGTGGAGAGAGTACAACATGTGTAGAGACTGTTCTTGTACCTTCTACAAGGAAGCAACGTGGGCAGCGTGGGTAGTTCAATCTACTCCCAAATCTCCCACCAGGGATCGAATCCCATCGCCGACAACGCGTGGCAAATAGAAGATTTCAGTATTTGCTTTTGGCTAAAATTGACGGACGAGCGCGAACGCAATCTGTTGTGTTTTTTAGATTCATTGCGATCGTATTGATCGTATGCTTTATTAGAAGCGATCGTAGAATCGTGTGCTTTATTTTGCTTTATTTGAGAGCTTTTCAAAGTGAGAACATCCTATATAACAATAAGCTTGGGTCACTTCTTTGCATCCTTCACCTAGGATCAACACAAGCTTTCTAGAGCTTGGACCTCAGTAGAGGTGGTGTTTCTTCTAGCACATGGGGCAGCCATGGTGCTAACTTGAAGCATGTTGAGGAGCAGCTATGGAGTTCTTCTTAATGATTCTTCTTGGAGAAGATGAAGGGTGTGCTCACACTCTAGCTCATGGAGAGGAGGTTATCTCTTGTTCATGGCAAGAAGACTTGGTCATTAGCAGCTTGATGGTGAGGATCGACCATCTACATGATTTTGAAGATTATCTTCTACAGGAAGATATTAGG
Organism: Ceratopteris richardii; assembly: GCA_020310875.1. Taxonomy (NCBI): domain Eukaryota; kingdom Viridiplantae; phylum Streptophyta; class Polypodiopsida; order Polypodiales; family Pteridaceae; genus Ceratopteris; species Ceratopteris richardii. The sequence continues at coordinate 55,755,407 of CM035417.1, read as the reverse complement.
TTGAAGATTGTCTTCTACAAGAAGATGTCTAGCTACTTCAAAGACATTGGATGGTGATTAACATAAGATTCACATCTTATGTTAAGTATTCAGGTACATATTCTCTTTATGCATACAGGTACTACTTGAAGTTTATGGAGGTTGTGGCGTTCATATCAGAAGGAGTCCTATTCGGCATAGGTACAAGAGAATCAATACTTATATGCTTTATGCATATTTTTATGAGGTGTTTGAGAAGGTGTGTTCACATGAGTTTGAGGATTTCCGGCAACAATCTTGTTAGCATTCTATGCTACTTTATAAGTATGTGATCTTTTCACACACGTATCTGACTTAGGGTCTTCCATAGCCTAAGTTTAGATGTAGGTTTGTTGACCATCAGTTTCACACTGATCCTTCCTCATTCAGTCACTCATATTCACTCTTCTATAACCTATTAGGTCACACATCTCATGTATATTCAGATTACTGCCCATACATCTGAATATGTTTGTTACATTGTACATTCACTCATTCATCTATTTCTCATCACATAGAATGGTTGAGAATTATGCTCCCACATTGTACATTGAACATTGGTATATATGATACTATGAGTAAGCGATGGCTTACGTAACACCTTACACATGACGTCTATTCTTTCTCTATCTTTGTCTCATCATTTGTATGATTAAGTTGTGATATGTTCATGTTTTGTCAATATGGAAGATTGCTAGAATTAATGTTGTACATGAATGGAACTATGGAACCATGGACCTGTGACATGAGCCTAAGGGCCTAAGATCCCACCCTAGTGCAATCTACCTTGTACTATCCTAAAAATAATAAATCTTAGGTGGAATAATTCCAAACATATCATCTCATATCAAACCTGAATATGAGTTCTACCCACTTCGCCATGCAAGTACTTAAGCTCCCATCCATGCAATGCAGCGAGAGTCATAGCTACAATCGAGAGCCCAATCTCGAAGGCACCTAAAACTTGTGGCCAATGACATCAACATATCAAAAAAATCTTGCTATAATGGTATAGTTCATAGACCAGTTTTGAGTCAAAAGCTCTTATAAGCACGTCAATTTTCCTCAACAACTTGACTAGTCACTAGAACCACACTTGTTATCACATATACCCTTCATCAAGAGAGTGAAGGAATTGACAAGAAAGTGTAGTCTCCGGTACTCATACCAAGAAACTCGTGGAGATATCCACCTCTCCAACATGAATGACTAGCTGATCTAGCATAGCAATCATCTACTTTGAGCCAATCTTTCAACCCTTGAGATGTGCTAACACGAAGTCCAGCAAAAAGTACATGCTTTATTCCACATACCAAATTTTCTAATTCACATACCATATGTTATGTCCAATAACTAATGGATAGCTTATGCTAACATCCTTGTCTAAGTGCATGCATATCACGCTTAAAATAAAGAGCACGCCAAAGATCAATTTTTGGCTCTTCTTATAAGCTACAAACCATTGAGAGAGCCTTTCCTAAGTACTGGTCATATTTTAGCTTAGTTAAAATCCAAGTCAACAAGTCAAACTATATCAAAAGTCAAAAGGCAAGGTCAAAATATAAAAGCTCAAAGAAATCAAAAGATGAAATTATACATCAGTTTACAGAGTTAGGCAAGTGGATTTCCAACCCTAAAGAAAATTTTACACAACAACGTCAAAAAAAGCACCTTTTCATATGTAAAATAGTCAACTTCGAGTTGCATTTGAAGGGTTTACCATGCATATAAATATGATACTTGGGTTACTCGTTGTGTAATTTAGCTCATTGTCAACAAAAGGTGCAAAGTGACCTTGAGAAGTCTTGTGGAGCTTCTTCGTCAACCTCAGCTCATATTTTGGAGATTATATTAGAATCTCAATTCATATTTTGGCGGCTCATATCTTCTTCATCAGCTACTATCTTTAGTCCATAGTAAGCCACTTCTTCATTGTAAAGCCATTATATTTTGCCCATCTTGAAGGTTACTATCTATGTAACTTTTTAATTATTTCATTATATTGTTTTAAGAAGTATAATCTCAGATTTGTAGCTGATTAGTTCATATTTATCATCTCATCTCAGTTTTGTCATCCTAACTCAGCTCAAGTATTTTCAGTTCAATTATCGATTATTCTCGATTCAACTATTCCCAATTCAACTCAATTATTCTCATATCAATTATTATCAATGATATGTCAATCTGATTGTATAAAAACATCAGTTTTTTTTATGAAGTCTTCCATCAGATGGGAGGATTCCTTAGTCTAAGCTTTTCAATTCTATTCAAATCATGTATTTTATTTCAGTCAGCTTCAATTCATATATGGAAATGACGTTATCTTAGTTTTCCCTTTCAACTTCATCTTCATTTTCATAAACTTCTGATAATCACTATCCCCCCAATCAAACCTCATAATTTCAACTCTTATTGTAGTATCTCATGCTCTTACGGCTCTCATCATATGTCCTTTCATTTATGCATCAACTATGACTACCAAAAAGGTGAGATTTCGAAATTGTATAACTCGAGCTTGATGAAGCTCACATAAGCCCATAAAAATGAGGATTAATGGAATTGAAGAGTGTCTTGATGAAGATCAAGACCTTGGGAAGAAACATATTGACAACACAAAGAGATTTCAGATGGGATCAAGGAAGCCTATTCCACTTCCTTTTGACAAGCCAAGCAAAATAATTGATCTTCATCAGGATGAGAATCTAATCAATGTAGCTAATGGTGAAGAGGAAAGAGAAGAGGGCCCAAGGAACCAAGGAAGAGGATACCTCCTGATATGGCAATTCTGTAATATAGAATAATTTGTAATGGCCGGTCATTGACCAGCTGTCATTATATATCAACCAACATGATTTTTATGAATCTATTTTTTTTCCACATTTTCATTATCCCTGTGATTTCTAAGGTGCAAAAGGGGTATCGATTATGTGCAATGTGTCCTATACAATGTTTGATTTCATTTGTATCATGGTTTAGAGTGGATAATTTTGGTCTTTAAAACTTTGTGCCTTTGAGAAGAGATGTCTTGATCAAAATATATGGAAGTTGTTTTAAGTATAGTTTAATTAAGATGTGAAAATCTATGGAGCTTCCATTATTTTTTAATTTCAAGAATCAAAACGCAACATTTTTTGGCGTATAAAAATTATTTTTTTGTAAGCTCTTATAAAACAATCTCAAATTCTATGAATTTTAGTGTAGTGTTTAAATTTTGGTTAGGACTTGCATGCTTGCTTTTCTTGTGGATGTGTTTTTGGCTCTTTTTGTGGATTTGAAGGGAATCTTTGAGGAATAAAAAAGAGAATATGCAATAGTTTCCGCTATCAATGCAGCATTGTTCTCACATGATCCACCGATTTCGTTACTCATTCAATGACATCTACATCACAAATATTAGGCCTATTACACTACTTATGTATGGAGTTATGGAAGCTTAAAAGAAGGATTATTCCTTTCTTAGATGAAGTTTCACAATTTAGCATGAATTAGTGTCACCCACTATCTACACCCCTTGAGTCAAGCATGAAGCCTTAGTTTGAGGACACATCATATCTTTTTGATGGTCATGCATACATGGAGTTGACTGGCTCCCTAGTTTACCTTGCCAACACATGCCCTCATATTCCATATAGAATTGAGTTTCTCATTCGGCTATCCCATCAATGATTCTCCTCATCAATTTTTCAAGTCACATTGTTGGATCGTCTCAAATATTTGGCTTCCACATAGAGATTCAATACCATTTTGTTCAAGAGGTCTTGCCCAGTGAAGTTCATTAGGAAGCCACATTGTTGGATCTTCTCAAATATTTGGCTTCCGCATAGAGATTCAATACCATTTTGTTCAAGAGGTCTTGTCCAATAAGTTCTTTCCACAACAATGTACCAATCTAGAGAACATCACTATATGTTCACAAGTGCTCTTTCTTCATGTCCTCTTAAACATTTGATGAACAATCGCAATACCCACTCCTCCAAATGGAGTTAATGGAGCTACTCAAGATATTGGCAAACTAATCATCGACATTCAATCACCTAATTGGTATCTTTCTATTTATCTTTGTGTATCAATGTGCCTCCATTTTGTAGCACTTTCTTATATTTGTTGGGACCCTTTCCATTTTAACTTCTTTCTACACTCTCTCTCCTTTTAGGGATTTATTTCAGATGATGTTTGAAAAGAGACTTTTTCCCAAAACCATATATTGAACGCCGCATCCCCATTGTACACTTGGCTAGAAGCTAGGAAAACTTTTGTTATGCTCTTCACAAGCTTACTTCTGACCATGTGTGGAGTTTCCCATCTTTAGTGATTTTTTTTTAGTGTGCGTGTTGGGGGGGGGAGGGGGGGCTCTGCACTTTCTTTGTGTTTGTGATATGTGTGCCTCTTTTTGCTTTTAGATGTGCACTCCCTACATTAAGAATAAGGCCACCTAACTTGAGGAAAATGAGAAACAAATAAGAAGAACAGGCCACCTTGATATGAGTCCAATTATGCTACTTAAAGCATCTAATCTGTCCAAGGATGATAGTGCAAAATAGCCCATAAAAGAATATCTTCTAACTTAGACATTAGATGGGACACGAAGGGCTTAAGTGGAGCTCCAGAAGCATATCATTATTCTTGACCAAGATTGATACAAAGCTGAAAGCCCATGCACGCTGCTTCATGGATAGTCCACAAGTAAACAGCCATGGCCAAATTTGTGCAAACTTCATTCCAAAATACTAAAATTACAGCAAAATGTCCTAGGTACAAAGTGTATGATGTTACTAGTAAACATATAAAGTTAAATTCCAATAAACTGAATCCTTTCAATTATTTTTATAGCATACCTCTTCAGCAGGTCTAGCATAATCCACAGGATCTCTACCAGTAATAGTTTCAAGAACAAGAACTCCAAAACTGTAGACATCACTTTTTTCATTCAAAAGACCAGTGTTTGCATATTCAGGAGCCACATAACTGTGAAAACAAAACACACAGGTATTTAATAACTGAGAAAAAGTTCGTCTCCATGTGCTGAAATGTAAGTGCTTACCCAAATGTACCCATCACTCTTGTTGTCACATGACTTTTTCCAGCCCCCAACAATTTAGCAAGCCCAAAGTCAGAAACCTTGGCATTCCATTGACTATCTATCAAAATATTGCTTGCCTTTATGTCCCGGTGAACCACTTTTGGTTCCAAAGCTTCATGAAGGTATGCTAAGCTGATCATTTCCACATTCATAGCTCAAATTATAACCTCAAGCCATAAGCATTAGAGCAACCAAATAAAGCCCATAAACTTACGCTTTTGCAGTACCAATGATGATCTTCATTCGTTTTTCCCAAGTTAAGCTATTGGAAGACTCATGTAGCCATTGCTCCAGGTTTCCGTTATCCACGTACTCATAAACCAACATCCTGAAAATTATCGTTAGTTAAACTACCAAGATACAAGAATACTGGATTTGCACTGTGGAATCCTTTCATACCTGTGGGTACCTTCCACACAATAGCCAAGGAATCGTACGAGATTTTTGTGCCTTACACGCCCAATGGCCTCTACTTCCACACGAAACTCTCTCTCTGCTTGACCCCTACAACATCCATAATGTCAGATCAATGCAACATTACAGTTAACAGCGTCTGTAGCCCAACACGTATATTTTTCCGTACATATTGTTTAGCAGACTTTTGACAGCAACCATTGTTCCATTTTCCAGCCTGCCTTTATAGACAATACCGTAGCCACCCTCGCCAAGCACATTAGACTTGGAAAATCCATTAGTAGCAATTTGCAAATCTCTTAATGTGAACCAGTGTCCCCATCCAAAATGCACGTCGTCAGTGCTGAGTTCACCACTTGAAATAACGGGATAAATGCCGTTACTTTCCGGAGCACAAGCACGTTCCTCTTGTTCTTCGACCGACAAGCCAGAATGGGGTATGAGTTTTGCCCCTAGATCCTGCAGAAGGGACCGATTCTCTACAACCTCATCGCTATTACCTTTACTGCTGCATTTATCGCCACTTAAGGAAACTTTCCGCGACACCCCAACACGAACCATAACCTTCTCTGCCGTCCCATCAACTGTGTTGTCAGTTATAGTGAGGATGACACTGCCCCCACTAGAGCGATTCACCGTGTCAACCTTCACTTCTCTGATCTCTTTCGAGTCTGCGGGGATGGACGCAGTAGAATGTAGCTTTTCGACCGTAGCAAGCATTCGAAATTTTTTGCGAGAGACCACCCAAATGGAAAGAAAGAACAAGATAAGAATTATAAAAAAACACACTGCCACGCAAATGACTACCCATAGCTTGAAGCCGAAAACAGCAGTTTTCTCGGCAAGCTTGTTACTGAGATCGCGATTGCCAGCCATGGCAAAACGAACGCCAGAAGCAAAGGTAAGAAAGGATCACGAGCTGACTTGTGGGCACGCAACCGAACAGGAAAGAGGGAGATGCGAACAATACATTATCGGTAAAGGCTGACGCTTGCAGTACAAGGTTCCACCTTCTACTTCTTTGTCCTGAAATCCCCGTGCAGCCCTGGCTTCCGAATCTGTCGTGCTCGAGATTTCGCTGTGGACATACATGCAGAGATGCTCGAAAATCCACTTCTTGATAGCTTCAAAGTCCTGCTACGACATCCTCTCCTTTCGTAGCTCAATCTCTCTCTCATGCACTGATTCGACGTAGTAGAGGCGACTATGAGTACGAAAGAATGTAAAATAACCGACGAGAATCTCTCTCCCGCTCTCTCTCAAAGTTGGCGAAGTCGATGAATCGTTGGAATAAGAAGACGAGATAGGTATATGCTACCGGCGACTCCAAACCCACAAGCAAGTTGATAGCGTTGAAAGGTCTCTGTTCAGAAAATCATAATTCTACCGTTGATGATAGCCTTCCGCTTGTCTTTGCTGGGCAAAGGAAAATTGTGTATGCATGTGCGCGTCCGGCGCACATGTGTATGTGTAAGAGAGAGGGAATGAGATTTCATGATCCAAGTGACCCAACCCTCTCGGAGAGAGACGTTTCACTGGGAAAGTCGACAGCATTGGCAGGAGAGAAGAATGTGTCTCTGAGGATTGGGATGAGCATCGTGGTCCGTGGGTAAGCTGTGCATCTTTGCGTAGTATAGTGGAAAGCAAAGATAGTATAGTGGAAAGGAAAGGGATGCGGAGAGGAGGTGGGTGTGTGTGTGTGTGAGAGACTGACTCGCGAGGGGGAAAAATGTTGGAGTGTTCCAGGGAGCGGGAGGCAGGAGTGAGATTGCGATAGTTTAATGAAAAAGTCAGTGGAACTGTGGAAGATGACAAGCACGAGGGGAACAGAATCTTAGAGAAGAGAGATGAGTCGAGAGAGAAGGGTCACTCGACAGTCGAGAGTCGGACTCGAGACTCGAGAGGGTGTAGCAGCGTAGGAGTATTCTTTGCACGATTTCACTTTTTTTTTTTTTGAGAGTACAATGAATTGCAAAGACACACCCGACCTCGAAAGGTAGAGACACTTTTTTTTTTTTTTATAAAAGAAGTTCGGCCTTAGCCTATTCTTTTGGACTTTAATTAAAATAAAGAAGAAAAATCACAAGTGAATGGGACTAGTGTATATGGGACCCCCCAAATCCCACAATGCAAGGGAGGAGTATGGCAAGCTAGAGGGCATTACAAATGAGGCTCACCCTCATGTGGGACCCATTTGGTTTCAACTTGTTGTTTTCGAAGAGATAAATACAGTGATGTCTAAATGGTGGAGATCTCTTATCTCAGGAGTTACCTAGAAGAAACAAAGATTTCTCGATCAACCATTCCTTAGGATTTTGGCCAAAATTGACAGCACATCGCTCCCTCCAAATCTTCCAAAGTGTCTCACCCCTGATGGCATTCCACAGCCTCGATGAGCAGCCGACCGCCTCACCCAACAGCACCTGTTGCCAATTGATTTGGTTCGTGAGTCTCAATACCCGGGTCACGTGATGCCAGATAACACAGGACTTGGGGCAATCGAAGAACAGGTGAGCTAAATCTTCAATGCATCGATGGCAACGTTAGAGGCACTCTTCTTGGGGAACTTTGAGGCATCCAGCTTTAAGCGGGACTTGAATTTTGGCCATCTGCCTAGGAGTACAAGGCACATCTGCTAAATCACACCCGTTGGATAGCACGATTTTACTCTTCATGATGTACCATGATCAATTTATTTTTATGTTGAGATTGAATTTTTTTAATGATCAATTTATTTTTATGCTGAAATTGAATTTTTTTAATAAGCAGTTCTCACACAGTTGTCCATGGGTAGTGTATCCATGGTACTTGAAAATGTCCATCGGTATTATGTATATTCATTTGTAGAATATATTCATTTGTAGAGTTGTTCTTTCAATCAATTCAAACAAGGAAGAGTAGGTTTTTGTAGAACTTCTTCTTTAAAGAAAAACAACATCTTTCACAATTTGAGAATTTGCAAGCTATCTTTGTGTCAAAGGCATTTGATATGCAGGTCAAGAATACATGAAGGAGTCACCATTTGACATGATGAAATTGAGATTCACCATTTGCTCAACTTCATCATTTGACATGATGGAAGTTGAGATTCACCATAAACTCACAATATGTTCTTTCAAAACGACAAATATATGTGTTATTTCAAGTTGGTTGAGCTCTTAGCCTCTCAAGCTTGAGGAAATGTATTCAAGCCTTGTGGTCTATGATCGCATATCCATCACTACTTGGGTGGTGAGCTATCATATTAACCCTTTTTGGGGATCATTAGGCCTTGAGATTATCCAATTCAAACCAATCATTTCATTAGGTTTTAGAGTTACCCAATTCAAACTAGTCATTTTGTTTGATTTTAGAATCGTCTCTCTTGAGTGTCTACCTTAAGCTACCTTCAAGATTTGTACATTAATAATACCTTCAGGCTTTGTACATTAATAATTGCTACGCATTCAAGTTTTTTTTTTTGAGAGTTGAGGGCAACAATGTACGCTTTTTATTGTATATTCAATTAATTCAAAAGAGTAGATTTCATATGAGAGAGATTTCAATTATCAAACTTCCTCTATATATATATATATATATATATATATATATATATATATATATATATATATATATATATATATATATATATATATGAGAGAGAGAGAACTAATCATAGATTTTTTAGTATAAAAATTAACATTCTTTTAATAAAATAATAAGTATTAAACTATTTGTGAAATATTCATTTTTTATTATTGTAAATATATTAAAAATATTTATAAGCTTTGATTAAAATTGATAATTTTACATTTAATGATTCTTTTAACATGATGATTATTAAACATTTGTGAAATATTCATTTTTTATTGTTGCATATATATCATTAAAAATATTTATAAACCTCGATTAGAATGAATATTTTTATATTTAATGAAAACAGATTTTGCATGTTCGGTGGAGATATGCACGGTCTTCTTTTATTTTTTGACCCTTCTAAAATGAAACTTATGAAAATATGGAAATTTATGTTCTGATTATGAATGCATGAATCGGGTGTTCTATGTAATATCTTGGTTATAATGTGCATGAAAGTCCTGTCTTTTTTATGTATATATCTCATTTCATTATCATTTCACAGTTATCATATGCATAAAACTACATGTTTTATGTGAGTATGGGGTCATACTTATTACAAAAAGGCTTTGCTATGTGACAAATACCCTATAGCAATGGCTGATATTAACATTTGGCCTACTTTCCACAAAATGACACATGAGAAATAATTGTCAACAGAATGTCACATATGAGAAATCGTTGTCCTTAGAATGCCACATTTGTCATAGAAAATAAAGAATGTTCTTCAAATCCTAACATATGATCTTCCATAGAATGCCACAAATAAGAAATAATTATCATGGGAAGCAAACACTGTTTTGCAAATCTTAACATATGAATGACCATAGAAAAAAGAAGCAATTCAAAAAATATGGACATTGATGACCAATAGATGCTCCAACTTTATATTGAATTCATTCCAGTGGATTACACTCTAGTCCAATATAGTGTCACTCAATAGTGCTTGTTTACATGGAGTAAAGCATTGAAAGATTTTGCTTGTTGAGGCATGATATGTATTGAGGCATCTTGTTCTTATACTCTTGGCCTTAGTTTCATCCTTTCACATCAACCCTGCTCTTTCTTTCTCTATGGAGGTCACCTCAAAATCATCTTAATACCAAGAGAGTTACAAGAAGGTTGAAAGTAAAATACAAAGAGGTTAATGAGTCTCGCATCCTACAAGTTTCCTCTTCTTCCCTTGGAAAATGAAAATGTAAGATTGTTTTAACAATAAAGAGATGACTTTTCTAATTTGAGCAAATACATTATCAAACTTATGTCCTATTTTTAGTATATACATTAGCATCCTTTTTAATTCAAGTGTCTTTCTTTTTTCTTTAAGAACTTAGTAAACCTATGGGCCCATTTCCTCTTCTTCTTTCTCCATGAAATAACCTTGAAAGCAAAAGTTCCAACAAAATGTCTTTTTCATTGGACAACAACATGTCCTACAAGAGAAGATGGTCAATCAGGGTGGATAAATAGGAAAAGAAATCTTTGTTTTGGAAACTAGCTAAATTCCCATCAATCCAAATTTTGTAAATAATATCGGCTCAATCATAGATCCACCAACCTAACCACCGGCCCTAAACAGACTTGAACGAATCAATATTCTTTGGGAGAGTGGCCTATCTTTTCTTGATCAGGATATAGGTCACCTTGGAGTAGTTAAATTCACCCTTGATTTCTTGGAAATCCTTCAAATGATTTTCACCCAAAATGAGTTTGCACCCACCTTGTTAGACCACACTTCTGGAGCTTCTAGAAAGAAATTGGGCTAATGGGTTTCAAGAAGGATTTAAACTAATTATTGGAGTCCCTCGACTGAAAAGGGAAAATAAGGTAGATATTGGCATAAGGTTTGTTCCATAAGGTGTAGGCTTGTAGTGATGACCAAAGCAAACAAGGTAGATATTGGCATAAGATTTGTTCTATAAGGTGTGGACCTGTATATATTTTCTTGCTCATAACAATTTTTCTTGTAAGGTGCAAGCATGTAGTGATGAATAAAGCAAACAGTGTGGAAGGAGTGATCCTTCGAGGTTGAACAACCTTGAATATGGAACTTTTGAGTTGAGAACTTGATCATGTTCACGTAGTTGTCCAAAAAGGAGATAGTCCTCAAAATCTATCTAGCCATAAGTTTGGAAGCTAATTGATCTATTTCTAGCAAATTGAGGTCTCATCATGAATACACCTACAAGAAATCGAATAATTGATCAAGGCCATCTTGTTACCCCATACAAGTTTTGAAAACACACCCTAAATTTATCTTCATTTTGCTTTACAAGGGATAGATAGATAGGTGGATAAATAGATAGATAATAATTAGCCATCTATCTATCTATCACATTACTAATTAGTTATTACTAAGTAGCTAGTCCTTGGTTAGTTGTTTGTAATTAGTTATTACTAATCAGATATTATTAATTAGCTTGTTACTAGTTAACTATTATTAAGTACCTGGTTCTTAGTTAGTTGTTAGTAATTAGCTATTACTAATTAACTTGTTACAAATTAGCTATTACTAAGTAGATGGTTCTTCGTTAGTTGTTTGTAATTAGCTATTGTTAATTAGCTTGTTACTAGTCACCTATTACTAAGTAGCTGGTTCTTAGTTACTTGATAGTAATTATCTGTTACTAATTAGCTTGTTACTATTTAGTTATTACTAAGTTGTTGATTATGGGTTACTTGTTAGTAATTAGCTATTAATAATTAGCTTGTTACCAATTAGCTATTACTAAGTAGCTCGTCATTACTTAGTTGTTAGAAATTAATTATTAATAATTATCTTGTTACCAATTAGCTATTAATAATTAGCTTGTTACCAATTAGCTATTACTAAGTAGCTGGTTCTTAGTTAGCTTGTTAGTAATTACCTATTACTAATTAGCTTGTTACTAATCTTCACTTCCCAGAAGACTCGTGTGACATCTCTCCCTTTTGGCCTTGACAAATGTTCCTTGAGAAATTCCACAACATCTGCAACACACTTCAGTAGTGCACCATCAGGTTTAAGTTGTTCATGGGTTAGTGCTCCCTCCAAATCTTCCAAAGTGTCTCACCCCTGATGGCATTCCACAGCCTCGATGAGCAGCCGACCGCCTCACCCAACAGCACCTGTTGCCAATTGATTTGGTTCCTGAGTCTCAATACCCGGGTCACGTGATGCCAGATAACACAGGACTTGGGGCAATCGAAGAACAGGTGAGCTAAATCTTCAATGCATTGATGGCAACGCTAGAGGCACTCTTCTTGGGGAACTCTGAGGCATCCAGCTTTAAGCGAGACTTGAATTTTGGCCATCTGCCTATGAGTACAAGGCACATCTGCTAAATCACACCCGTTGGATAGCACGATTTTACTCTTCATGATGTACCATGATCAATTTATTTTTATGTTGAGATTGATTTTTTTTAATGATCAATTTATTTTTATGTAAAAATTGAATTTTTTTAATAAGCAATTCTCACAAAGTGTCCATGGGTAGTGTATCCATGGTACTTGAAAATGTCCATAGTATTATGTATATTCATTTGTAGAATATATTCATTTGTAGAGTTGCTCTTTCAATCAATTCAAACAAATTCAAACAAGGAAGAGTAGGTTTTTGTTGAACTTCTTCTTTAAAGAAAAACAACATCTTTCACAATTTGAGAATTTGCAAGCTATCTTTGTGTCAAAGGCATTTGATATGCAGGTCAAGAATACATGAAGGAGTCACCATTTGACATGATGAAATTGAGATTCACCATTTGCTCAACTTCATCATTTGACATGATGGAAGTTGAGATTCACCATAAACTCACAATATGTTCTTTCAATTGGAAATGACAAATATATGTGTTATTTCAAGTTGGTTGAGCTCTTAGCCTCTCAAGCTTGAGGAAATGTATTCAAGCCTTGTGGCCTATGATCGCATATCCATCACTATTTGGGTGGTGAGCTATCATATTAACCCTTTTTGGGGATCATTAGGCCTTGAGACTATCCAATTCAAACCAATCATTTCATTAGGTTTTAGAGTTATCCAATTCAAACTAGTCATTTTGTTTGATTTTAGAACCGTCTTTCTTGAGTGTCTACCTTAAGCTACCTTCAAGATTTGTACATTAATAATACCTTCAGGCTTTGTACATTAATAATTGCTACGCAATTTGTTTTTTGAGAGTTGAGGGCAACAATGTACGCTTTTTATTGTATATTCAATTAATTCAAAAGAGTAGATTTCAATTATCAAACTTCCTTTATATATATATATATATATATATATATATATATATATATATATATATATATATATGAGAGAGAGAATTAATCATAGATTTTTTAGTATAAAAATTAACATTCTTTTAATAAAATAATAAGTATTAAACTATTTATGAAATATTCATTTTTTATTATTGTAGATATATTAAAAATATTTATAAGCTCTGATTAAAATTGATAATTTTATATTTAATGATTCTTATTAAACATTTGTGAAATATTCATTTTTTATTATTGCAAAAATATGATTAAAAATATATATAAGCCTCGATTAGAATTAATATTTTTATATTTAATGAAAAACAGATTTTGTATTGCATGTTCTGTGGAGATATGCATGGTCTTCTTTTATTTTTTGACCCTTCTAAAATGAAACTAGGCTAGCATGGGTGTGTTTTTGCGTAGTTCGTTATGACAATATGGAAATTTATGTTCTGATTATGAATGCATGAATCAAGTGTTTTATGTAACATCTTGGTTATAATGTGCATGAAAGTTCTATCTTTTTTATGTATATATCTCATTTCATTATCATTTCACTATCATATTCATAAAACTACATGTTTTATGTGAATATTAGGTCATGCTTATTTCAAAAAGGCTTTGCTATATGCATAAAACTACATGTTTTATGTGAATATTAGGTCATGCTTATTACAAAAAGGCATTGCTATGTGACAAATACCCTAGAGCAATAGCTGATATTAACATTTGGCCTAATTTCCACAAAATGACACATGAGAAATAGTTGTCAGCAGAATTTCACATATGAGAAATCGTTGTCCTTAGAATGTCACATTTGTCATAGAAAATAAAGAGTGTTCTTCAAATCCTAATATATGATTTTCCATAGAATGCCAGATATAAGAAATATTATCATGGGAAGCAAACAGTGTTTTGCAAATCTTAACATATGAATGACCATAGAAAAAAGAAGCAATTAAAAAAATATGGACATTGATGACCAATAGATGCTCCAACTTTATATTGAATTCATTCCAGTGGATTACACTCTAGTCCAGTGGCATGATATGCATTGAGATATCTTGTTCTTATGCTCTTGGCCGTAGTTTCATCCTTTCACATTCTTTCTCTAAGGAAGTCAGCTCAAAATCATCTTAATACCAAGAGAGTTATAAGAAGATTGAAAGTAAAATACAAAGAGGTTGATGAGTCTCGCATCCTACAAGTTTCCTCTTCTTCCCTTGGAAAATGAAAATGTAAGATTGTTTTAACAATAAAGAGATGACTTTTCTAATTTGAGAAAGTACATTATCAAACTTATATCCTATTTTTAGTATATACATTAGCAACCTTTTTAATTCAAGTATCTTTCTTTTTTCTTTAAGAACTCAGTAAACCTATGGGCCCATTTCCTCTTCTTCTTTCTCCATGAAATAACCTTGAAAGCAAAAGTTCCAACAAAATGTCTTTTTCATTGGACAACAACATGTCCTACAAGAGAAGATGGTCAATCAGGGTGGATAAATAGGAAAAGAAATCTTTGTTTTGGAAAATAGCTAAATTCCCATCAATCCAAATTTTGTAAATAATATCGGCTCAATCATAGATCCACCAACCTAACCACCAGCCCTAAACAGACTTGAACGAATCAATATTCTTTGGGAGAGTGACCTATCTTTTCTTGATCAGGATATAGGTCACCTTGGAGTAGTTAAATTCACCCTTGATTTCTTGGAAATCCTTCAAATGATTTTCACCCAAAATGAGTTTGCACCCACCTTGTTAGACCACACTTCTGGAGCTTCTAGAAAGAAATTGGGCTAATGGGTTTCAAGAAGGATTTAAACTAAATATTGGAGTCCCTCGATTGAAAAGGGAAAATAAGGTAGATATTGGCATAAGGTTTGTTCCATAAGGTGTAGGCTTGTAGTGATGACCAAAGCAAACAAGGTAGATATTGGCATAAGATTTGTTCTATAAGGTGTGGACCTGTATATATTTTCTTGCTCATAACAATTTGTTTTGTAAGGTGCAAGCCTGTAGTGATGAATAAAGCAAACAGTGTGGAAGGAGTGATCCTTCGAGGTTGAACAACCTTGAATATGGAACTTTTGAGTTGAGAACTTGATCATGTTCACGTAGTTGTCCAAAAAGGAGATAGTCCTCAAAATCTATTCAGCCATAAGTTTGGAAGCTAATTGATCTATTTCTAGCAAATTGAGGTCTCATCATGAATACACCTACAAGAAATCGAATAATTGATCAAGGCCATCTTGTTAGCCTATACAAGTTTTAAAAGCACACCTTAAATTTATCTTCATTTTTCTTTACAAGGGAGCATTAAGCAAGACACAAAAGAAAATATGTATGGCACCAAGAAATGGTTGTGAATGAATCTTCTAAATGAGACAGAAGAGTGAACATGACCTCACATAGAAACCTTATGTTTAAGATGATCAATGATCCACTGCCATCTCTAATATTTGAGACACCAAACCCCATGGAGATGCCTAGGAGGTGGAAAATTCTCCCATGTTCAATAACATTGCAACCTTATTATATTAAATTATATGAGATTTGATTGTTAAATGCCCTAATCATAATCTATTGTGATTGATTTCATAATCACTAGTAGAACATAAGATTTTTAGAGCTTCCTCCAAAAGGAATCAATGTAAAGGGGTGATTTTGGATATGAGCACTAATATATTATGTGAAATCGACTCTTGAAGATTCTAATGATCATAGTGGTACTTGAGTAACCATCCTTGATTAATGGAGCATTTGAAGATGAATTGAGGTGTAAGTGTCTCCCCGATGGTGAAAGCATGTTAATGTGAACACTTTTTAGGACTATTTACCACTTTTAAGCATGTCGCAATTAACCTATTTCAAAAGTTGTTTAAATGGCAAAAAACTAAATTCATAATATGCTTTGCTCGACATACGATCATTCATGTAAAAATGATTTTTGAATATTTTCATTACTCATGTGAAAGAAGGTGGCCCATGGGGTATCATGACTTGAAAGTCGAGAGTAATTGTCATTACTAGTCATGTCCTACACAAGGTGGCTATCCATGGAGTCTGCGCTAGTGGAACATAGAAGGTCTGAGCGAGTTCGTCGGTCGTGAGAGAAAACTACCATAAAAAAGAAGTTGTTCCATCAAATGAAGGTGAAGCAGAAACACTAGGAATGAGTATGAGCAGGTATGAAAATTTGAAAAGCATAGGTTTGCATCTGGCATCGCATGCATGCATCATTTAGGTGCTCACGTGGCTAGGAGTATTTTCTTTGGTTCTAATGTAATAGTTTCTATTTTTGGCAAAGGAGAGACATCATATGTTAGGAGTCCGTCGTTGAAGTGGAAGCAATGGACGAGGTAAGCCCCACGTTGATTCGATTTATTCAGCTCATTAGTCAAATCGCACCTTCTTAGTTGCATTTATGACCGATAATTTTCCTTGTTGATGTAGATGGATATATCCAACATATCCAAAAGTGCTAAATCACAATGCATTCTACAAAAGAAAGAGAAATTCAACATCCATGACCTCTCTATAGTTGGTGTAGATCCAAGTCTTATATCAAAAAAATCGATTAGCAAGACAGATTGGTTTTTTTGTGTTCAAAGTAACTCGAGTGAAGGGAAAAATGAAAGTGAAACATGTCAAGCTAGAGTTCTATGATGCACTGATGGTGTTGCATCAGAAGCTCTACCAAGATATACCAATAAACTACGAATTGTCTATACAATTTGCTAGAGCCTATGCATATAAAAACTTCACCACTTCTCAGACATCGACAAATCCAGCTATGTACCAAGTGGCATGGGTTGTAGCTGCAAAAGCATATGTTGAGAGATGCAAGAAGATGGGTATGCTGAAATTGAAGATGCAAAGGTTTTACGGTTTTTTGAATGATGATGTTTCACCAATTTTAGAGGCCTCTGGATGCCAACTTGCACGAATAGAAACAAGATGTTGAGTTACATGTTCCACATGGTA
The DNA here is from genome assembly GCA_020310875.1 of Ceratopteris richardii. NCBI lineage: Eukaryota > Viridiplantae > Streptophyta > Polypodiopsida > Polypodiales > Pteridaceae > Ceratopteris > Ceratopteris richardii. The sequence continues at coordinate 55,738,051 of CM035417.1, read as the reverse complement.
CGACAGTTGCTTCCATTAGGCAAGTGGAGGTTACTAAGATTATATGTACCTTTGAATTGTTAATTGCTACTAAAAAGATTATGTTGGATAGGGTCAATCTTGCTTTGGATCAAGCCAAGCTATCGAAGGGAGTTGAGTCTAAAGTGACTACAACAATCATTGAGATGAGAAAAAAGTTACAAGCATCTCTAGAGGAATTGAAATGTGATGTGGGAATGTCTCCTGAGAGAAGGATTCAATTGGAGATGCAAATTCAGATATATACTATTAATTTGGAGTTGTTAGGGCTTGAACCAGATGTGAATGATAAGGTGCCTGAAGTAGAGGTAATATTTAGCTTTATTGGCATTGGTTGGAGGATTTTGGAAAGGTTGAATACTGATCAACTGGATTGTTACATACACAGGCTGAACACAAGTTGCATGAGGATCAGCTCAAGAATGCGAATCAATATCTATCATTTGTAAAGAACATGTTAAGCATGATGGAGTCACATGGTTTGTCACCCTCATTGCCATTACCTTCCCCACAATTAGCATCATCCCTCTCACTCAATGTCTTATCCATGTGCATAGCATGTGGCTTGAATATTAAGGAGAGAGTGAGTTTTTTGGTGCACCTTATGCCATGCAACCATTCATATCATTACATTTGTTTTGCAGCACATTGTTGTATGTCATTCAATTGTTTAGGTGAATGTGATAATGAAATACCACAACATATGTGGCAAACATTCTCTCGATTCTTTGCTGGTGGATTCAAATTTGACAGAGGTAAGCTTGTCATGTTGATTAATTATAGAATTGTTACTAGATTTTTAAGTATTAACCTAATGATCTTTAGTTATGGCTTCTTAAGAATTTTGAAACACCAAACATATTAACAATATTGCTTTTTATCCATGATTGTGGCTTCTTATCGCTTTTTGAGTTTAAGTTATTTCTATCTGCAAATTGCAATGTCACTAATTAGCTAGATAGATAGATAGATAGATAGATAGATAGATAGGTGGATAAATAGATAGATACTAATTAGCCATCTATCTATCTATCACATTACTAATTTGTTATTACTAAGTAGCTAGTCCTTGGTTAGTTGTTTGAAATTAGTTATTACTAATTAGATATTATTAATTAGCTTGTTACTAGTTAGCTATTATTAAGTACCTAGTTCTTAGTTAGTTGTTAGTAATTGGCTATTACTAATTAGCTTGTTACGAATTAGCTATTACTAAGTAGATGGTTCTTCTTAGTTGTTTGTAATTAGCTATTGTTAATCAGCTTGTTACTAGTTACCTATTACTATGTAGCTTGTTCTTAGTTGGAGCACTAGATCGTGCTCTACAGTAGACAAGATTTCCGAAATACACTTATGATTACAAGAACACCCATGTAGGGAAAATAATACAAGAAGATGTAACCGATACAAGACGTCCCACAACCCGGGACCAATAGGTATGGAAAACTAGACTAGAGATGATACAGGAGATCCCACAACCCGGGATCGTAAGTATGAGACAAGATATCTGGATTACAAGAACTCCCTTCTGGGAGATGAACTGGACACACGAAAGAACTCGACAGGATCTCGTACTACGAGATTACAAGGGGACAAGATAGGATGTCCAAGAACTAGACTAGAACAAGGAACAAGACAAGAACTAGAACTGGGACTTGAAGAGTACTTACTTGGCGGTCACGACTCCTTGAGCTCCCAAGACTGGTATTGGCAAGACTGATTATGAATGTGGCCAACCCCTCCTTATATAGGTTTTCCAAGGGCGGTTCTAGGGTGGTTACGAATTGATGATGTCATCGATGATGTCATCAATTCGAAGGATGGTCTTTGGATGTCAGAATCAAGCAAGAAGACAGTCGATCTCAGGGTTTTTGCACGTTCCGGACGCAATGGAAGCATTTGTTTCCCCAAATTCTGAACCAATCATGAGATATATGATTCACATGGAATCTAAGATTTAGGATGGTTTCCCTTGTCCATGTTACTTGTTAATAATTAGCTATTAATAATTAGCTTGTTACCAATTAGCTATTATTAAGTATTTTTTTATTACTTAGTTGTTAGAAATTAACTATTAATAATTATCTTGTTACCAATTAGCTATTAATAATTAGCTTGTTACCAATTAGCTATTACTAAGTGGCTGGTTTTTAGTTATCTTGTTAGTAATTAGCTATTACTAATTAGCTTGTTACTAACCTTCACTTCCCAGAAGATTCGTGTGACATCTCTCCCTTTTGGCCCTGACAAATGTTCCTTGAGAAATTCCACAATATCTGCAACACACTTCAGCAATGCACCATCACGTTTAAGTTGTTCATGGGTTAGCGCCCTTTTCACAACTGCACTTGCACCATCATGTTCTCCCTTCCCATGCCTTGATTGAAAGAAATTCCATATCATAGTTATGCCTATTAGCCCACAATATCTTCCTATGAAGTAAAATGGATGTTTAGCTTTATATTGAGAAGCTGCACCATTTGACCATACCCAATGTTGTCTTAAGTCAAGGTTAGCTCTCTCAACCATTGCCAATGTAATTCAAAACAATGTTGCATAAAAAGGATGTCATACTTCTTGTCATCGGATATGAAAAAGTGAATTACTGTAGCTCAGTGATGAGTAGCACCTCCTTTAATGTCAATCCGGGAAGACGTGAGGATGGTATGAAGACCTCGAGCAAGTGGAGGCACAAGTGCGTGAGTGAGAAGCACACAAACATGCACACACATACACACACACGCGCACAAACGACAAGACAAAGAGTGAGAAGCAATGGAGTTCTTAGATTTACTTTCAAAAAGCTCTTACAAGTTCATTTCAATTACAAGCCTCCTCCAAAAATGAGCTCTCTAGATCTATTTATAGTTTTTGACTAGGTTTTGGCCTTGTCCAGACCTAGTGTCCGGCCTAGTTAAAAATTAGGTTCTCTACCCTATTTGGAGGTTCAACCGAAGTCTAAAAAATGTGAAAACTGACAGGTAGATACTTCTAAAGCTCCTCAAGCTCAAGGACTCCTTGGCTTGCACAAAATGGAGCTACAAAAATGTGAAATGGTATTTACAAGGGTTTTTAGTGATGAAAATCACTATTGTTGTAGGGATTTCTTCTAACATTTTGATATACATTTCCTGGAGCTCCCTACTTGCTCCTTCTCCTTGTGTCCACCTCTCTTATGTGCATAAATGTCTTGAAAAAATATTGGCCTACTTGCCAGATCGTCGTTGATTGCTCTGTCTGCTTGTACTTTCTCTCCCTCTGACTCCCTTCTTAAGCTTCCTTGCCTAGTGAGTCCTTCAGTTCCAACACCCCCCCCTCTCTCGCGTCTGTCGTCCCTGACAGACCCTTGTTGGGTGGGTCGTTGGATGTAGTACTCAACAACGTCTTGTGCTAAGTGATGTTCTGCAATCCACAACCCTTTGGCCAAGTCCGTGAGTAAAGCATCCCAATCTACCGGCCCGGGAACCTCTGGATGTGGTATACGTAACTTTTCGGAATGAAGAGCTTGTTCCACTGCAAACAACTGCAATAAATGTGATGGTTTGGGAATGAATATCTCTGAATGATATTCCCAGAATCCCGTGACGAACATTTCTTCAAACGTCTATTTGAAGCAGGCTGGTAGATACTTGATGCACGCGTGCCATGCATAGTCAACATTAATAGATGGTGTTGCACTCATGTCGTAGAAGAGGTCCTGATTACCTTCATTAAATCCAAGAGCTGACAGATGGGGCTCCTTGACATTTTTGAAAGTCCTGAAGGTAACCAACATGAGTTCAAAAATTTTAAGGCACATTTGGGCCATGACATCTGGTACATTTTTAAACCTGACCCCCCAATGCCGAATCGTCGAGATCATGTATCCTATGGTAGGTTGGCCTTTGGGTGGTGCTAAGTAAACATAATTGAGCCATTTCTCACATCCTTTGTTTGTCAGCACCATTTTTGTGTATTCCGGCCATGACCTTCTTCGAAACACAGGACAGTAGCATGGGTTGTATTTGATGTACAAAGGCATGTTATTCCATGTTCTTACCATCTCTAGGTAGGTTTCCAGTAGACGAATCCTCCACATCGGTTGATGAATATTGCCCTGTTTGGCACTTGCTGGGATGTCGTCCGGTGCGAATTGTGTAGCCGAGGTTGGTTCTTTTGATGTGTGACTCTTGATTTCCGCATTGTAATCCGCCATTAGGACACAGAAAGGAACATACAAATCGTCGGATGTGCCGATCCACCTATGATGGGAGAGATTCCTAAAGTAATCCGATTTTATGACTACTTCTTCCAAGTGTGACATAGATGCTATCTGAACTGCCACTCTATCATCATGGGTTGTGGCCACTTTCTCTAACCTCTGCATCCATTCAGGAGCCTCTATCTCTATGGTGTCCATGCCCTCTTCTGTTTGCTTGCCCCCTGGTGCAGGCATGGGAACGTACGGGTCTTCGAAAGTTTCCTCTATCTCGATTGGCACTAGATCTTCAGGCTCGGGCTCGATAAGGGGAGAGGGTTGACGTTCGTATTGCATGACTTTGCTGCGTAATTCTTCGAGTTCTGCCCTGAGTTTTGTGACCTCTTTGGATGTGTCGTCTATGGCTGTGGCTTTGCTTGGTGACTCCTGCTGAGTCGCCAGTTGCTTAAGTAGATCATCCCTTTCTCGTTCTAACGCTGCATGGGCCTCCAGGAGGTCGGCATGGGTTTCTAACACAGTTTTCATATTTTCTGAGGGAATGGCCTTGAATTTTTCTGGGTCGATTTCCTGCGGGGAACCCTCCATGGCTGCTTCCAAGTTCTCTTCATTCTGTTTCTGTAGCCGTTTATTCTCTTCGAGAGCTGTAGACATGTGTTTTCGTAGGAGGGCTAGGTTGCGTCTAAGTTTGAGATTCTCCGTTATCTGGGAGTGTAGCAATTCATCCATATGTTGTCTTTCCTCTGCATCTGACTGTGGTGGGTTGGCTACTAACTGTTCGTGTTGTTCCTGTAAGGTGGTATGCTGTTGTTGTAGTAGCCGCTTTTCCGTTTCGAGATCCATGAAGGGTAGTTGAAGTTCCTCATGACTTCGAAAGAGTCGCGTATGTTGGTTATCAAGATGCTGGTAGTGTTGTTGTAGTTGCGACATACACTGATACATATTATTAAATACATTATTAATAGGGATGGATGCGGGAAGGGGGTTGGATGCAGAAGGGAAGGGAAAGGGGAAGGGAAATGGAAGTGTGGATGTGGTGCTGGAAAATGGTGAAGTGGGAGGTGGGGGAATGGGAGATGGTGGATGCATGGGGGGAGGGAGAGGTGCGGAGGTGGGGGAGATGTCCATAAGATCAACGGTGGATGCAGTAGTGGGAGTGATTGTGAATAGTGGAATTGTGGGTGCGGTGATAGTGGTGAAAGTGTACAGTGGTGTGTGCAATTGTGAATACGAACTGCCCGAAAGTGTGATGGGGGGTTGAGATTTTCTGTGGCCGTGGTTGGAACTACTATTTCAGTGGCCGTATAGACAAAGGAAGTGGAGATAGGGTGTGTGGGTTGTGTGACGGTCTGTGCTTCGGTATGGGTAGTGGACTCTGAGGCGGTGACGGTCGTGGTTACACTGGTTGTGGGAGGTGAATGTGGTGGAGTTGGAGGCAGGGGTGGCAACGGGGGTGACGGAGGTGCACTTGATACATGGGTTTCCTCAGTATCGTGGACAGTGTGTGCGGTGCCCGTGGTTGTGGATGTGCCTTGTGGTTCTGATACTAGTACATTCATTTGCTTTCCTGCTCGAGGGGGGCGTCTGCCATATCTTCGTTCCGTTCTTCGTGCTTGTGCAAGGGCAGTATGCACCGGTTCAGGGACGCCTAATGCCTCAGATATCATGTCAAGGGTGGCACGATATTGCTCGTCGACGCCTTCTTCCTCAAGGATCTGATTCATAAGGGCCTTGCCTGCTGCTAGGGACAGTCTATGTTGCTCTTGAACTCTGTTCATGGTGTCATAGAGCTTTTTCAATGCTTTCGTATAAGTTGGGGCCCCTTCAAGTACCTGCAGAGCTTCCTGATCATATTCCTGCTCTTCTTCCTCGGATTGTCCATCATGTTCCTCCTCTTGTCCTTCTTCTTCTTCACCCTCCACATCGACGACATCTGGTTGTCTGGGATGGGGTTTGTCTGTAGCAGTTTGTTGTCCACTAGCTTGCTCTGCCTCGACTTCCGCGTTAACAGCTTCTATGATTCTGGCTACCTCCTCATCAGTTAGGTCTTCTAAAGTGAATCCGTGAGGGAACTCTAGGTCGGTTGGTACAGGTGGAAACACTAGATTTGTTCCATCAGTGCTGTGTCTTGGTAATCTAATAGTGAATGGTTGCACCCGCCTTGGGAGTCGTGGAGTGGTCTCTGGTGTCAATGTCGCACCGCGGGGTTGTGCGCAGGGCATCTGAACGGCGCCTCTCATTTTCTTGGATGGTGGTCATACGGAGGATAATCGGCGCTTAAACTCTTGTACCCTAGTCCAAATGAGTGCCCTTTGCACTGGTACATCATACGCGAGACATCTGTACACAATCCTGGTCAGAGCACAGCATCCGTACAGTACAGACTTTTGTTTTTTATACCACCTTTGATGAGCCAAGTGGATTTGGTCGATAATCCAGTGAGGCATGTTGATTGTCAAATCAAAAGCATCAGCCAGGTATAAACTAAACCATATCTTTTTAGGTGGCATTGTGAACCTCTCTTGGGCGGGAAATGCAAAGTGTTGCATGACCATTCGCAAATGAATGGCGATTGTAGGCGTCATTGCCACCATGTCTTTTAACTTTGTCAGATTCCTGTTCTTCATATTGTCAGGGACCATAGTCTCTTTCTCCGTAGGAATATGCATACCTTTCATGTCTAGAGCTTCCCTTACCAAGTTGATAGTTAATCTGAAACGCTTGAGCTCATTGCCCCCTGTGAGAGATGGGAGGACAAAGGAGCTGTATCCCTTTTTGTCTTTGCTCGGAGTAAGGGTGCTAATCAAATAAGAGCATCTTAGAAAATCCGGCTTTGGCAATTGGAATTTGAAGTACTCGTAGAGTCCTGCCTTCTTCCATATAGGTTTCAGTCCTTCATTATTTTGCAGTCTCTCAAATTCCCTAGTGAAAAAGTGATACCTGCCCCAACGCCCATTGAATTCTATCTCGGCCTCCCACATATAAGTGCCTTCGCCTAGGGGTCCTGCCACATCACTGAACCAATGAGAGTTTTTACTGACTGGCATAGTGTGCCCTTGTGGAGGGTTCTGAACTGGTATGGCATGTAATGCCCTTACTATGCCCCATTAAGTGGCAAATGCCGTCTTATGCTGATCTTCTGGAGCTATGGCTACTTGATTGTAGCCCGAAAATCCATCGAGGAAGCTGTACACTTCCTTGCCTGCTACTCTTTCTAAGAGATGCTCTGTGATAGGAAGCAGATAGTTATCTCGAATTGTGGCTGCATTAACCTTCTTCAAGTTAATGCATACACGCAGCTTTCCATTCTTCTTGGGCACCACTACGATGGGGGATACCCACTCAGTGTGCTCAATTTCATAGATGAATCCAGCTTCAACTAGTCTATCTATCTCCTCTTTGATCTTGGCAGCATAATTATCATTATATGTATATGGCTTTTGCTTAGAGGGTTTGGCATCTGAGGTCATGGGGATAGTGTGTGAGCATATGTCAGGGTCCACACCTTTCAAATCCTTGTAACTCCAAGCGAATACATCCCTGTATTCTCTCAGCAAGGCTATTAGCTCTTGTTCTTCCTCTTTGTCAGGTCGTGTCCTATGTAAGTGCATCTCTCTTCTCCTTCTTCCATGGCTACCACAATTTTCTTTGTGGTTTCTTTGTTATCATAGGCCTCTCCTGATTGCGCCTCTCGTTTAGGCATTCTGATCATGACTCTCCTGTCATCTATCTCATACTTCTTAAAATTTTCCGGGACCTCAAACAAAGATTCTTCCTCTTCTGGTGTGACTTCTCTCTTCTTTCTTTTCTTTCCTTCCTCCTTCGGGGTCACATGTGTGGCTAGTCTTACATCATTTGTACGCTCTCCATACCTCTGGGGTTGAAATTCTACTTCATAGAAATATTCTTCATCTGATGCAAAAGGTGGATCCATAATGATTGACTCTAGATCAGAGTCATTTGCATCCTCAAATGCATCACGGCTAGGTTCACACTCTTCTAACACTGCCTCTCCCATGATTGGCTCTATGGAGAAGACTGAAATGTCATAGCCATCTTCATCACAGTGAGGTGTCCATTGTTCTTCATTGATGGCTACATCCATTGTTGCTAGGATTTCTGCCCAGCCGTGGGGTTCAAATTCCTCGTCAGGAAAGACTACCGGTGCATAGGCTGGGTCTTGAATTGATCTATGTGTTTCTTTTGCACCTACCTCTCTGGCTTTTTCTCTCTTCTCTTCTTCTACTGCTACTTTGCACATCCATAAGTGGGTGTCTTCATGCATCCATGAGGATCCTGACCCTATGGAATGCACCGATTCTGTATCATCTTTGGCTCTATGGATGGGATTCCATTGGATGGGAGGGACATCTCTATGAGAGTAATCTTTGAGATTCACTTTGGTCGTAACACCTAAGTGTTGTAGGTACAAGGAGTTGGTTCCCCAGTCCTGTACCACTTGCAACTGTCGCATAAATGGTCTTCCCAAAATCATCTCATAGGCATGGTTCTTGCTAAAATCACATATAGCAAATGTGTGTTCGAACTCAACACCACATGTGGTGAGAGTTATTCCTTATAACAGCCCTAAGGGTCGCTCTATGTGACCATCGGCCATTTGCAATTTCATCCTCGTGGGCCTGAGTGCTGGCTTGCCCCAACGCTTCCATAGGGAAGTGGTAGCAATTGCAACACCTGCGCCTGAGTCTAGAATGGCCTTGGTGGTGTATCCTTGATGGGTGATAGGAATATATGTGTTTCCCTCTTCGCCCTCACTCATGTCTCCTATCTTGTCCAATGGTATTTCTGGCACTGTTCTCTGGGATCCTACCTGGGAACGAGGTTTTGTTATCTCTGGTACTTGTTTGGCCACATGTTTCCATAGCTCTGGCCTTACTTTGAGTAGCTCTTCTAAGGTGAGGTTGCATTGTACTTTAGTGTTTTTCACTACCTCTGTGTTCCTAGGTATGACTGAGTCCTCATTTCTTACCATGACCGTGGGTGCTCTCATACAGGTGGACTTAGCTTCCCATGGGCCTGTGAAGTGGGGTAATTCTTGTAGAGAGTTAGACTCAAAGTCTAATTTTTCCTGAGAGTGGGTGCTCTCCTGCTCCTCATAAATGGATGGGATGTCTTGTGGGAATTGGTCATGTGCGTCATCCACAAGTTCAATGGGAGGAGGGACTTCACTTTCTTTAGCCCATTTGTCTTCTTGAATCTCTCGTAGGAATTCTGGGGTGAATCGATTCATAGAAGATGATGTGTCTGGCTCCATAGAGTTAGGCACATAGGCTTCAGGCACATAGGCTTCCTGGGCAAGAATGCTTACTCTTTCACTTGCCCTGTCCTTATGTTGAGAGGCGGGTTCCTTTTCTGATTGTGCAATCAGCTTCTCTATTCTTTCTAACAGTCCATCAAAGTGCAACTGTGTCTTCGCCGAACTAGAGATGTTAAATAGGCGACTGGCTTCAAACATGGTTACCATCTTAGCACAAATTTTGGTTCGTTCTAGCTCTAGTTCTGCTCTAGGGTAACACTTTTCATGATTAGTTACGTTTGGCCCTTCTTGGATTCTGGCCTGATATGCTTTAAGCATCATGTTTAGGTCCTCGGGAGTGGGATCTGCTAAGACTGATCCTACTCTTGGGGGTGGTGGGTTTAGGTGAGGCGGGTTGGAAGGTGGTGGTTCGGATGGAGTTGGGAATGGTGGAGGTGATGGAGGTGGGGCAGTGTGAGAGGGAGTTTGAGCTGTGAGTTCAGTTATCCTAGCCTTTGTTTCTCTCAGGCTTTCCTCGAGTTCACTCATCTTTTTTGCCCATTGTCTTTTCATTCTTTCACGACTATCTCTCCAAGCTCTAGTCCTCTTCTTTGTCATGCTCTTCGTTTCGCTAACATCTGGGCTCTTTTCCTGGCCTACGCTTTGGTTCTGTTGCAAGGCTTGGGCTCTAGTGATTACTTGTACTGGTGCAGTGGAAGTCACACTCCCTGTGGAGTCTACAACTAACCCAATAACGTTGATAGGAGTGATTTTTGGCATATTATTGGGGTTCTTTGGGCAATCTCGTAAGAGATGCTCCTTTCCACACTCCTGGCAATAGCCCTGGATCATCACTGATTGGGTTTGGGTAGGTGCAGGCATGGGGCAATCACGAATGAGGTGATCCCCCTGACATCTGTAGCATGGTCCTCTAGGGAATGGGGGTCTTACTTGTCTAGGTTGAGGTCTAGGGTAGGGGTTTGCATACATGACGTTTGTGTAATCTGACTCCCAACTAGGTTCATTTGGCTCGTCACTATAATAGGGCTCCCCATGTTCAGAAGACTGCATGTAGTAGGCCTGGGGGCTATCAACATGTGTAGAATCGAAACTATGGTCACTCGGGTCACTTTTAGAAAGCAATTGGGTTACCGGGACTATAGCTCTATTCAAATTTTCTTCTGCCGCTGCATACTTTACCGGAATTACATTAGCTGGGGCAGGGGGTTGTTGTGCTAACACGGGCTGAGGCCTTTGTTGGGCTTGATATTGTGGTTGATAATTTTGTTGAGGCCTAGTATACTGTTGTGGTGGGTATTGACTCTGGTATCTGCCTTGTTGAGGGTATGGCTGAGGGTAGGGTTGCCTAACCGCTTGCTTATTGTATGGGCAGTCTTGTGCAGAGTGATTTGTGTATTTCCATTCTATGGTGCAGTATTGGCTACTAGGATTTACCTGGGGTTGAGTCATAATGGGACATACATTCGCCATGTGGTCGCCACCACAAGTATAACATCTTTTCACAGGGGCATACCTTGGGATCTGTTTGCTAGTGACACCTAATTTCTGAGCTACTTTCTCTGCAAGTTCCTCAATTGATGTGGATTGCGTGGAAGAGAGGCTAGAGGCACTATCTGAATCTTTGTATATCTTGGAAAGCTCTAACTCCTCCCCTAGGTTATCCTCGATGTCGATGCACATGCGTACACACTCTTCTATAGTCCTAGGGTCCTTCAAGTACACATAAGATCTCAATTTGGTACTTAGCAATCCGTCTAAGAATAGAGCCACTTGCTTAGCTGGTGTGGGTAGCTCCGAATCAGGGCATCTTTCAAGATATTGCCTAAATCTTCTTCCTGCAAGTCTCACGGTCTCTTGAGGGGTTTGCTTGAAGCTGTGAATCAGCGAGGAGGTATTATGTCTTATGCCACTCTTAGAGAATTCAATAATGAAAGCCTCTAGGAGTTGGTCTATGCTCCTGAATTGTCTCTCATTCAACGGTTGAAACCACGTAAGGGCTGTGTTCCTAAGAGTTAGACCAAAGGCATTGTACTGCGTGAATAGATCCTCCACTTGTTCCGCTCTCAAGACTTGCCTAAACTCCGCCACATGATCGTATGGATCTCCAGTGCCATCGAAGTAGTTCTTCATGGACTTAACTAGCTGAGTCGGTCTCAAAATCCTTGTGTGCTCTCTAGGTCGTGGTGGAGGGAACTCATCCGCATTTCTTTGGTTCCTGGGAGCTCTAAGTACCTCAGGTTCTACTCTGTTTGTTTCCGTCCTTGTTCTTTCTCTGCCCCCTGGGTTGGCAAAGCTTACTTCTGGCCTATCTCTACCTCTATCTCTTTGAATTCCATGAGCTTGGGATGTTCCAGCTCCAGGGTGACCATAGGATACATTCGATCTTGGTTGGGGGAAAACGAATTCACCCTTCCAAGTGTAAACATGTCTATCATGTTCTGTAACCACAAAGATCCTCTCTGAAGCGTGATCCAAGTAGGTCACTCTGCCTGGGCTATCAGGATCCTTAAACTCATAGATCATGATTGTTCCTATATCAATTGGCCGATCAGATTTATACCTCCAAAAGGCTTCGTCAGTCTCTCGGTTCAGAAGCAGATCTATGCTCTTGTTGTCTTGGGGAACCCACTCCGGTGTGAGGATTCTAGTAAGAACAGATTTCCCTCGAGGGGTCCTGGGCTCCCCTCCTACGTTCCCTTGTTCTAGGTCATCTATGTCCGATTCTGGGACTACATTCCCGACTTCATCTGTCCTATCTGGGTGACTGGTGACTACATATATTGTACCTTCCTTGTCTAAGTACGCTCCGTTTTCGAACTTGACAGCTAGGCGCTCTAGTCCAATAGATTGGTCAGGGTTTTTAATCTAGACCACGGATCTTCCTAGACTGTCCTCATAGATGCTAGCACCTAATCGGTTGGTCCTAAGGTATTCCAGCTGCGTCTTGTACGGGCCTTCTACCCTGTGCAAGTATGGCACTCCTGAACTTCCCGTAGGTCTGTCCATGCCTTGAGACATCTCTGATTCACTAGTCTCAGAGCTAGGGTAGTATGAGTGGTGGCTCAACTGCTGGGCCCAAGACCTCGCAGTGTGGTTGACACTAGCCTCTGAAGACCTAAGACTTTGTCTATCTCTCCCTAGATGTCGCCTTGATCTAAGGTTCATAAGCCTAATTGAATAGCCCAAATTTGCCCAAGTACAACCTCGTTGCTGAGTTCTTTTGTATCAGTTACTTGATTCTTTTTTTGGTGGATTACCGCGTTTATAATCTTGTCTGATATCACGTCGTCAGGTATACTTGAGTGTATTTCCGCACTGTAAGTTGATCGTTCCTCGTTAGATTTTTTCCTTTAAGGTTATCGCATCACGAAGAGATTATGTTTAATCTTGAACTTGAGTGCATAGGTAGTCTTCAACTTGATTGATGCCTATCGCCGCCCTGGCCTACTCCTATCACTAGTCGTTCTTAGCCTAAGCTAGGAATTGACAAATGGAGTTGAGAATATTCCGACCTTTCTTGTTGATCCCTTGCTTTATGATGCTCAAGAACCCGAGTCTCAAGCTTGCAAAGAAACCCTTGCTTTGTATGCTCTCAATTGCTCTCAATGGACCTGTAAAAGTCCCAAAATTAGCTCAAGACTTAAATTCAAATGATAGACAGGTCACTTTCATGCATGTAATTCACAGGCCAAATCCCCTTTGCCTTTATGGAAAACAATCCCAAGGACCCTTCAGCTTTCCTACCCCGGGGGATGGTCAACTTCAAAATACCCTATCTAATTATCCAACAAAACAAGAATTACAGCAAACGGATTTCGTATGAGAAAGTTATGCCAGTTCAGGGTTTTGGTGCTAAAACAGAGTTCAAGAGGCTAACAAATCATAGGATTTTTTTTCTCAAAAACACATGAGTAGGGACCTCACAAATCACTAATGACTCTCTAATTATGCCCAAAATTCCCCAAAAGACTTGGAAATATTAACCCTAATTTTTTGGCCGAAAAGCCTGTCAATCGCGATCGACAGGTCTGCCAATTGCGATTGACAGAGGTGTCCGTCGGGGCCTGTCGGTCGCGATCGACACGTCAGTCGCGATTGACAGTGTCAATCGCGATCGACAGAGTCGGTCGTGAGTTTTGTCAATCGCGATTGATGGTGTCAATCGCGATCGACACTTTTTTTGGGTTTTTCGCCGTGATTTCAGTCAATCGGGGATGTGTCCGTCGCGATGGACACATGGCTACGCGTAAAAGTCAATCAATCGTGGAAATTCTATCGGGCGCGATCGACGGTGTCAATCGTGATTGACAGGGTCCTACGTGGCAGTCAGTCAGTCGTGGGGTCTGTCGGTCGCGATTGATAGGGTCTGTCGGTCGCGATTGACAGAGGTTGTCGATCGTGGCTGTCGATCGCGATCGACGGTGTCGGTCGCGATTGACAGAGAAACACGGAATTTTCCAACTGTTTTTAGTGATTTAGAATGTGCTCATCATGTAGATTATGGTGTGCACTTTGTTTTACCAAATGGGCGATTTTTCTGTCAATCGCGATCGACAGAGGCCGGCGACACAGAGACAGTTTCGTGACGTTTCGTACCTGCGTAGAGTGCTGGAGATGATGATGCTGCCAGAACCTGCAAGAAAGCTCAAAAAGCACGCACACAATATCGCTCTCTCGCTCTCTCTCACAAGTGGAATGAGGGAAATGAGGTGGAGAAGGTGGTATAAGCAAAAAGCTGAAATTTTTTTCGCGATGATGGTGATGATGGTGGTGAGGTAAGGAAGAGAAAAACAAGAAGAGTGAAGAAATTACCTACAACGCCAACGTCTCAACTCTACGTCTTACCATCACACGCTCGTCCTCAAAGCTCGATCCCCGGCAACAGCGCCAAAATTTGGTGTAGCTCAGTGATGAGTAGCACCTCCTTTAATGTCAATCCGGGAAGACGTGAGGATGGTATGAAGACCTCGAGCAAGTGGAGGCACAAGTGCGTGAGTGAGAAGCACACAAACATGCACACACATACACACACACGCGCACAAACGGAAAGACAAAGAGTGAGAAGCAATGGAGTTCTTAGATTTACTTTCAAAAAGCTCTTACAAGTTCATTTCAATTACAAGTCTCCTCCAAAAATGAGCTCTCTAGCTCTATTTATAGTTTTTGACTAGGTTTTGGCCTTGTCCAGACCTAGTGTCCGGCCTAGTTAAAAATTAGGTTCTCTACCCTATTTGGAGGTTCAACCGAAGTCTAAAAAATGTGAAAACTGATAGGTAGATACTTCTAAAGCTCCTCAAGCTCAAGGACTCCTTGGCTTGCATAAAATGGAGCTACAAAAATGTGAAATGGTATTTACAAGGGTTTTTAGTGATGAAAATCACTATTGTTGTAGGGATTTCTTCTAACATTTTGATATACATTTCCTGGAGCTCCCTACTTGCTCCTTCTCCTTGTGTCCACCTCTCTTATGTGCATAAATGTCTTGAAAAAATATTGGCCTACTTGCCAGATCGTCGTTGACTGCTCTGTCTGCTTGTACTTTCTCTTCTCTCTGACTCCCTTCTTAAGCTTCCTTGCCTAGTGAGTCCTTCAGTTCCAACAATTACCTTTTTAGGAATGCCCTCCAAACAAAAATATGTGATATACACAAAAATAGTTATCTATACAGACCACCAATGCATAGATTGTATTTCATTTTGCTCATGGAATGTATAATGCAAAATGGACCACTGAACACAACATTGCCTGGGAATTGAGAAACACACATCTTAAACTGGCTTGCTTGCCATAAATAAATGAAATTGTGCTTGATAAATTTCTTTAGAGTTTTCTCAAATAATCATGTTACAACTTTAGGACTCATCTCTCTATTTATCAATTCTTTCCTTTTATGAACTTGTCTTAATACATTGATTCGACATCTTCAAAGATCTTTACAGGAATATGATATTCCTCAATGCTAGTCTCTCTTGGACACCACTTAAAATGTCCTACTCTGCAATTAGAGCACTCACCCATCACACATTTGTACTGGTGGAATATGGTATCATTTTGATATGGACATAGAATAATCTCTATGTTTGATGTCTTCCCTACTTAACAAATAGAAGAGTCACAATTACAAAGACAATTATGCACGACAAAGCTTGATTGAAATAGAAGATTGATTGCATCCTTAAGGTATGGCACTTGAACGTGATAGATGCAACAACATGTGAATCTAGCTTTCAATCTCTTAACAAAGTATGGCTTCAATGATTCAAACTTTCAAAGCTGGATACTTATCATTGGATGGCATTGTTTGAAGCGATTAAATAGCTCCATCTACATTACACAAACAAATGGCTATTAGTAATCATTAATTAACTTATTACCAATTTGCTATTACTAAGTAGCTAGTTTTTGGTTAGTTGTTACAAGGTGTTAGCTTCTTACTAGTTAGCTATTACTAACTAACTAGTTCTTAGTTAGTTGTTAGTAATTAGCTATTACTAT
Organism: Ceratopteris richardii; assembly: GCA_020310875.1. Lineage (NCBI taxonomy): Eukaryota > Viridiplantae > Streptophyta > Polypodiopsida > Polypodiales > Pteridaceae > Ceratopteris > Ceratopteris richardii. Next base: position 55,722,065 of record CM035417.1, on the reverse strand, counting down.
TTAGCTTGTTACTAGTTAGTTATTACTAAGTAGCTAGTCCTTGGTTAGTTGTTTGTAATTAGTTATTACTAATTAGCTTGTTAATAGTTAATTATTACTAAATAACTAGTTTTTAGTTAGTTCTTAATAATTAGTTATTATTAATTAACTATTACTAAGTAGTTGGTTCTTAGTTAGTTGTTTGTAATTAGCTATTACTAATTAGCTTGTTACTAGTTAGCTATTACTAAGTAGTTGGTTCTTAGTTATTTGTCAGTAATTAGCTATTACTATTATTGTTAACAATTAGTTATTGCTGAGTAGCTAGTTCTTGGTTAGTTGTTTGTAATTAGCTATTACTAATTAGTTATTACTAGTTCGCTATTACTAAGTAGCTAGCTCTTAGTTAGTTGTTAGTAATTAGCTATTACTATTTAGCTTGCTAACAATTAGCTATTACCAAGTAGCTAGTTCTTGGTTAGTTATTTGTAATTAGTTATTACTAATTAACTATTACTAATTAGCTTGTTACCAATTAGCTAATATTAATTAGCCAGTTCTTAGTTAGTTTTTTGTCATTAGCTATTACTAATTAGCTTGTTACTAATTAACTATTACTAAGTACCTGGCCCTTGGTTAGTTGTTTGTAATTAGCTACTACTAACTAGCTTGTTATTAGTTAGCTATTACTAAGTAGTTGGTTCATAGTTACTTGTTAGTAATTATCTATTACTAATTAGCTTGTTACTAGTTAGGTATTATTAAGTTGCTAATTATGGGTTACTTGTTAGTAATTAGCTATTAATAACTAGCTTGTTAGTAATGCCCAATCTTTACAACATATTATTCAATGAGTAATTGCATGAAGGCATTGTTTCATCAATTAAGCAACAAACACAAACAGAACTCTTGAGATACATTTTGTAATCTCAACTCTGTCAGGATGTTGAAGACATATCACAAAGGCGATTAGATTCATGTTTCTAATCAACTTAAGACTTCCATTTCAATGATAATCACACTTTTTTTTAACATCTTCACATGATATCGGGTATCTGAAAGATACTAAGATGTTATGAATCATATGAATTAAAAACATAAGTTCATTACATTGCACTATCAGGTTTAAGTTGTTCATGGGTTAGCACCCTTTTCACAACTTCACCCGCACCATCATGTTCTCCCTTCGCGTGCCTTGACTCAAAGAAGTTCCATATCATAGTCATGCCTGATAGCCCTGCATATCTTCCTATAGTAAATGGACGTTTAGCTTTAAATTGAGAAGCTTCACCATCTGACCATACCCAATGTTGGATTAAGTCAAGGTTTAGCTATCTCAACCATTGCCAATGTAATTGGAAACAATGTTGCACAAAAAGGGTGTCATGCTTCTTGTGATCGGATATGAAGAAGTGGATTACCTTTGTAGGAATGACCTCCAAACAAAAATATGTGATATACACAAAAATAGTTATTTCTACAGACCACCAATGCATAGATTGTATTTCATTTTGCAAATAGAATGTATAGTTTTCTGCAAATCAACCACTAAAACCACAACATCACCTGGCAATTCAAAGACACATCTTAAACTGGTTTGCTTGCCATAAATAAATGAAATTCCAAAAGGATTACCTCATCTGCAGAGCTTTGTTCTCCTCCTTTTTCTTCCTCTATACTAAATTGTGATGTTTCTTCTCATCTTGCAAACTTTCTCCTTGAAAAACAATCTCTCTCTCAATATTCCCCACTAAAACTATAGCGTGCCAAAAAATGCCAATAGTGATGCCATCTATCATGAATGCTCCTCCTTGAAAAAAAATCTCTCTCAATGTTCCCCACTCAAGATGCAGCGCGTAGAAAAACTCCCAATAGCAACGGTGCCCATCATGAATGGTCCACACTCCACTATACAATGTGTGTACCTTCGCCTCCACCACCAATGCTTTTAATTTTCTCTTTCAATAAGTCATACACATAGGCTTAGCTAAGAAGGATCGGCTTTTTCCAACTAATTAACAATGTCTCAGACTTCACTTTTTTGTAAACATTAACATGTGTTCACCTTGATGACAAAGCTACTAGCGCTATTGAAAAAAGCAATGTCTCAGACTTCACTTTTTTGTAAACATTAACATGTGTTCACCTTGATGACAAAGCTACTAGCACTATTGAAAAAAGCAATGATAAGAATGAATTACAATGAAGTATCTTGAGGTGATTCAGGGATGAGCACCCACTGAATTCTATCATAAACTTTATCAAAATCTATCATAAAAAAGAAAACCTTCTTATGGTTATGGTTTTCCATCTCCATACCTTCCCACTTCTTTTTGTTCTTCTAACATAATCCTACCCATAAGTGAGTTAAGACAATTAGCCATCATTAGCAAAAATCATAGAAATCACATTCATATATGTTATTCGTCTCCCATTATTAATATCACTCATCTTCTCTTTCCTTTCCATGGGACAATTACACCCTTCTTGAGATCTTTATGATTGATAGTATCCTTCCAAATGTCTAGCAAGAGACAATGTAAGATGCTGATTTCTAGAAGAACTTTTTGGGGATGCCATCAAGGCTAGGACACTTATTTAGGGGGAAGTCATTTGATCACATCATGAATTTCCCATAATTCAATAGGCCATTCTAGCGTCCTTTCCATGTCAAGCAAAGCCATAGTATGCTTGCATTTAGCAATTTGGGGGTGTCATTAGATAAAATAGAAATAAAAGAGAGACTATCATGATAAAATCCCATATATACTTTTTCTTCCCAAAATCTTCATGAAGGAGAGATTTATGAGTGACAAGATCAAGAATGAATTCCCAAGATTTCTTCTTCTTTAGGAGGTCAAATATTTTCTTGGTTGGGAGGTACATTGTACATTTCAAAGCAATCTTTGAGTACATCACAAGATTCTTAGCTTCAATGAGATTTGTTCACGGACTAAGCCGAGAAGGGAGCCAAAAAAAAGACAATTAGAGAGAAAACCAAAGTGGAATGAGCAGACAGAGTAGTCAATGTAGATCCAACAAGGAATAGACCTAATTATTTTTTCAAAACAATCATTTAACAAAACAATGATTTTTATCACTACGTTTCATTGTACATACTCACTTTGGTAGATATAACTCCATTTTGTAGAAGTTGAGGACTCCTCAAGCTTGAGGAGTGATAGAAGAGCCTATGTATCAAGTTTCATAATTTTTAGAGCTCATTTGAGCCTTCAAATTAGCTTAGGAACCTAATTATTAACTAAGCCAGATAGTAGGTTTGAACTAGTCCAAAAGTAGTCAAAAACTCTAAAAAGATCTAGAGAGCTCATTTTTGGGGTAGTTAGTTGGACATTGAACTTAGTTATGAGCTTTTTAATCATTTTTGAAGTAAATACATGAAGGATTCCATTGTCCTACTCTTTGTTCTTGTCTTGTATATGCATGTGTATGTGTCTGCATGTTAGTGTGTTTCTGACTCATGCATTTGTGCACTCCTCTCACTCATGGTCTTCATATCATCCTCACGTCTTCATGGGTTGTTGTTTGTTGTTAACCTTTGGAGTTGTCCTCTCCAATCATTTTAGCATAAAGAATCAACAATACATCTTACATTTGTCAATCCAGGAAGTATACAAAGACCACAGCCCCTTCTAGATGATGGAATCCAAAAAATAAGAGAAATATGACTAGATTTCTGAGAAATGATGAAGATGAAGAGAATTTTCTAGGGTTTTGTTTATCTTGAGCAATGCTACATCATTTCCAATGATCTTGGTGCCTAAAGTGTGTTATTTTCTCAGCAGAACACAATTATGAAGTCAAATCTCAAAAATGATACCTGTAACCTTCAGACGAGACAATCGCGATTCTGTGAAAATTGACAATTTCCATCTCCAGCTCTATTCTTCAGCACTTTCTCACTCCATACATTAAGAATCACCTCTCTTCATTCACATTAATCAGAAATACAAAATAGAAGCTTGCAAATTCCATGGATCACACATAGAATAGAGTCAACAAATCTAAAGAAAGTACTTGAAAGGAAGAAACACGATTTCTGCAAGGAGAGCTCTTCAAATTACTTGGATAGCACAAATAATACAACCAACCCTCTCAAAGTAGAGGAAACTATCTTTTATACATTTTCAAGTGTCCCTTTTCACACTTGATTTTTGGTCCTTTTCCCTTCTAATATAAAAATATGCTATCAAAGAGCTTCCAAAAATTCTAGAAGAAATACATATGATTCTAATTTACATGAGGAAAACTCTTCCTCATTTTTACATCATTTGCATAAATACTTCTACAATTTTTTGACATTTTACAAATAATTTCTCTTCAAAAAATGCTTCTTCTAACATTCTTCCCCTCCTAGACTTTTCTGGCTCCTGACAAAAAATTTCTTGCTGATAGATAGTGAGAGCTTCCTTTACTTCTTTTTTCTTTGATATACCTGTGACAATAGGTCATGACTTTTTCTTTCTATGATGTTCAAGTTATTCACCATTTCAAATAATGCCTTTCTCCACTGTATAGCTGCTTCTGGTTTATCTATCACATCTTTCTTTAGGTATTCTGTATATGCTGCTTCATAGGCTGTGAGTCGAGACTTTGTTACTACTGATAAGTTTCCAAAGATTTCTGATTCTCTTTCAAAGAATCCATAATCAAATGCATCCTCAAAAATCTGGAGATAGTGACTACCCAAAAATATTGTTCTGCTATAATAGGCCATTAAACAGATCTTATCTGGAGTTTCACTGAGATCAAATAATAAAGCATAAGATGGTGAATTAAAACCAATGTAATTGAGAGTTCTGACATCTGTATCTGTAAAAGTCTCTATACATGCCAATATGAGTCTCATTACTCTGATTAATAGAATACAGGCTGGGTCATTGACATATTTATATGTAGATATAACAGACTCTGTTGTGTCAATCATATATTTCTTAGTTGGCCATGTTCCTACCTTCGGTCCTGCTATCTTTGGAAAGTTCAGCCATTTTGATGGAATCTGTCCTGCATTCCTTCTTTCCCAAAAGACTATCCAATCCCTTCTCCTTGCTACTGGACAATAAGCTGGATTGATTTTTAACTGAATGGGTGCCTCTTTCCAAATCTTTCTGCATTCTTTGTTAGCATCCAACCACCTGCTTCTCCATTTAGGATTGGCTTTTTCAAATAATTCCTTTTTCACATTGATGTCTTCTTCATATTCTAAATAGTTGTTTGGTGATAATCCCACCCTTGCCAGCTGATAATTTTTAATGCTTTCAATAATCATGCAAAAGGGTATACCTAGGCCATCTGCTGCCCAATGGTGTTGATCAGGATTTATCCCTTTGTTTAAAGCAAAATTAACAATCTGTTCCTCATATTCATTATGCATTTTTCTAATAAATTCCATTCTAGATTCTTTGTCTGTTAGAAGTCTTTGAACAAACTCCTCTGAGTACTCCTCCACTGGTGTTTTGTTTTCTTGTTCATCAAAATGTTGAGTCCTGTTTGTGAAGAGATCGATAGGTATGTGCTTGAAGATGAAGAGGTGTTGCAAAATCCTTGATCTACACCTGCCAAATGAACTCCAAGAGTATATGGTGGGCCCTTTTAGCTTGCCAATGGATGTATTAGACACCCTATGTACCTTGAAAGATCACCCTCAAACAGATAGATCAAAACAGATCTCTGAGCACAGCAGCAATTAGCTTAATTCCTCTTGGGAAAGTCTAGTTAACTTAAAGAGATAACTTTCAAGAGTAATCTCATCAAAAATAATAAACCACACACTGAGAATGAGTTTTAACAAGTAATGACGTCATCCCGATTTTCACGGGTTGCTATAGTTTGAGACCAATGAGCAGCAAAATGAACATAACTCAAAATGTAGAAATCCAATGATTATAAAATTTTTTATGGTTATACTAGACAGTAAGTTGAATCCAACAAGCTTTAAATAATTGAATTTGAATAAGTAGCCATTGAGAAATGGCTCTGACAAGGTGAGTGAAAAAGTCAGGTACCTGACACAGAAGTGAAGATGAACAGACACTGTTGACTTCAACTGGACATAACTGAAGACTGCAACCTCCAAATGAAATCAAACTTTGTGAGCATATAATAGACTTATAGAGCTAACTTTACCAAGTTAAATCACTGAAAATGATGCACCAAGCTCAGAGAAACCATCTCTGCAATCTGACTGAGAAAACTGAGAGATATGGCAGTGAGTAGTACACTTCACAAGAACATGGAAATATGAACCCAAATGATAATGAAAATGAAAGTATATTACTGGTACAATACAATGGACTTACTGATACATATGTGTGCCTTGGAATCACACCTTGATATGGCATAAAGCTCAGCTCTTGGAGGTCTTCACATAGGTCTCTCTAACCATGACTAAAGCTGCCATCTATTTATAGTTGAGTTTGGGAGGCTAACTTCCCTCAATCACTCTCTAATCAATCAATGATTGATTTGATTCTCTACCTACCACAAATCACGAATTCGTGGCTCCTCTTTCCCTTTTTGATCAAGTGGACTCAACCACTTAAGATTCTCTCACTTTTACATTAAGTAAACTCTTTAAAAGTTACAAGAGGTAGTTCACAAGTGAACTTTACATAGTCTTCATTTTACGGCTTCTTCTATGACTTTGTGGGACTCAAGCCAATACTTAGGCTTGTCATAGACCTGCTCCAACAACTCCCCCTCAAGCCAAGTATGCTTGAGGTCTTCAATCTTCCAAGATTACCTTTAAACCAATCATAGCCTTGAATTTGCAAAGCTTTGTACCATCCAATGCTTTGGTTAGAATATCTGCACATTGTTGATGAGTGGACACATATGATATTTGAATCTCTTTGCTTAGAACCTTCTCTCTTACATAGTGATAATGAACTTCAATATGTTTAGTCCTTGCATGAAAAATAGGATTAGCAGCCAAATGAATAGAACTCATATTGTCGCCAAAAATAGTTGGAGTTCCAAACTCCAATCCAAGATCTTTGAACAATGTCTTCATCCACATAGCTTCTTGTGTAGCTATGGCAAGACCTCTATATTCAGCTTCAGTAGAAGAGAGAGCAACTGTGGGTTGCTTCTTGGATGACCATGAAATAAGCTTTGAACTTGCAAAGGTAAGATAACGTGAAGTGCTCCTTCTATCTTCCTTGGAGCCAGCCCAATCTGCATCAGAAAATAGCTTCAAACCTAAATCAGATACATAAGGATAATAAAGTCCTTCATTTATGGTTCCTTTGAGATACTTGAGAATTCTTTTGGCAGCATCCATATGTGGTTTCCTTGGTGTGTGCATAAATTGACTTAGCACACTTACACTGTAACATATATCTACTCTTGTCAATGTGGCATAGTTGAGACTACCCACTAGACTTTGATATGATGTGATGTCCTCTATGAGTTCACCTTCATGTGAGCTCAATTTGTGATTGACCTCCATTGGAGTACCTGCAATCTTACAATCTTGCATCTTGAATTTTGCCAACATGTCCTTAATGTACTTTCTTTGAGTGAGAAACAAACCATGATCTTTGTAGACAACTTCCAAACCTATGAAGTAGGTAAGTGAACCCAAATCACTTATCTTGAACTCTTCTCTCATCTGATCTTTGATCTTCTTCATACCATCTGCATCATTTCCTGTCAATATAATATCATCTACATATACACATAGGTAGATGACCTCAGAGTTACTCTTTTTGATAAAGAGTGAAGGATCTGCCTTGCTTGGTTGAAAGCCTTTGTCTTGCAAGAATGAAACAAGCCTGAAATTCCAAGCTCTTGGAGCTTGCTTGAGACCATACAATGCTTTGTTAAGTTTACACACATAATCAGGATAAACTTGATTCTCAAAACCAGGTGGTTGTGCCATATATACCTCTTCTGTTATCCAACCATTCAAGAATGCATTCTTTACATCTAGTTGAAGTATCTTCCAATTCTTGGAAGAGGCAATACTAAGCAAAACCCTAATAGTAGGCATCTTTGCCACATGAGATAAAGTCTCCTCATAATCAATTCCCTGAGTTTGTGCAAAGCCTTTTGCTACAAGCCTTGCCTTATACCTGTTAATGGAACCATCAGAATTCTTCTTGAGTTTATAGACCCATCTTGAGCCTATTACCTTCATGGATGAAGTCTTGGGCACCAAATCCCAAGTCTTGTTTTCCTCAAGTGCTTCAATCTCTTCCTTCATTGCATGCTTCCATTCTGTTTTTATTTTGGCCTCTTCAAATGATGATGGCTCCTCTTGGTTTATGTCCTGTGCTATGTAGATAGAATGTTTAGTTACTAATGAGGTGTCAAACCCATACCTTTCTGGTTTTTTCTTTTCCCTCATAGATCTTCTTAGGCCATGATGTGATGATTCTGCCTCATGTCCAAGTTCCTGCAATTTTGCTTTACCTTTAGACTTCCATGCTTTGATCTTTTCCATCTGAGATTCTTCATCATCCTCTGAGGTGTCTTGTTCTTCAATCTTTGGTTGTTCTCTACCAAGCTTTGGAAAATCTACTTCAAGATTGTATGGTAAATTGACCTTCCTGCATGAATCTTTCTCATCAAAAACTACATCTCTGCTTACCAAGAATCCTTTGTTGGTAGGGTTGTATAACCTGTAACCCTTTTGATTGTTGTCATATCCAATAAATACACACCTTTTTGCCTTTGGATCCATCTTGCTTCTAGCCTATGAAGGAACATGAGCAAAAGCAATACATCCAAAAATTTTACAATGATCTAAGCTTGGTCTCCTTCCATTCCAAGCCTCATATGGAGTCATCCCATCAAGGGATTTTGAAGGCAACCTGTTAATCAAGTAAGTGGCTGTAGATACAGCCTCAGCCCATAAGTAATTAGGTAAATGCTTTTCATTTAACATAGACCTTGCAACTTCAACAATTGTCCTATTCCTCCTTTCTGCCACTCCATTTTGCTCAGGAGTGTACCTTGTAGTTACCTCTCTTTTGATTCCTCTTTCTTGAAGAAAAGAATCAAACTCATGGGAGAAGTATTCTCCCCCTCCATCTGACCTTAACCTTTTTAGTGATTTACCTGTTTGATTCTCCACAAGAGCCAAATATCTTTTGAAACATGAAAAAACTTCATCTTTGTGTTTCATAAAGAATAGGATAGTCCATCTGCTGCAATAAAGGAGACATAGTACCTTGATCCAGATATTGAAGCTTCCTTGCTAGGTCCCCATACATCTGTATGAACCAACTCCAAGGGATCTTCATGCATATAACCTTTCTTCATGAATGGTAACCTGTGAGACTTTCCAAATTGACATGCACTACACTTATAAATCATATGTTGTTTTGACAAGTTAGGGAGTCCAAGTACACTTTGGTCCTTGCAAATTTGCTTTAATGACCTTTCACCAATATGTGCTAACCTTTTGTGCCATACTTCCAATTCTGTGAGTGTCTGACAACCATAATTAAAGAGAGCAATGTTTCTAGTGTCTTGTAATTCAAATGTGAACAATCTACCTGTCTTTTCACCTTTTGCAATTTTTCTGAATCCTTGACTTGGATCTTCAACAAATGCTCCTGCTTTTGTGAACCTGACTTGCAACCCTTTCTCTACTATCTGCCCAACACTTATCAAATTCTTTGTAATGGTAGGAACATAGAGTACCTTACTGAGTAGGTTGATGTTTCCATCAGGTGCTTTGACATTGCCTATTTTCTCCACAGGATGTTTTGTGTCATCTCCTGTTTGTACCTCATGCATATTCCTTGGATCTTCTAAATCTGATAGGAGTGCCACATTTCCTGCCGCATGATTTGAACAACCTGAATCTATGTAGAAAACATGCTCATCAGATTTACCTTTTGGCATAGCCATGTTCATGATCAATAATGAATCCTCTTTGTTTGAGTCTTCTGTGTAGTTATTGAAGTCTCTCTTTCCTTTGTAGCCTCCTTGATAGTTTGAATGATTGTAGTTGTTGTAATTGCCATGGTAATTGTTGAACCCTCCTCTTGAGTAGCCATAACTTCCTCTATTGTATCCTCTGCCTCTTTGATTCTTGGAATTCCTAAAGCAATTTTCAATTGTATGATTAGTTAATCCACAAATAGAACATGGGTTGGAGTCTTGGGATCTCCCCCTGCCTTGTCTACCTCCTCTTCCTCTACCTCTGCCATGTCTTCCTCTACCTGCATAGTTAGCTTGATATGTACCTGCTTCATCATCCACTTTCTTTGCCTTTCCTTTGTTATCTTTGGACTTGCTTTTATCAGTGTATAAAGCTGAAGATTGATTACCTTTAGAGCTTTCTCCATTTTTGATATGCTTTGCCTCTTGAGTAAGTAGTTGTCCAATGAGTGTATTGAAATCAGGTACATGCATGTCCATGTACAAATCCATAGCTGTGGTGAATGCTTCCCACTTGTCATCTGCCTTCAAGCCATTGATGACCTGCCTTACAATTTGCTCTTCATCTATTACCTCTCCAATGCTTCCCAACTGATCTGCTATGTCCTTGAGCTTTGTGACAAAATCAGTCACATTTTGTTTGGGAGACTTCTTGAGAGTTGTGAAATCCAGCCATAGTTGATGCTTCCTAGCTTTAGTACTTGAAGAAAAGAAAGCTTCAAGTGCATCCCACACTTCCTGAGATGTCTTACAACTTCTAATGTGAGGCAACAAAAAAATCTGAGATAGATTTGAGGAGATAAGGCCTTGCAAGTGCATCGTTGGAGCACCATGTGCTCAATCTTTCTTGCTCTTCCTGTGTTGCTTGACTTTTGTTCCTGAAACTTGGCATAACTTCATCTCTAGCCACATAACCATATAAACTTCTACCTTGGAGATAAGCTTCCATTCTTAATGACCAAGCTGAGTAGTTACCTCTGTCCAATTTGTCAATTGATGAAGGAAATCCATCTGCCATGTTGTCCAACCTTGCTCTGATACCACTGTGAAGAGATGGATAGGTATGTGCTTGAAGATGAAGAGGTGTTGCAAAATCCTTGACCTACACCAGCCAAATGAACTCCAGGAGTATATGGTGGGCCCTTTTAGCTTGCCAATGGATGTATTAGACACCCTATGTACCTTGAAAGATCACTCTCAAAAAGATAGATCAAAACAGATAAGTTGGAGTTAGCTCAGAGGTGAAAAACTTGCTAATTTGGTTCATACACCTGTCCAGTGTTTTGCATAATTCTCTGAGCACAGCAGCAATTAGCTTAATTCCTCTTGGGAAAGTCTAGATAACTTTAAGAGCTAACTTTCAAGAGTAATCTCATAAAAAATAATAAACCACACATTGAGAATGAGTTTTAACAAGTGATGACATCATCCCGATTTTCACGGGTTGCTACAGTTTGAGACTAGTGAGCAGAAAAATGAACATAACTCAAAATGTAGGAATCCAATGATTATAAAAAATTATATGGTTATCCTAGACATTAAGCTAAATCCAACAAGCTTTAAATCATTGAATTTGGATAAGTAACCATTGAGAAATGGATCTGACAAGGTGAGTGAAAAAGTCGGGTAGCTGACAGAGAAGTGAAGATGAATAGACACTGTTGACTTCAACTGAACATAACTGAAGATTGCAACCTCCAAATGAAATGAAACTTTGTGAGCATATAGTAGATTTATAGAGCTAACGTTACCTTGAAAATGAGAGATATGGCAGTGAGTAGTACACTTCACAAGAACATGGAAATATGAACCCAAATGATAATGAAAATGAAAGTATATTACTGGTACAATACAATGGACTTACTGATACATATGTGTGCCTTTGAATAACACCTTGATATGGCATAAAGCTCACCTCTTGGAGGTCTTCACATAGGTCTCTCTAACCACGACTAAAGCTGCCATCTATTTATAGTTGAGTTTGGGAGGCTAACTTCCCTCGATCACTCTCCAATCAATCAATGATTGATTTGATTCTCTACCTACCACAAATCACGAATTCGTGGCTCCTCTTTCCCTTTTTGATCAAGTGGACTCAACCACTTAAGATTCTCTCACTTTTACATTAAGTAAACTCTTCAAAAGTTACAAGAGGTAGTTCACAAGTGAACTTTACATAGTCTTCATTTTAAGGCTTCTTCTATGACTTTGTGGGACTCAAGCCAATACTTAGGTTTGTCATAGACTTGCTCCAACACTGTTATCATCTCCCACTTCATACTCTTCTGCTGGTGTGGTCTCTATTTGTTCTTCAACCTGGCTTTGTGGATTTTGCAATTTTTTCTGTAACTCTTCCACCATCATCATTAAACTTCTATATTGAGAGGTCCACAATTGTTTTTCTGATTTCCACTCATTTCTTTCTTTTTCTATATCCATATGTAACTTATTATATCCTCTCATTGAAGTAGCAGCATGTACACTGGCTTGTTTTTCCAACTCCTTCGCTTCCTTTAATTCTGCTTGTAGCCTTAGAATTTCTTTGTTCAACTCCTCCTTCTCATCTTGTGTTACCTGTACAGTCTTACTCTCTTCTTTTATCTGGCCTTCTTCCATTAATAACCTGTTTATTTCTTCATTTGCTTTGACCATAATTTGATATGAACTCTGAAGTGTTCTATATCTCCCTTCAATTTTCTTCAGCTCCATTTCCATTTTGCTGCTATGCTCTGTCTGCTTTGCACACTTTTCTTCAAGATATTGAATTTTGTTTTGTTGTTGAACCTCCAATTCTTCCAAGGAAATTATCTTGTTGGTCAATTCCTCATTTCTCTCCTATACAATCCTCAATTGTTCTACTAACTGTTCCTTTTCTTTCTTTTTCTCTTTAATGATTCTACTGCCTTTTACAAATTCTGATTCTGCCACCATTCCTAATATAATCATATTTCTACTTGATGTTCTGAATTGTTCTATATTGCTCATAATAACTTTGTAGGAAAATCTTATGTTCTTGGGTATCCTTTCCAACCCAGCTTCTAATTCCATTTGTCTTACTTCTATCTGATTTCCTTCTTTGCAGTCATTCTCTTCTTCATCTTCTTCCTCATATTCTATGACCTGGTTATTTTGTTCTTCATAGCCCTTTTCTGCTTTCATTTCTTCTTTATCTGCAACATTTTTCTCATACACGAATGTTTGATCCTCCTTTTTCTCATGTCCTGATGTTTCTTTAATTATCTCCATTTCTTTTGCCTTCTTTTTCTCCATTCCTTGTTGTTCCTCTTCAAGGATATGTCCTTCCTTTTCCTTTACTTCCTTATCCTGAGTTAGGGTTGAATCAATCTCCACAGAGAGCTTTATTTGATCATTGATTATCTGCTCCTTTTGTCCTTCCTCTTGCTCATCTATATCCATGAGATACAAATCTTCTTCTTTTCCCTGATCTTCTGTAGTTGTGAACTCCTCATTATGATTCAAATCATAAAGTATGTCTTCTATACTTTGGTTTATTTCTTTTTCTGTATTTCCTTCTTTGACCTCTTGAAAATTCTTCTTTCCCACTACTTCCTCTATTTCCTTGATTTGATCTTTGTCTTCTTTCCTGTGCACTGAACTACATAATTGAGTTTCCTTTTCTGTTTTAAGCTTTTCCTCATTAAATTTGAAGTAAGTTTGATGTGAAGGGTTTGTCCATACAGTCTTAAACCCTGAGTCTACTAATCCACAATTGAACTCCTTCCTTACTTCAATCTCCTCTTCCATCATCACTGCTTTACCTTTTAGTAGCCTTTTCTCTTCTCCAGGACTAACCTGTTTTGCTACTTCTTCTTGGGTCTGTTTTCTTTGTGACTTCTCACTCAAATCTTCTGGTGTTTTAATTTTTTTAGAGGCTTGTACTGTCACATTTGGTGTGCTCGGTATTGATAAATTCAAACTTTTCAACAAAAAATTTTCAATGTCACTTTCTGAGTCTGAAGAGAACTGTGAGGAACCTGCTATTCCTGTTTTGTCCATTCTTGGCTCTTCTATAACAATGGATTCCTCCTGCTTCTTTTCTTCTACTGTCACTTTTTCTGTCTCCGTCCTTTGTACAGGTTCTGCTACTGCTTTTCCTTTATTTTTCTTGGTCAACTTCCTTTTCTGTACAGGTTTCTTCTGAGCCTTCTTTTTTACTACAACTGTAGTTCTAGTTTCATGGGGTCCTTGTTGTTGGAGATAGACGTCTGCGGAAGCACGCGAACAGCACAAGGAAGAAGAAGAAGCTTGGAGCACAAACACACAATACTGAATGTATTACTAGAGAATGTACAAAGATAAGTAGCCCATTAGGGCAATAGGCGTATATACAAGCCGGGGTAAAAAAACCTCCTAAAGAGGGAAAAAAGTGCCCCGGTGGTCCTAGTGTGTTCACACACATCACTACCTAAATATATCAACAAATCCCCCTTGGGAGTGATGCGGTGAACAAGGAGCTGGCACTCATGTATAAGGAAGTGCCAAGCTATGTGGAAATCACTCCACAAAAGGAAGTAAGCCCAAAGCTTTGCGGGAAGCTTCAAACTTCTCCCTAAGCAGAGCCTTTGTGAAAAGGTCTGCAATGTTCTCCTGTGTGGGCACATATGCCAAGCTGATCTCCCCAGCAGAGAACCTCTCCCTGACATAGTGATAATGCACCTCAATGTGCTTAGTGCGAGCATGGAACACAGGGTTCCTCGCAACTGCCAATGCGCTCTGACTGTCAGTGAAGATGGTGGTGGCAGAAGACTTGCCAACACCCAAATCAGCCATAAGGCATCTGAGCCACACACACTCAACAGTTGCTGTGAAAGCTGCCCTATACTCAGCCTCACAACTGGAAGTGGCCACAGTAGGCTGCTTCTTGCTTAACCAAGATATACATGAGCTACCAAGCATGACGCAAAAACCACTAGTGGACACACGAGTGTCATAGCAACCAGCCCAATCTGAGTCAGAAAAAGCATGCAAATCTGGCGGTAGTGATCCCCCCTTGGGATAAAACAACCCAAGTAGCTGAGTACCACTCAAGTAGCGAAAGATGCGCTTAACCGCCTTCCAATGCGTGACTCCTGGGCAATGCATAAACCTGCTCATCTGTGAGACAGCAAACTGAATATCTGGGCGAGTAATGCATAAGTAAATCAAGCATCCAACAGCCTGCTGATAGAGAACAACATCAAATGCATCTCCAGCATCATGAAGACTCAATCGTAAACCTGTCTCCATAGGAGTGGCAATAGGCTTACAGTCTTCAAGGCCAAAACGCTGCAATAATGTGTGAATATATTTCGTTTGACACAAAGCCATTCCACCATCAACTTGCATAAACTGAATGCCCAAATAGTGATGCAAATTCCCCAAATCAAACATCTCAAATGAGGCATGCAAATCAGCCTTGAAATCAGCAATATGCTTCTCAATAGGACAAGTGAGCAGCATGTCGTCAACATAGACAACAATGATCAGAAGCACATCATTAGCATGCTTAACATATAAGGTGCTTTCAGTTGGATTGTTCTCAAAACCATGTGCAACCAGATAGGCATGTATCTTTTCATACCAAGCACGTGGTGCTTGCTTTAAACCATATAATGCCTTTTTTAACCTGCACACCTGGTTTTCATGCCCTTTCTGCTCAAAGCCACAGGGCTGAAAAACATACACTTCTTCATGCAAGTCACCATTCACAAATGCTGTTTTAATGTCCAACTGATGTACATTCCAACCATGATGGGCTACATGTGCACAAATGCTACGAACAGTAGTCATACGGCATGTAGGTGCAAAGGTCTCATCAAAATCAATGCCTCTTTCCTGCGCATAACCCTTTGCAACAAGCCTAGCCTTATACCTGTCAACTGTACCATCAGGTTTATGCTTCAGCTTGTATACCCACTTAGTGCCAATGGCCTTCTTTCCAGGAGGCAAGTCACATAAAGACCATGTACCATTCTTCATTATAGCATCATATTCAGATTGCATAGCGGCCATCCAATTTTCTGAATTTTGTGCTTCATCAAAAGAAACAGGCTCATTCTCATCACAGAGACTAGACGTAGCCATAACATAGCAATCTGATGCAAAGGAGGCACTATGAGAGCCTGAACGAGTACGATATGACAAAGGTGCATCTAATTTGCAGTCACACAAAGTCTGCACCAGCCATTTTGGCATAGTTTTTGCCTGCTCAATATCAGCTCTCTCATCAACAAGTGCGTCATGTAAATCTGCATCAGAAATGGAATGATCTGCATCATCATATGAAACCTGCGAAGGCTGAGAAGTTGCCTCATTAGGACCAGCACTAGATTGTCCACGTGTAAATAGAGGCATCAAAGTACCATACATGTCTTTGGAGCTAACAGATGTCTCCTTAGTACATGAAAGCAATGGCTGAATAGCATCTTCCACAAAGACAACATCACGGCTAACCAGAATGCGTTTAGTCTGTGGATGATACAGACGATAGCCTTTACTTACAGAACTGTACCCAACAAAAATACATTTTACTGCCTTATCATCCAATTTTCTACGATGTTGTTTAGGCACTAGTGCATATGCCAAAAACAACCAAAAACAACCAAAAACATGTAGATGAGCAACAGATGGCTTGGGGTCATGCCAAGCCTCATATGGAGTGATAGACCGCAATGCTTTAGTGGGACACCTGTTCAGTACATATGCTACACACATGACAGCCTCGAGCCAGAAACTATGTGGTAAAGCCTGACTCTTGACCATGCACCTCGCCATCTCCATGAGTGACCCGTTCTTTCATTCAGCAACTCCATTCTGTTGAGGTGTATACAACACTGTACACTGGTGTCTAATCCCATGTTCAGCCAGAAATGCATTAAAATCAGAAGACATATATTCCCCCCCTCAATCAGAATGGAGGGTGCCCATTTTACATGCTGACAGATTTTCAGCCAAAACCAAAAACTGTTTAAAGCACATGAACACTTCAGACTTTGCTTTGAGTGGATATACCCATGCATGCTTGGAAAAATCATCAATGAAAGTCACGAAGTAAAGGTAATTTCCAAAAGAGGGTGTCTACATAGGACCACAGACATCACTATGCACAAGCTGCAATTTCTGGGTAGCCTGAACTCAACCATCTTTTGGAAAGGAGGAACGCTGCATTTTGCCCAAAATACAGCCTTCACAAACATGTTTTCCAAGTGCCTCAAGTTTGGGCAAAGAGGACACCATTTCAGATTTCTGCAGGCATAGCAAACTAGCAAAATTCAGTTGACCAAAGCGTGCATGCCAAAGCTTTGCATCTGACATAGCCTGAGAATCATTTACTGCACATGCCAAATCATTTTCAGATCTTTCATAGTCTATGAGCTTATACAACCCACGACATAAAATGCCAGAAGCAATAATCACATCGCCATTTGACAGATTATGAATTGTACACCTGTCATCAACAAATTTCACAACCAAGCCAATCTTGGCTAATGCAGAAACTGATAACAAGTTCTTTTTGATCCCTGGCACAAATAAAGCATCTGACAAAGTGAAAGAACTACCATCAACAGTAGTCAAAATCATCTTACCAACTCCCATAACAGGATAAGAGGAGATTGTTGGCGCATGTAACAGTATTCCATGTAGGGGCAGGCTCGAGTGAAGAGAAGAAACTGCGCTGCGAGGTAATATGTTTGGTTGCCCCACTGTCAAAATACCAAACATCTTAGTCTATTGCAGACATGCACTGCTCATGAGAAGATGGGTCAAAACTGCAGACGGTAGTAAACGCCCATTCTTCTTCCTGCACAAGATTTGCAGACTCTATTTTTGGTGTAGAGGCCTCTGCAACAACCATTCTAGCCTCTTTCTTCTTTGCCTCTTTAGCAGCCAGTTTTGGACAGTTCTTTATGATATGATCATTCCCTTTACAGTCCTTGCAAAACAATTTATGCTTTTCTGATTTCTTCTCATCTTTATCCTGGTTCTTTGAATGTGCAGCATTTGCAGATTTCTGCTTACTAGTAGAAGAGCTCCATTTTCCTTTGCCCTTCTGACTAGCCAGGAAAGCTTGATCTGCAACACGCATAATGGACCTGTTCTGCATGGACTGATCTTCTTGCAACAGAACAGAGACTAACTCCTCAAATGACAAGGCATTTGGATTGCCTTTCATCATCAACCGAAGAGTAGAAGCAAAACTCTGATATGAGTCAGGAAGACCATTCAGAACGGTCTGCACAAGTGAGCTATCTGGTATAACCTCATCAGTAGAAATCAACTGTTCCTTCAAGTCTTTGATCTTTGTTAGGAAACTGTCCATAGAATCACCTTCATTCATGTGCTCATTCTCCAACTGTTTTCGGAGGTAAGCAACACGAGCCTCATTCCTAGCTTGGTACAATGTGGTAAGTGTATCCCAAGCATCCTTAGCTGTTCTGCAAGAGCGAATGTGAGGAATAATGGCACGTTTGACAGACAAAGCTATCAATGCATGTGCCTGGGCATCTCTGCCATCCTAGCGAATCTGCTCTGTAGTAGGTGCAGCAAAAACAATAGCACGAATAGGAATCTGCGGAATATCATCTTCGACACCATCTTCATCAGCTCCAGCACCTGTATTTGCAGTACCTGTCGTTACAGGTATAACAGGACGTCTTTCAACACCCTACACAATGTTCCACAATCCTTTTGCAACCAATACATGTCGCATCATATAAGCCCATAATGGGTAGTTGGTACCATCCAACTTATCCTCAACAGCCAACATACGGAATACATCACTGCTTTCAGCCATGGCCGGTGACTAAAATACCTTGATGCAGAAAATTGATTATATCTCAAAAAGTTGAGCGGAACTGCCAGACGAGTTCTACTAAACATGTAGCAGACTTCGAGACGCTTATACTGGCGAACAGAAACAGGTATATACCTTTGGCACAAAAAGACAAAATAGCCTACACAAGCGTTGCGATAGTGCGTTCGGAGGCCGAAACGAGCTCAAATCACGATTTCGGCACCACGGAGCGAAGATGTTTTGATCTCGGAAACACCCTGAGTATGCTCACCAAAATTCGTGCGAATCTGAGACTGCAAACGGAGGAGTGTCGATGACGCCCTAGATGAAGCGACAACCTACTCTGATACCAATTGTTGGAGATAGACGTCTGCGGAAGCACGCGAACAACACAAGGAAGAAGAAGAAGCTTGGAGCACAAACACACAATACTGAATGTATTACTAGAGAATGTACAAAGATAAGTAGCCCATTAGGGCAATAGGCGTATATACAAGCCGGGGGAAAAAAACCTCCTAAAGAGGGAAAAAAGTGCCCCGGCGGTCCTAGTGTGTTCACACACATCACTACCTAAATATATCAACACTTGTAGCTCTTTGAAATAAGCTAACAGTTCCACTTCGTTTTTAACAAAAACTTCCTCAGTTTCTGCTGCCATCATCTGATCATGCAGCTCCTCATAGTGTTTCACTTCTTCTTGGATCCAATCAGTTGCTTTACAAGAGTAGTCCTCCAACATCTTTTGATATTGAGCTTCATATACTGCCCTTTTATTGTTCCCTTGGGTCAAATAAGTATACATTTGTTCTTTACTTGTTTGAGGTGGATGAGGTTCCTTTGAAGATTGAACTTCCTTTTGAGCAGCTTCATGCTCTTCCTTGGTTATTTCCACCTGTTCCAATTCTACCTTTTTGGGATCCAATCTTCTTTTCTTTACAGGAATGACTTCTTCTGAGACTCCCTTTCTTTTCCTCTGTGCTCCCCTCATGCTTGGTTGAGCTTCTACTTCCCTTATAGTCATCATTTGAGAAGGGCTTTTAATTCTTGACATTTAACTTATGAAGTATTGGGCTTCTGGAGCCAACTTTAACTGATCCTCCATTCCTAGAACATGATATATAATTCTTGTTAGAAATTGAGCTCCATTCATGAACTTCCTTTGCTCCCAATGTTTGGCTGCTTCCTTCAATTGATCATGTCTGTATGGAGTTACATCCATCACTCTAAAAGGTTTGGTTTTGTCCTTATTATTGAACATGATCAATGTTACTGGTTTGTGTGGCATGGTATATCTAAGTAGTTTTGGAAAACAAAAATATTGGAGGAACATTCCGATAGCATACTCTTCATTCTCTTTTCCTTTAAAGACAGGGAATTTGGAATATCCTGCATAGGTAGCTTTATTTTTCTTGACAAAACTGTTGTCCAACTTGGTTCCCATGGTATAAAACCGGAGAGCTGCCCTGATATGCTCTGCTTTTATAGTAATGTTCACTTCTTTGTTCTCTTTATCCTTGACTGAACACCTAAAATATGCATCATTGCCCTTTCCAACTTCCAGCAAACTGTTCATCACCTGTGCCACTCTTTCAAAGTCTATGAAGAATAGGGGTTCATCCAACAGTCTATGTAATCCTACTGCTTTCCACCTTTTGTAATTGACTGCAATTCTCTGGAATTTGTAAAATTCTTGGCACAACATGGTGTACTTGTGACCTCCAACTCCTACAGTAAAAATGTGATGTCCAATGATACCCAAAGTTTCCTTGAGTTCTTTGACTATCTTCTTTGCTTCTGGAATTTCTTGCTCTTCATCAGACTCTAGCTCTACTTGTTCTACTGTTGCTTCACTGTCTAAGAACCAATGTCCTCTAGACAGAGTTACTGATTCTGCTTTGAAATCATGGATTGGTAGTTCCTTTGGATTCACCATTCTGGAGAAAATATAGCATCACACAAAAGAAAACTCCACCCACATGAGTCTCAAGAAGCATAAATATAATCACATTGATCTTGAGATGTAATGAAAAAAAATGAAAACAAGACTTAGAGAATTCTTGACTTTCCTATTTGTATCACAGATAAGAACTCAATTGAAGTGATCATTACATGTGTAGCAAGATGTCTAGTGCTCTCTTATCTTCTGTTAGCTCTTATAAAGAAAGAAAATATTTGAACAAAGAAGAAATTGGTAAAAGATTGAATGAAAAAATAGACACCTGCTACATTACCACCTATATCTTGCTTGTGCTATATAACTTATATAATTAAAAGAATTATAAAAGAAAAATGGATATTTTTAATAATAATAATAATAATTTTTCTTGTTTTTCCTTCTTTTCTCTTTCTATTTTTTTTATAATAATAATAATTTCCTCCACTTCCTTTCTTCCCCTCCTATTTCTCTTCTTAGAAAAAGGATGAGGTAGAACAAATTGAAATAATTTCCAAGATGTCATAATTTCTTCTCTGTAAAACTCTAAATTTCCTATCAAGAATCCCAAGTGTATATCAGATAATCATGTTATTTTTCCCATTGAATCAAATCTGATTTTTTTACCCAATAATATTTGATTCCTGTTGACTTTGTTCTAGGGATAAAACCATCTTCTTTTGATAAGCTATACTTGGAAGTTTTTGGTTTCCATATCCACTTAGTTCTGGGAATTTGTTTTGATGAGCAGTGCTTGTATGTACTCTGTTTCCACATTCTTCCTGTCTTGATGCCTTGATGCTTCTGACCATTCCATAGTTGCCACCTTTTTTCTATCTCTTCAACATCTTTTGTTCCTTCAATTTTCTCCTGTTTTTGATTGAATGAAATTTGATCATAAAGTGGTTCTTTTGGTAATGCCTTTGTAACTTGTAATGAAAAAGTAAATCCTTCCAGGTCTGAGTCATAGATATCCTGTTGATCTTCCTGTTCTTCATTACTCCACAAAAGCATTAAAAACCTTTTGTCATTTACTGTCAACTTAAGCTTCATTTTTTCAAAATCCAAAATTACTTTACCTTGCCTTAGCCATGGTTGTCCCAGAATCAATTTCTCAGTCATCATATGATTTGGCCATTCTTCACAATCTATTCTCATATATTCTTCATTGAACTTAACTTCAATAGATGGTGAAGACATGCTTTGTATTATCCGTCCTTCTAAGGTTTTGATAAATGTTTTGCTTTCAATCCTTTTTAGGTTAAACTTATCCAGCAAAGCTGAACTGATCAAATTTACGTGTGCACCTGAATCTATCAAAACCTTGATTTTTTCATCTTGAAAATTCATTGTTACAAGAGGCAAATGTTCTCTTACTCTTAGAGGTCTTTCACACAGAAGGACTTCTCTAAGATCTTTGATTTTTCTTATCCTTTTCCTTTGCCTCTTGTTGAGCCTCCTTTCTAATGTTTTCCTCTTCTTTTTTCCTATTTTGAGCTTGATGTATTCTTCTCCATTCAGAAACAGTTAATGCAAGATCATACCTTTTTACTCTACATCCACTTATGAAATTTGGCATGATTTCTCCATCTATATTAGCTAGTTGGATATCCCCAATGTTACTTATTTGATTGATAATATAAGGTCCATGTCCTTTTTTCTAAAATTTCTTCTGATGTTCTTTTACTGTGTATGCCAAAACTAGATCTCCTTCTTGTAAGTCCTTCTCTTTAATATGAACATCATAATAAGCTTTTTTCCTTTTCTTATCTGCATATATGCTCATGATTGCTTGAAGTCTAGAGGCTCCTAGTTTTTCCAATTCCACTACTCTCTCAAATAACTCATGTCAAGTCCATTTGTATTGACTACCCACCCTCAGTGTTGGGATAAGGAATTCTATAGGCAGAACTGCATTTTGTCCATATACCAGGTTAAATGGTGTGGTTCCTAGTGCATTTTTGTATGCCACTCTGTAGGCCCATAGGACATGATTAAGTTGTAAATCCCAATCATTCCTATTTGTGTTTATCAATTTTGACAATACGGTGCAAAGTACTTTATTAGTACTTTTTGCTAATCCATTGGCTTGCGGGTGATATGGGGCTGACTTTTTATGACTGATCATAAAATACTCAGTTATGTTCTCTATGATTTGGTTCAAAAAATGAGTCCCCCTATCACTTACTAATTCAATTGGTAATCCAAATCTGATAATAATATTTTCATAGAGAAATCTGGCAGTGGTCTAAGCATCATTCCTTTTTGTAGCCTTGGCCTCTGCCCATTTAGTCAAGTAATCTGTGGCTACTAGTATGTATTCAGCATGGGACTGTTTTGCTGGAGGATATATGGGTCCAATGAAATCCAACCCCCATTTACTAAATGCTCTTGCTGAAATCAATGGTACTAATGGCATATTGTCTCTTTTATTTGGTTGACTCACCCTCTAACAAATGTCACATCTTTTCACATATGTTCTTGCATCAGGAAATAGAGTTGGCCACCAATATCCGGAGTATAATATGAGTTTAGTAGTCCTATCACTTGAAAAATGTCCTCCTGCCACTCTAGAATGTGCCATTTCTAACATTTCCACATATTTATCTTCAGGAACACAGATTCTTAAATATCCATCCATCCCTTTCTTGTACAATTGATCTCCTATCAGTTGATACTCTTCACAAATCATTTGTAGATTTTTTGAGTCTGCACTATCTCTTTCTAGCTTTCCTTTCTTATTTCTTTTCAACTCCTCAATTATGTTTGCACTCCAATCTGGATTTTTCTGAAACCAGTATAAGGTTATAACTTTTGAATTTCGTAAGGATTGGCATTTCCAGCAATTGGAAATATACTTTTTTACATCTTGAATCTTATTAGGCCAATGTACTCCCATCCTATTGAGATTACTTAGGGTGACTATCATGGAAGCATGAGTACAAGGGTTCCAATAGTGAGCTCTTCTCAAATATTCATGCTGCTCCTCTTCTGGAGTACAATATTCCAATATGCCCATTTGATTGAGATGATACAAATGCCCAACTAGCAGCATAAAATTCCTACTTTGTAATACCACATGTGTGTTGTTTCCAGATGTTCTGCAGGGTCCCATGGTTAGCAAAGGTACTAAATTCATGGTCCATTCAGGAATACTTTCTACTTTGAACATATATATATCTGGCAAGTCATCATCTAAAGGTGAACTTGGCTCTTTAGCTTGGATTCTGGATAAATGGTCTGCTCTCAAATGAGTCTTTCCTTGTCTGACCACTACCTCAAACTCAAACTCCATCAGTAGAAGAAACCATTTGACTATCCTACCAGTGTAACAAGGTTTGTTTACTAGGTAGAGTAAAGCTTGGTGATCCACAAAGAATTTAAACTTGTTGGCCAATAGGTAATGTCTATATTTTTTCACAGCAAATATCATTCCCAACCCCTCCCTCTCAGTGGTTGTGTAATTTTTCTCAGCTGAATTCAGTTGTCTACTAGCATAAACAACTGGAAAGTCTAATTTGCTCCCTTCTATTGGTTGTGCTAACACACATCCCAAAGCATAATTTGAAGCATCCACATGGACATGGAAAATTTTATCCCACTGTGGGGTTTTTAGAATTGGTGCTGTTACCAAACAAGTTTTTAGAGTCTCAAAAGCTTGGTCACACTCTTTGGTCCACTCAAATTTTTTGATTAAGGCATACAAAGGTTTTGCAATGTCAGCAAACTTGTGTACAAATTTTCTATAATACCCGCAATGTCCCATGAAAGTTTGAAGTTCCTTTACATTTGTTGGTCTTGGAAGTTCCACTACGGCCTTAATTTTTCTTTCATCTGTTGAAATTCCATTTCTAGAAACTATATGACCCAACATTCTCCCTTGCCTCACAAAGAACACACATTTTTCTGGATTTAAACATACTCTGGATGTTCTACATTTTTTAAATATATTTTCCAGATCCTTCAAATGATCTTGTCTTTTTAATGAAAAAGTACAAAGATCATCCACATAGATTTCCATGATATTTTTGAGGAATTCCTTGAATATGTTACACATTAGTCTTTGGAAGTTGCTGGGCCATTAGTTAACCCAAAGGGCATAACCCTAAAAGCATAAATTCCCCATTTTGTAGAAAAGGCAATTTTATGTTGGTCTTCCAAGGCTATGGGTACCTGATTGTATCCTAAAAAACCATCCAAGAAACTATAGACCTCCTTTCCTGCAACTCTTTCCAAAAGATGGTCTGTTATGGGTAATGGATAGCTATCCCTTATAGTTGCAGCATTCACCTTTTTCAAGTTAATGCATACCCTGAGTTTCCCATTCTTTTTTGGTACTACAACTATAGGAGATATCCACTCTGTGTACTCAATCTCATAGATGAAATTGGCAGCCAACAGCTTGTCAATTTCTTCCTTTATTTTAGCAGAATATTTGTCATTGAATGTGTAGTGTCTTTGTTTGCTAGGTTTTGCATCAGGTGTAATAGGAATCTTATGCTCACAGATTTTAGGGTCAATTCCTTTCAAATCCTTGTAAGCAAACACATCCCTATAGTTTTTGGCCAAATTTCTTAAAGCTTCCTCCTCTTGATTTGTCATGTCATCAGCTATTACAATATGTCTTTCTTCCCCATCTGCCTGGGTAATCATTACTTCTTACTTTGTTCCTCATTGTCATATGCCTCTCCTCTTTTCTTTTCTCTCTTTGGTTTCATTTTTAGAAGTAGTCTGTCTTCCACTTCATAAGTCTTGAAATTTGCAGGTACATCAAACTGTTGATCTTTGTTTGTCATTTTCTTATTTTTTTCATCCTCTTGATCTTTTTCTATTTCCTTGTGTTTGTTTTTTCTATATTTGCCTGAGATTTTGTCTTTTATTGCATCTGTAGCTTTTACTTCTTCCAAGTATTGTGTTTTACCATTTTTCAATATCATTTCTTCTTCCTGGTCCTCTTCTGTTTTTGATACCTTTATCATTTGTATTCCTATGTGAAAGATATCATGTCCTTCTTCATTTTGGAATTTCACTCCCACATACTCATCATTGGCTAGATCCATGGTAGCCAAAATCTAGTTCCAACCATTAAGGCTCAAATTCTTTTTTTTGTGGTATATAACTCTCATCCTGTAATTTTCTTCCTTCTACACAATCCTCTTTTTTTAACCTTCTTTTTCTATCTATGAGGTTCCTTATCATATTGCATTTCCATATTGATGATTCTGTTTCCTTCTGATCTTCAATCTCTGATTCTTCACTTCATTCTTGATTTTGATGTATTTTGAACCATTCTTGAGGGGACATGTCACAATATTGACCATTTCTTAGATTCACTCTGGTTATCCTTCCTTTGCTTTGAAGATATAGGCAATCATTACCCCAGTCTTGCACAATTTGCATTTGTCTCATAAATGGTCTTCCTAGGATAATTTCATATGAAGTGGATTGTGGAAATTCAACTATGGCAAAAGTATGCTCTATTTCTATTCCACATATTTCCACAATCACCTTTTCCCATATTCCTAGGGGTTTTTCTATGTGTCCATCTGCAAGTTGTAATCTCATTTTAGTGGGTACTAATTCATTTTTTCCCCATCTTTCCCAAGTTTGTTTATTCATGATAGCCACACCTGATCCACTATCCAATATAGCTTTGGCATGATTTTTACCAAATTCTATTCTCAGAGTTGAGTTTCCTTCTTCTCCCTCACAATATCCTCCTATTTTATCAATAGGAATGTACAACAACTCCTCCAATTCTTGTTGCTGTGGATCAAAATTCTCTGGTATTGCTTCCCTCTTTTTCATGTTGTGTTGCAAGTGAGGATTTTATTTTACCAATTCTTCCATTGTGGTGTGGTATAAAATGGTACATTGCTTATCTATATTGATTTGAAAAGTTATTTGTGCATTATCTTCCAGATCAATAGTTTTCCTTGTTTCTGTTGCATTTGCTTCCCCAACTGTTGTTGGACAGTTGTCAGATTCCCTCATTTTAAGTTGTGTTTCTTGTATGATTTGTTTGCATCTTTGCATTCTTTCATGCTCTAAATCTGGCATAGGGTAAGCCATAACATGGTCTGTAGGATTTGGCCCCCCTTGAATTCTTCCCTTATATGCTCTTATCAAAGTTTCCAAACTTTGTGAATTTTTTGCCTCTTGCTGAGTTGGTTTATTCTGAGGTTGACTATTGTTTGACTGTTCTATAATCTCTTCTTCCAATTTTTTTCCCATTCTCATTTTTTTCTCCCATCTCCCTTTTTGTATGTTTTTCTTTTCCTTTGGAAATGAATTCTTCTTTTGTTCTTTAGTTGTTTCCTGTTGTTTAGCTTGTGCTCTTGTTATAGCATTTACATTTACTTGATCATGGTCAGTCAATTCTTCTTGCTCCATTATGTTGACTGTTTTTAATGGTATGTTATTAGATGTGTTCTATCGTTTTTGAGGGTTTCTTGGACAATCCTTTATTAGGTGTTCCCTGCCACAATCCTTGCAATAAGCTCCTTATATCCTTAGTGTAGGAGGTTGTGGACAGTCTCTAATGAAATGTTCCCCTCCACATCTATAACAAGTTATTTTTTGACTCCCTTTGAACTGAGGTTTCTGATTGGGCATGTAATTATTGGTTATGTACATGAATGTAGCTGTATCCATTTCAATTCTCCCATTTCCCAGGTTTAGGGCTTGCAATTCTGGTTCTCTCAGCTCATATCCTTCCCACTCTCCCTGATATCCTTCATTCCAATGATAATCCTCTCTATAAGATGATCTTAGTCTTGAGCTTTCTTCTTCTATTGGTGTGTATTTGACTGGTACCACATTTGTTGGTAATGGTGGTTGTTGCCCAAGTACAGGTCTTGGTTGCTCAACAAATCCAGATTCTCTTTGTAAATTATGTTGGTTCACATATTCTGTTTCCTTAATGGGTTGTTTATTGTAGAAGCATTCTTCTCTGGTATGGTTTGTCCATTTTCTTTCCAATGTATAGTATTTGAGTGTTTTCCTATCTTGCAAATGTTGTGGTTTTTGATATGGACATTGTTGTACCAAATGATTTTCTCCACAGTTATAGCATTTCTTATTTGTTGCTATCCTGGTGTTTATCAGATTTGTCTTGGTGCTAACTTCTAAGACTTTGGCAATTGCTTGTGCTAATTCTTCTGCTGGTGGGATTTTATCTTCATTTGTTCTTGGTTGATCAAATGCTAATAGATCTTGTCCCCTGTTATCCTCTAAGTCTATTGCTTTCTTAACACACGCTCCTAGGTCTGGGCACCTTCTATAATACACTAAGGTTCTTAATTGGGCACTTCTCAATCCTTCTATGAATAGAGATACTTGTCTTGCCATGAAGGGTACTTCCTCTCTAGGACATCTGTCAATGTATTGCTTGAATCTCATAGCTTCCTCTCTGACATTTTCATCTTTTTACTGTTTAAAGCTATGTATCAAGGTAGTTGTGCTATGTTTTATTCCAGTTTTTGAGAATTCCCCTATGAAGGCTTCCAGGAAAGATTCAATATCCGGATACATTTCCTTTCTCAAGGGAATGAACCAAGATAGTGCAGGTCCAGTTAGGGTTATACCAAATGCTTCAAATTACACTTTATAATCCTAAACTTCTTCTGCTCTAATTAATTGTCTAAATTGTGTAGCATGAGCATGAGGATCAGAATATCCTTCATATTGATTCTTCATGCATTTGGCTACTTGATAGGGCCTAAGCATTCTTCCCTGATTTTGCCACTGATGTCTCCTTCTAAATGGAAAATCATTCAGTCCTTCTGCTTCTCTTTCAAAAGGATTTGGGAAAGTATGTATTCTCCTACCTTGTTGTTGCTCAATATTATTGTGTGTTTCATTTTGTCTTGGAAAGTCTGGTTGCCCTAGGTTTTGTTCCAAAGGTCTCTTGTCTACACTCTGTCCTAAATCATTAGAATTTTTTGGATCTTTTGAGAAGATGTATACACATCCCTGTCTATCCTCATATCTGCCATCCTTAAATTGTGCTACTGGTGTTATATTCAGGGGTACTTCTAAGTTTCTCAGCCTGATGAGAAACTTATGCATCCCATCCTGATACACATAGGTTCCAAACCTATTTGTATACATATATTTGAGAATATTTCTATAATCACCATTTTCAGAGGGTTCATTGGTCTCATTTAGGTTTTCCATGTTGTTTTCCTGCCCTAAATCTTTTTCTTGTAAGTTTCCTATTACTGGCTCTATCTCCTTCCTTTTTAGATCTTGTTTAGGAGTTGTGATCAATTTATTGCCAGATCTCAAAATCATTCAACTGCTTCACGATTCTGTGAAGAGAATTGTGTTTTCCACGATTTTGTGAATAGAATCGTCTTTTCCACGATTTTGTGAATAGAATCGTCTTTTCTATGATCTTGAGAAACTTCTAGATTTCTTCACAATTTTGTGAAAACGAATTGTCTTTTTCACTATTTTTTGGATATTCTAAATTTTCCAAGATCTTGTGGGAGAGAATCGTGCTTTTCACGATTCTGTGAAGGGAATCGTGATTTTCACGATTCTGTGGAGAGAATCGTGTTTTCACAATTCTCTGGAGAGAACCGTGTTTTTCACGATTCTGTGGATAGAATCGTGTTTTTCACGATTCTATGGAGAGAATCATTTTTTTCACGATTCTGTGGAGAGAGTCATGATTTTCACGATTCTGTGGATAGAATCGTGATTTTCATGATTCTGTGGAGAGAATCGTGATTTTCACGATTCTGTGCAGAGAATCGTGTTTTTCACGATTCTGTGGAGGGAATCATGATTTTCACGATTCTGTGGAGAGAGTCATGATTTTCACGATTCTGTTAAGGGAATCGTGTTTTTCACGATTCTGTGGAGAGAATCGTGATTTTCACGATTCTGTGGAGAGAGTCGTGATTTTCACGATTCTATGGAGGGAATCGTGATTTTCACGATTCTGTGGAGAGAATCGTGTTTTTCACGATTTTGTGAAGAGAATCGTGATTTTCACGATTCTGTGGAGAGAATCGTGTTTTTCACGATTCTGTTCCCAAACAATTGTGATTTCTCACAATTGTTAAAAACACAATTTTCTTATGAAAATCGCGTTCTGGGAATCGTGCAGATTTTAAAATTTTTGAGGTTCTTGATTTTTAAGCTTTTGTTTCTCCAATAGAATCGCCTTTTTAAGATTTTAACATGCAATAAAAGAGTTTTAGCAAAATTATTATCTTTTCACAATAGAACTTGAAATCTAAAAAATCACGATTCCAAGTTTTTTTACTATTTTTTGTGTTTTTTGTGCTCTAATCATCATATGAAAACTTGAAATAATTCAAAAATTTATTGGAAATTCCTTACCTTGCTTGCTTGATCAAAAAAATATCCAAAAGCTTTGTGGTTGCAGGAAGTCGCAATTCTGTCCAACTCTCTCTCTCTCTCTCTCTCACTCAAATGAGCTTTTTTCTGAGATTCCAAGGTTTTATAGACTTCACACAATCACGATTTTGTGCGATTTTCTCAGGATATTCCCTTTTCACTTGTTCAATTCTTATCCTTCAACAATTTTATGGTTTTAATTCACAATTCCTAACTTTTCATCACAAGTTACTCCTTTTATCCTACTGATGAAAATCGCGATTCTGTACCCAATTTTCAATTTACTCACTTGATGCTCAATTCTCACTGATATTTTGAAATTTGATTTTCTTTACTCACCCACTTTATGGAAATCTCTTAAAACCACTTACCTCCATACCCAAATGTGAGAAAATAATTCAAATTCTTTTTCTTACAGAAAATCGCAATCCTGTGCAGAGAATCGTGTTTTTTTTTAACTTCCTGTTTTTGCAGTTTTTGATTTTTCTTTCCTCTTAGTCCTCTTCAAGATTCTTCACCAACTCCAACTTAGTTGTCACCTGCAATTATACACCATCAAACTCATAAAAAACATATTTTTTGAGAAATTGGAACAACAACTTTCACTCTATATTTTATTTTTTCTCAATTTTCAGAATTCTTTTCCACTTTTTCTCCTCCACTTTCAACAACAATACTCCAGTCCAACTTTTTTAGAAAAAAATAAATTTGTTTGAATTTTTTGATGGATTTTATGAATTTTTTTAGTATTTTGCCCTAAATCAAGGTAAACACTTATTTTAGGGTTTTCTTGTTTAGAGGTCCATTGACCTTTTGTTTCATGATTGGTTATACTCTTTTATGCTTGCAATCTAATCAGTTTATGAGCAGAGCTTCCCAAACAAAAACGTGCTAAGAAGTGCAATTATCCATTCATGCAAAGATAAACTCAAACATTCTTCTTTTCAAGATGCAAATAAATCTTTTCTCAAGATTGTTGCTTTGCCTTTAGCTAAACAAATGGATCTTATCTATTTGCATATAGCCACTTTACTTGACTTTCCTCAATGCAATCATGTCATCTTTCCCAAGATCAACATTTTTCCTTGGTACTTGGTCAAAAAGCACTCTATAAATGCAAAGATAGTCACATTTTACCTTATCCTCAACTATCTTGATTCAGTTTTCCACACACCTGCACTTTACTTATAAAATGATATGAGCAACTATCAATTTGCAAGAATTTCACCACTTCTTTATCTCAAAAGGCTATCTCTTGCTTTCTTTTCCCAAAAGACAAACAAAGAAACCTACCTTTTCATGTTTCCTTTTCTTGATTAAAGAGTATTACCATTTCAATGTGTTCAATACCATCATCAATGGAAGATCCAGCAAGGTCCAACTTCAATGAAGCTTTTCCTTTACTTCCTCGGCAACGACGCCAAAAAATGTTTGTTGTTAACCTTTGGAGTTGTCCTCTCCAATCATTTTAGCATAAAGAATCAACAATACATCTTACATTTGTCCTCTCCAATCATTTTAGCATAAAGAATCAACAATCCGGGAAGTATACAAAGACCACAACCCCTTCTAGATGATGGAATCCAAAAAATAAGAGGAATATGACTAGATTTATGAGAAATGATGAAGATGAAGAGAAATTTCTAGGGTTTTGTTTATCTTGAGCAATGCTACATCATTTCCAATGATCCTGGTGCCTAAAGTGTGTAATTTTCTCAGCAAAACACAATTATGAAGTCAAATCTCAAAAATGATACCTGTAACCCTAGACGAGACAATCGTGATTCTGTGAAAATTGATAATTTCCATCTCCAGCTCTATTCTTCAGCACTTTCTCACTCCATACATCAAGAATCACCTCTCTTCATACACATTAATTAGAAATACACAATAGAAGCTTGCAAATTCCATGGATCACACATAGAATAGACTCAACAAATCTAAAGAAAGTACTTGAAAGGAAGAAACATGATTTCTGTAAGGAGAGCTCTTAAAATTACTTGGATAGCACAAATAATACAACCAACCCTCTCAAAGTAGAGGAAATTATCTTTTATACATTTACAAATGTCCCTTTTCACACTTGATTTTTGGTTCTTTTCCCTTCTAATCTAAAAATATGCTATCAAAGAGCTTCCAAAATTTCTAGAAAAAATACATATGATTCTAATTTACATGAGGAAGACTCTTCCTCATTTTTACATCATTTGCATAAATACTTTGGCAATTTTTTGAAATTTTACAAATAATTTCCCTTCAAAAAATGCTTCTTCTAACAGTTGTCATTTACAAGGTAGATCTCTTCACATTGGTATTCCCATTGTGCTAGAGTGAAACCAAAGTTGGCACCATTGCTAGGGAGCGTAATTGAGGATGCACATGTGATAGTAAGACGTAGAGTCTTGATGTTGGAAATGTAGATAAGTAGGTAGTTTTTCTATTTTTCTTGCTTTTCTCATTTCAATCTCCATCTCTACCATCTCCTCTCACCTCCTACCTCCATCTCCTTCATCGATAAAATTTTACCATTTTGGTCATATCCCCATCTCCCACTTCATTTCACTCATTCCACTTGTGAGAGAAAATGAGAGAGAGCTATTGCGATTGGTATTATTGTATATTTTTGAGAGTTTCTTTGTAAAGAGTGATGCCATCACCAACATCATCAGGTATGACAAAACTCTATGCATGGCCCAAGATGAAAATCTCTATCTATTATGATAGACAAAAAAGTTTGGTATTTTGAATTTTAATCATAGCCATGATAGACTACACACCATGAGGAGTCCAAAACTCTATTCACATTCCTAAAACTTTTTTTTTGTGTATTGCAATAGACATTGTCTACTGTGACAAATAGAAATTTAGATGGACCCTCTCTATCATGACAAATAGACCCCGCGATAGATCGTCTATCGTGATAGATGCATCTATCATGACAAACCAAATCCCATGATAGATGATGGTCACTATCTATCACGACATACAAGACCCCATGATAGAGACCCATCTATCACAATAGACAGAGACCACGATAGATGATAGATGACAAATAGAGTCTATCATGATAGACCCATCTATTGCAACAGACAACCACCCACAATAAACACTGTCTATCATGACAGACACCATCTATCCCAATAGATAGGATTTTTGGCAATTTTTTCTATTTTTCAAATTTTAGTCAAGCTGACCCTAACTTTTGGGAATTTTATAGGATTTTGGAGCTATTTCTATGCCCAAAACAAGGTACCAGTGCTGAACAAGCTTGGGAATGAGCATCCTAGGCATTCGAGCTACTTAAAGTATCTATGACTCGAGGTTAGAAGATCTCTCAACCCCCTCATTCATTTTTTAGCTTAGGCTAAGTGCACTTTGGTGTATTGATTAATTAGGGCTATGATAAGCACGATTCAAGTTCAAGAAATCCTAATTCTCTTTAAGTTCAAGGGAAGTTAGAGCACAATTGTGGAAAACCCTAAAGGAAAAGAACATAATTCGATCGATCAAACAATAAGTAATCCCAAACTTAAAGTATTCTTGATGAAGTGAAAGACAAGATCTTACACGAAAAAGAAATTAAAATGAACAAGTAATTGATAAAAATAAATATTGCAATGTGGTTGTACTTGCACATTGAGTTCAATAGTTGGGTCATATGTACCCTAGGTCAAGTAGATTCCTAGGAAGAGTGGATAGACAAAGCATTAGATCTTCTAAGGCTAGTGTCAATCATACTTCCAGATTGTGGGCACAACAGTTAAGTGATTACCCCTACATCCTGACTCAAACAAATGCGATTGTGAAATGTATTTTAGCATGGATAGACCTACAAGAAGTTAAGAGCTAGCATACTTAGAAACCCCAGAAGAAGGTCCCTACAAGACTCGGCTATAATATATCCGAACCAACTGCTTAAGTGCTTGAATCTATAAGGATGGTTTAAGAGGAGTAGTAGACCAACTTAGAAACCTAGATCAACCCTTTGGAATTGAGCACCTAGTGGTCAAGCTCAAAGAGGGATACTATATAGATAAACAAGGAACCATGTATGTGGTAACAAGCTTACTTGATAGGACAAATGAGTTTGCATCGATCATCCTTGAGTCGAAGTTAGGAGACTTGGATCAAGAAAACCAAGGAAGAGAGCTTAGAATGCCTAGAGCCAAGTCAATTCTATTTAGAATCATAACACCGAAGTGGATTCTCCAAGATAATAAAAGGATAGAATTCTTCGTGAGCAAAGAGACGGATGAAGCATTTTGGAGATTCAATGTGAATGTACAAAGATAATTGACCTATTAGGGTTATAGGCATATAGAGATTGCACAAGTGGATTAAGCAAAAACAAAATAGCATAGTAAAAATTAAATGTACACTCAACTCGTACCATGTAGAGAGTGCACAAGTGGATTAAGCAAAAACAAAATAGCATAGTAAAAATTAAATGTACACTCACAAAGTGAGAGAACCATGAAATGAGTAGTCTCACATATGGATTAGCATGAGCTTGCCAAGAGCATGAAAGAGCTCACAAGCTTCTAACCACAAAGAGAGTGTGTGTGTGTGTGTGTGTGTGTTACAAAGTGTATGGAATCAAGAGCAAGGACCTCATCTTATAGCATTGGAAGGAGGCTCCCAAAATACATCACAAGTGAGATAAATATCCTAAAATGAGGGCTCACATAGGTTCTTCCAAAGGGATATCACATGTGGGATAATCAATTAGATGGCAAGTGAACCCAATTACAAGGTGAGTGCTCTAGAATGGAGATGCACTCAAATGAAGAAAGGAAAAGAATCTAAATGGCAACTAAAACCAAATACAAGGTATGTGTTCCAAAATGCATAGAAAGCTGTGATGCACTCTACTCCAATCATTATTGAAGTTAGTAGGCAAGAGAACTCAGTTGAAAGAAGTCAACATGAAGTTTATTCATAGTATGAAGAATCCATAGATATGTGAATTATCAAGATATTATAGTGGATATAATGGCTACCATTTGAATTATGGATATAGAAAGCTTGAGTTTAAGCCAAGCTTATTACATGTGGTAACATGATACATTCATATCCGGTGGTACTTGGTACTTAGGATACTATTAAGCTCTTACTTCAATTCTCTTCATCATCAATAGAGAAAGTTATTCGAGCTATCCATCTTCTCTGTGTCTCTTGCTATGTTTTTGCTCTTTGTGTGTGCTTCTTGTGTGTCTCTCATGTGATACAAAACTTGACATCCTTATGGTTGATTTGCAACATGCTCTTGATGTCGCTTATCTTGGCTTTTTGAGCACTTCTACACACACCCAACAGTGGTATCAAAGCAACTTCAACTCCTTTTCAAGTTTTGGGTTTTTGCATCATCACATGCATGCAATTTTAACAATGCAATTCAACTCCAAAGCATAGAACATTGATTTTTTGTAATTAAAAAGCATTTCCTTCAGCTACGCTATCTTTTAACTCCATTTCAAAGCCATTTATGCAATCAAAATTTCCATTAGAGTGACATATTTCATTGAAGTAAAGATCTTGTCACATTCTTGTTCTTTAATGAAATGGTAGGCAGCAATGACTTGTTTGGCATGCTTCAAGCTAAACTTAGATGGGATGCCAAAGATGCTCAAGCTCATGCATTGGTTGTACTTTTTGTGAAGTGACAGATAGTTCCACACATTTGGTCATGTTCTACATCAAGAGAGGCATGGAACACTCTTGCTTCTTTGTATGCAATACATAATGAAGCATGTGTTGCATACTTGAGGAAGCAACTTGAGGATGTATGTATGGCTAAAAATGAGTATGTGGATGTGTATGTGACACGCATCAAAGACTTGAAAGAGCAATTGATAAACACAGAGGAGATTATTCTAAATGCATCACTCATCTCTAGATTGTTGAAAGGATCACCAAAATCTTTTCAAAGCTTTGCCAATACACTCTGCTTGGTTGCAAAAGGGAATCCAAATATGTATGCATTTGATGAGGTTTTGTCTCTTCTTTTGCAAGAAGAGAAATCTAAAGTGAATAGGAGTGGTTTAATTGAGGGAAAACAAGTACTTGCTATCTCACAAAAGGGAAAAGAAATTATGGTTTAGCTTTGGGTTTATCAAAACCAAAGCCTCAACCTTCCTCTTCCACTCATTCCTCTACTAATGCTGATTTGCAAAAGAAGAAGAGATGAAAATATTGCTAGAAGGTAGTTCATACTATTGATGAGTGTAGAAAACTTGCTAAGCACAATGGAAAGAAGAAGGAATCTAGCATGTCTATTGCTGAAAATTATTCAAATGCAAATAATGATGAAGCCAACATGGCTCATGATTTTTGTGCATGTACTGTTACATGTCATTGTGGTATGGTTGTGAGTGAGACTGATTCGGATTGGTTCTTTGATAGTGGTTATTCAAAGTAGATAACTTCATGCAAAAGGTTTTTTGCATCTTTGAAAGATGCACCCAAAGGAGGACATGTGTTGTGCGCAAACCATGTCTCTTATCCTATCATTGGACTAGGATAAATTGAGCTTATGGCTGCAAGTGGAGGTGTGGTTATCTTGAAAAATGCATTGTATATACCCCATATCAAGGAGAACTTAATTTCAACTCCTTTGATTGCCAAAGCTATTATTCATGTACACTCTGTTGATGATAAGTGTATGGCTAATGATTTCAGCAATGGTGATATTATTGTGATGCTTGGTACATTATGCAATGGTTTGTATCATTTGAATACACATAAGAGGTATGCCTTAAATTCCTTGGTTGCTCATACTTCCTCCATGGCTAAAATGGAGCTTTGCCATGCTAGTTTTGGTAACTTGAACTTCAATAGTTTGCTTTACCTGCAAAAGAAGGACATGGTTATTGGTTTGCCAACACTTTGAGTCCATTGAAAAGCATGCATGTGAAGGTTGCAAATGAAGTTTGCTTTACTTGAAAAAGAAGGACATCATTATTGGTTTGCAAACACTTGAGTCCATTGAAAAGCATGCATTTGAACGTTGCATTTGTTAAAAGTGCGTTTCCGTCACAGGCACTTTTAAGTTCTTTCAGATTCTTGGGAGTGGTAGGGGTCTGATAAATCAGAGGTGCTATAACTTAATTTTCCCAATTAACTTATCCAATCACCAGTACATTAACGTTCAATATTGAACAGTACATTAATGTTCAATATCGAATCCTTTAGACAGCTTACTGTCAAAATTCTGGTTAGACTTTTCACAGTATGCAACGCAGGAGTTATTCAACACCATTGCACAGACTTATTATCGGCCACTTAACAGTACTGAGGTAATCACAAATCAATGTAATTAAACAAAGTAAGAATTAACAATACTCAGGATTTCATGAATCATACACCACAGCGTCTCCAATGACCGCAATCGCCTAGACAGACAGTCTGGCGATTCCGCTCGTCGTCACCAGAGAGTCACTGCCATGTCTTCTCATTGATTGATAAAAAGATACAACACTTCGCTACGACCTTTCGGTTCGTGCGGTATAGGAAAAATATGAAATTACAATATGCCAATCCGGCGGCCTTACACTGGCACGCACGGTGGACTTGAACCCGTAACGGAAACAAAATTAAGGCTCGTCTACGATGCCTTGTATATACATAGTTCTGGCTAATTTAAATGTTCTGGAAATCTTCTGTTTTAAAGAATCCAGCATTAACTTCAAGGTTTCCGGCTCTACTAACTGAGCGTCAGTGCGAACAGAACTTGTTGCAATCATGTGACTCATCAAAATGTTAGCTTATGTCTGCAAAAATGCCTCTTGCAAATAAAAATCATTGGCAAGGACTGCATCACGGCTCAATCTCATGTCTTCAATTTGTTTATCGATTCTCGATAGACGCTCTGCTTGATATCCCAACTGCTTTTCTCGTCTCTCCAACTCTTGAGCTTGATACTGAATAGTCTGGTAATATGCATCTCTTTCCTTCTTAATCCCTGCTATCTCCTTCTGAAGTTGAAGAGTTAGAGTCGTTTTGGCTTTAAGATCAGAGTTCGCCTGAAA
Organism: Ceratopteris richardii; assembly: GCA_020310875.1. Lineage (NCBI taxonomy): Eukaryota > Viridiplantae > Streptophyta > Polypodiopsida > Polypodiales > Pteridaceae > Ceratopteris > Ceratopteris richardii. The sequence continues at coordinate 55,684,045 of CM035417.1, read as the reverse complement.
TAAATCAGCAGTTGCGGTCTAGAGTTCTGCAGTAGTTTGTTTAGCTAAATCCGCCATCTCCTGTCCTCTCTACACGACTTCATCAAGCCTTTCTCGAGTTTCTTCCAATAAATTCCCAAGTGCCACGCGAGCATCTTCTTTATCCTGTACTAATTGTTTTAATTGTATAATCTCTGCATCACGAACATTTAACAAATCATTTTTGGCTCTTAACTTAGCCAACGCAGCATCTCTTTGGGCAATCAAAGAGTCCTGTTTGGCAAGCTTATCTTGAAGCTGTTGAACCTGCATCTGCAAAGCATGGTTTTCAGCTTTTACAACATTTTCTTCCTCCTGTAAAGGGGCAATGTCAGCCTCGAGAATATCCACCTTGTGTTGCAACTCCTGTCTGATATTGTCAGTAACCATCTTCAATTGCATTGGTAGATGCTGCGAAAATTGGATTAACATGCGACCCATGGACTCTAATTCAGTAAATATTGGAACCGGAAGAGGAGGAGGAAGTGGCTGAGATGATGTGGCCGACAAGAGGTGAGGGGAAGGTGGTGGATAATAATTGGGTGAAGAAGATGAGGTAGCTGGTGCTTCAGGTACAATAGGTTGAACTGGGACAATTGGCACCGCAGTCTGCATGATAGGCACCAACACTATTCCTGTTGTCTGTTGCATTGTTTTTTCCGTTCTGTTAATTACAGAGTCCACCAAAACAATCACTTCATTAACTATTTTCGTAACAATAGCTTGCACATCTTCTGAGGTGTCCTGCTGAGAATCCGCATGAGAAGAACTTGCTTCGGAATCAGTAGTGGGCGTACTTTGTTCCTTTTGCTGGGTTGGAGAAGACTGGGCGGAAGAATCAATAGGAATCGATGTTGCGGTGTCGTGGAAGATTTCTTCTTCATTTACGGCGTTGGAACCTTGTACCTGGCTCTCCGACGGGCTTATGCGGGTGCGTTTTCGGCAATGAAGTTGGAAAAGATCTTCATCCTCATCCTCGTCGTCTTCAAGCACTTGAACAGAGTCTTCCTGGAACAAGATAGGAGCGTTGGGAGGCGGTTGCGCGGCTTGGAGTACCGGAAAAAGAAAGGTAAGGATATGTGGTAAACGAGAGCGCGGAAGATCACCCCTATTAACATGTTTAATAACCGTAACACATTCACGGTGAATGCGCCAGAAATAATAAGAGGCAAAATTGACAGGCTCACGAGAAGCCATATCAATCATTGAATAAAATGGACGCGAAATGTCGTAGGTACGTTTCTACAAATTCAAGATAGCAACTAAAAATTGTAATGCTGTCCATTCAGGATCAGGGCGACAGAGAATGGCGTACTCATTAGATGAGTGTCGTGGAAATAATTCAATCATGGTGGCTACCGGAAGGAGAGGATCATTTTCCAATCCTTCCATAGGGAGACGGAAAGCTGTAGCAAATGATGCCAGGGTCATAACGACACGTGACGGCAAACAAAGAATAGGCCAACTCTGCTCCGTAGCAGGTGTGGCAGCAATGGAAGCAATAATCTGTGCATAAAAAGGGTGACACTCCACTCAATGCCAAGGCAATTCAGCGAAGTTCAAAAGACCTCGGATGCGCAGAAATTCACTCACGTCCGGGGTGAGTCCTTCACGGAAGGTAGCAACATTGGCTAATGCTTCCATGATGCGTACGCGAAAGCTCAAGAATGCAGAGAACACAGCAAACACAGATCACAAAAACACACAGACACAATAGCGATTAACCATGAAAGAATTAAGATTAAGTAGACACACGACAACGTGAGGCAATCGGAACCCTAATCATCACGCGGTATTGAAATGATAACCTTCATAATTACGGTGTGCATGCATGGGTAGAAACAGTAACACAGGGCGGCGATTAATCATAATTAGATATCAAAACGAGGAGGTTTACGATTTATAGTCGGCCAAAATACGGAAATAAAAAAAAAATAAGTCACACGCAGAAAAACGAGGAACACGTCAGCGGTGATCAGGCGGTTGGTGATATGGGCATAGCTTTGAACCATTGATTACTTTGGGAAGAGGGACTCCGATCAAAGTAGTCAACCAAAGTGTAGCAGGTCCCACTTGCTCACTAATCCGGTAAGGACCGAACCACCGTAATTTAAATTTCCTAGTAGCGCGATTTGCTTTAGCATTGTAAAATAGCACAAGTTGGCCTACCGTAAAAACTGGAGTCTTGAGAAAGCGATCATGAGTCCGGGCTTGCCGCAACTGAACTTCTTGAAGAGTTAAGAAGCTTTCCCAACGATGTTCATCCAAGTCTTTGAGTGCCTCCAACCAAAATGGCAAAGAGTCTTCGGGCAATAATTTCTGAGTTAGGGCCACGCGTAAGCTTGGCACTACGAGCTCCATCAGCACGATTGCTTCCAACCCATAAGCAAGCTTGAAAGGGGTCATTCCGGTTGCAACTTTGTATGTAGTCCGATATGCCCATAAAACTGCAGGTAGTAACTGATCCCATCTTTCTGGAGATTCCACGATCAATTTGCGAAGCATACTCAACAACGTCTTGTTGGTACTTTCAGCTAAACCATTAGCACGAGGATAGTACGGTGAACTGAATTTATGCAGAATTTGAAAAGTGTGCGGTAGTACGCGCATTAAATTGTTAGCAAAATGGGTTCCTTGGTTTGTCACAAGTTCCAGAGGTAGTCCATAACGCGAGAAGACGTCCTTCATCAGGCATTTTGCCACTAAAACAGCTGTGGCAGACCATAAGGCCTAAGCTTCTGCCCACTTGGTAGCGTAATCTATACAGGTCAGGATGTAGCGAGTGTTGCTAAGGATCGCGGGTGGTGTGATTGGTCCAATAAAATCAAGGCCCCACTTCTGAAAAGGTTCCAAAGGTAATACAAGTTGCAAAGGAAAGAAGTGGCACTGTAGTGGCTGTGCAGATCGTTGGCAAGTGTCACACTGCTGCACAAACTACGTCACATCTTTGTACATGGTAGGCCACCAAAGCCCACTTTGCAGAATTTTTCGGTGAGTAAGATCTGCTGCAGAATGTCCACTGGAGGGTATTGAATGTGCCATAGCAATAACCGAGTCTGCTTCATGAGGTGGGATACAGCGAAGTAAGACACCAATATGATCCATATAGTACAAGTGTCCTACAATCAACCAGAATCGGCGACTGTAAACTGCAATTTTCCGCCGCATAGCAGAAGGAGTATGAAGAGGAAGACATCCATGAGTTAGAAAAGTTAATAACGTGTCATAGTAGGTAGGCGACACAGGATGTTCGGTAGATTCGTCACGAGCTAGTTCAGCAGCATAAATTGTTGGTGTAGTGTCATCAACCCCCACCGGAGCTTCACCGGAATCCAACCGAGAGAGAAAATCTGCTAAGGCATGTGCTGTACCGGGTCGATGAATCACTTCATAGTCAAACTCCTGTAGCAATAAAACCCAACGAGCCAAGCGACCACCTAAATGTTGCTGCCGGAGCAGATATGCGGCATGATCCACGTGAAAGGTGAATTTTCTGCCGAGCAAATAATGCCAGAATTTCTTCACAGAATACATCAACCCGAGACATTCTCTTTCGGTCACTGAATAATTCCTTTCCGTAGAAGCGATTCGACGACTTGCATAGTAGACAGGCCGAAACCATTTATCCTTTTGCTGCATTAAAACACTGCCAATGGCTATATCCGATGCATCTACAAAGACATGGAATGGGCGGTCCCAATCACGAGGTTGCAAAATTGGAGCCTGCGTCAATAATCCTTTTAGACGATCGAATGCAGTTTGGCATTCCAGAGTCCATTCGAATTGTCATGGAGTACTAGTCATTAGCCAATTAAGTGGTGTTGCTAAATGGGCTAGCCACCATAGATGCCTGCCATGCCACCGGATTTGACCTAGGAAGCGCATAACTTCTTTCGGCGTTGTAGGGACGGGTGCTTCCAAAACAGTTGCAACTTTGTCTGGATCGACTTGGATACCTTGTGCAGATATAATATGTCCAAGAAGTTTACCACAAGAAACCGCAAAAACATATTTTGTCGGGTTTAGGCAGAGTCAGAATTCACGGCATTTCTCAAAGTAGCACAGTAAATGATACAGGTGCGTCGCAAGCTTGCCAAATAAGGAGAAGTCATCTAAATAGACTTGCATAAAAGTAGTCAGGTAGGGTGAAAAGACTTCCTGCATACAACGTTGAAATGTGCTAGGAGCATTCCTTAACCCAAACCACATGACCGTACAAGCAAAAACACCCCAGCTCGTAATGAAAGCTATTTTCGGTATGTCTTGTTCAGCCATTATGACCTGGTTATAACCACTGTAACCATCCAGAAAGGAGTACATCTCGTGCCCGGCCACTCTGTCGAGCATTGTGTCAAGAAAGGGAAGAGGAAATGGATCAGGTACCGTGGCCGCATTCAGTTTCCGGTAGTCCACACAGATTCGTAGCTGCTTATTTTTCTTCGGAACAATCACAATCGGAGATATCCATTCAGCGTGTTTGATTGGTACAATGAATCCCACCTTCAATAATCGATCGAGTTCTGCTTTGACCTGTGCTGCATAATTGGGATTCATTCGGTAATTGGATTGTTTAATTGCTTCGCCTCTGGTTTGAGCACGACCGGATGTTGATAGATCTGCGGATCAAGACCTTTCATATCGCGATATTCCCAAGCAAAACATCAGAAAACTCACGCAGGAGTTGGATCAAGTCATCTTGAAATGCCTCGGAGAGTCCTGCCTTAATCTTAACATGTCGCGGGTTAACTTCATCACCCAAATTATAGGTTACTAACTGGTCTTCCAGGACATAAAATTGATGAGGTTTCACCAGACCGTCTGCTGACTGTAAAAGTTGATGTAGGGTGGCTCCATCCATAGCAACACTATCATCTATATCTGCATCTCTGGTCACGGGAACAACCGTACAGGCTGCCGGACTCCAGTTGTGTGCTACAGCTTGAAGATCTATAGTACCTAAGGAAATCAAACCTTTATTGTTCTTCAGAAACGCCTCTTCTTCATCGTCAGATAAGCCATCCAACATGTGGACCGGCTCTGCTACATAGGGTCTGGCATGAAGCTCACAGAGCTGAATGGCATCCAGTTTGACAACATATTTACAGTGATTATCTTTGAAAGTCAATTCCTGCACTGACCAATCTTGTATAACTTTGGCTTGTTTCAACCATGGTCGACCGAAAAGAAGATTATAGGCGAGGCTGAATTCTGGTAGTTCTAAGACTACGAAAGTCATTTTGAACGTGGTACCCTGCAAAGTAATCGGGATATTCTGGACTAGTCCCATTGGATGGACTCGGGATTGGTCTGCCATTATGTCAAAGAATTAGACGGGCTCGATCTGGGTCCATCCCAATTTCTTACAAAGATCTCCAGTTGCTATGTTCACACCCGAACCGCCATCGATTAACACTTGAGTAATCTTGTGATTTTTATGCCAAACAGTGATTAAGGGGACTGAATAATCCACCATAGAATCATTTTCTGGTTGTATTGTTGCAGTCGCCAGAGTACTGGGAGATCCAGGACTGACCTGTTGCTGGAATTGCTGCCTAACTCCGGGCACCAAGGCGAGTAGCTGCCCCAAAGGGAGTGTAATTGAAGCCTTTGAGAGAATATCCCATACCTAGTCTGTTGGAATTGCACTCTTCACTGATTTTGATGATGATTCTCCTGTTACTTGGGTAGAGGCTTGTTCATGCGCTCTCACATTTGGCACGGGAGCCTGTGTCACCGGAATTTGATCAGGGAATACAGTTTGCTCTTTAGCTACCCATTGGCTAGCTTTGGTATATATTCGCTGTTGTTCGCGGATACCAGGTTCGAACACCTCAGCTGTTGGTTGCAACTGCTTACCCGATCATGTCTGGACCACTGCAGCTTGTGATTCCACTGGTGAGATATAGACCATGTTGGTCATCGAATTTTGATGTTCCTTCTTCCTTTTGTCGTATTCAGCGGCATCCTTGCAAAATCTCCGGATGTGGCCAATCTCATCGCAAAAATGACATCGAGGTGGTGGCAGAGAAGTACCTTCCGTTGATGTACCTGCTTGCCATCGATTTGCATTGAAATTGGTATCTGGCTGTCCCCGGTAATTTTTGTATCCTTGCGCGTGATTATTTCGCATCTGCGGTGGCACATAGTGAGTTGCTGGCTGCCCTGGTTCTTGTATAATGGCGTTTATAGCTGCTCGTCCCTGCACTTTGGAATTATACGCACAATTTTAGGTTGAATGTCTGGTGGTATTGCAGATGGCACAATACATCTGATTAAGGGCACAGGTAAAACTGGTGTGCCCAAGATTTTTGCACTTAGTGCAATACATCTGTTTAGCCGGATCATCTGTAACGTTCTTGCTGGCTTTTAGGCACTCCAAGTCTTCAGTGAATCCTCCAACCCTATGCTCTAGTTGCAGGGTCATCGCTATAACAGCATCCAGTGTCATAGCACCCACACAGCGGATGATCATGATTTGTCTTAGCTGTGGGGTCAAACCATTAATGAACCACTGGGTTATAACATCATCCGATAAATTAGCATGTGCCGAAGGTAGTTGTCTTAAATGAGTTCTAAACAATGTGGCATATTCCTCAACAATCTGGTGCGGCTTCTGTCTATTGTTCTACAAGTAATCGAAAATTTCGATAGGGTTTTTCTTCAGTTGGAACCTCTGCAAAAACGCATCCCTTACCGCCTCATAGGTAACGAAATGGTTGATATCATACTCTGTTAGCCACCTCGCTGCTTCATTGACTAATGTTGACTGGAATACGATGGCCTTGTACGTCGGATCGATTGGATGGTTCAGTACGGCATAACTTATCTGAAAGGTACGCACATGTGCATCAGGGTCATCACCTGGAAATCCACCAAACTTTGTGTACGTCACCCTTGTTGGAACCGATCAAAGTGGGAGTGGTTGTTGTTGTTGTTGTTGCTGCTCCTGTTGTTCACTCATGGTGCTATTAGCGGTACCATTGCTATCTCCTGAGTTCTGAGGAGGTGTTTCTGGTCCTTCGGAATCTGTGTGGTCAGACTGCTCACCTTCTGGATTTAAAATAGCGTTCAATCTCTTACAGATCTCCAAATCGAAGAGCCTATCCTCAGCCTTGATATCCCAGGTAGGCAAATTTGCCCCGAACAGTGGTGTCCGAAATGAAGATTCACCAAGGAGTATCACACGATCACCGAAAAACTGTAAATTCCCTGCAATTGGGACCGAACTGTCACCGGAATTCGTCGAACTTTCCCCAAAACAGGGTATTCTTTCACTGGCAATGATCTCTCTGGGTAACACCACTTTATCCTCGGAAAAGTTTGAATCCTGATTAGACGGTGTCGGGTCAACTGCGCACTGCATCCCTGTACACTCCGAAGTTACTGTACCTTCTGCAGACTGCACCGAAATTACACCGGAATCTATCGGAATTTCCTCATGTGTCACCGGAATTCTACCGGAATCACTGCTAACGGGCTCCGCTCCTTCCAGAACTGGGCTTAACCGGTCTATACTTCTGCCGCCTGGGGGTGTCCCTAACGAATTTGGTACTGCCCAAGGATGCTGGTCTCTCCTATACTTCGGATACGACTCGCCGGACCGAGTAACCGACATATATCACCTCTGCACCACTTGCGTACTACTCCACCTTACTGATTATTCAGAGTCTATGCCACTTTCCCATAGACGGTGCCAGTGTTAAAAGTGTGTTTCCGTCATAGGCACTTTTAAGTTCTTTCGGGTTCTTGGGAGTGGTAGGGGTCTGATAAATCAGAGGCCCTGTAACTTAATTTTCCCAATTAACTTATCCAATCAGCAGTACGTTAATGTTCAATATCGAATCCTTTATACAGCTTACTGTCAAAATTCTGGTTAGACTTTTCACAGTACACAACGCAGGAGTTATTCAACACCGTTGCACAGAATTATTATCGGCCACTTAACAGTACTGAGTTAATCACAAATCAATGTAATTAAACAAAGTAAGAGTTAACAGTACTCAAGATTTCACGAATCATACACCACAGCGTCTCTAATGACCGCAATGGCCCAGACAGTCAGTCTGGCGATTCCGCTCATCGTCACCGGAGAGTCACTGCCATGTCTTTTCATTGATTGATAAAAAGATACAACACTTCGCTACGACCTTTCGGTTCATGCGATATAGGAAAAATATGAAATTACAATATGCCAATCTAGCGGCCTTACACATTTTTGGAAATATGCATCGTGCCTCTTTTCCAAAGATAGTCATATGCACACTACAAGAAAATTACAAATTGTTCATAGTGATGTATGTGGTCCTATCAAAACTCCATCTTTTAGTAAACATGTATATTTTGTTACCTTCATTGATGATGCTACTCGCCATATATGGGCATACCCTATGAAAGCAAAAAATTAGGTATTTTCTAACTTCAAAGCATTTTTAGTTATGGCTGAAAATTTTTCTGTAAAATAATCTTTTGACTCTATGCACACATCGTGTCAATGAATACATGTCACATGAGTTTAATGTTTTTCTTTGTGAAAGAGGAATTTCACACGAATGTATGATGCCATATACACCTAAGCAAAATTGTGTTGCAAAGCATAAAAATAGAACAATCCTTGAAATGGCATAATGTTTGGTTAAAGAAAAGCACCTTCTTGACAAGTTTTGGATAGAAGCGGTCATGTGTTCAAACTATGTGTTGAATCACTACCCTACAAAAGCATTGAGAGTCATCACTCCTTATGAGGCTTGGGCATAAACCTATGGTTAGTCATATGCACATGTTTGTTTGTTTGGCATATGCTCTTATGCCATCACAACAACATCACAAACTTGATGACAAAGCAAAGAAATGCCACCTACATGATACACTCATATGTGGTGGTACTTTGTACTTAGAGATATTATTTAGCTCTTACTTCAATACTATTGATCATCAAAAGAGAGAGCTATTCCAGCCATCCATCTTCTCCATGTGTCTTGTTCCACTATAGTGCACCAACACTATCACACGAGAATCCATGGCCACAACTTGGATTGCTCCTAGCTCACCCTTTAACCATGGAGTTAGAAGGGCTATTGAGAGCTTATCATGTTGGGATTATAGGCGTACCAACTATTGAGCATCATGAAAAATGATACCCATGAGGGGATTCAGAGAAGGATCGTGTAGCTATAAGTCAAAAAATGATGAAAGCCACTCAAAAACTTCTAAAAAAGTTCCTAACATTGTTGTTCTCATGCATACACATGAAGAAACATTTTCAAAAGTTATAAAAGCACATTAGAAGCAACAATTGGTCCCTAAAATTTAAGAGACGGGGGTAGAAATAGAACCCATCCAATCTGATGGGTCCCATACCTAAAGAGGACATTGTACTACTAGACATTGTTGGAGTTAGACATCTGCGGAAGCATGCAAACAACACAAGGAAGAAGAAGAAGCTTGGAGCACAACACACAATACTGAGTGTATTACTAATTAATGTACAAAGATAAGTAGCCCAATAGGGCAATAGGCATATATACAAGCCAAGGGGAAAAAACCTCCTAAAGAGGGAAAAAAGTGCCCCGGTGGTCCTAGTGTGTTCACACACATCACTACCTAAATATATCAACAAATCTCCCCCTGGGAGTGATGCGGTGAACAAGGAGCTGGCACTCATGTATAAGGAAGTGCCAAGTTATGTGGAATCAATCCACAAAAGGAAGTAAGCCCAAATCTTTGCGGAAAGCTTCAAACTTCTCCCTAGGCACAACCTTTGTGAAAAGGTCTGCAATGTTCTCCTGCGTGGGCACATATGCCAAGCTGATCTCCCCAGCAGAGAACGTCTTCCTGACATAGTGATAATGCACCTCAATGTGCTTAGTGCGAGCATGGAACATAGGGTTCCTCGCAACTGCTAATGCGCTCTGACTATCAGTGAAGATGGTGGTGGCAGAAGACTCACCAACACCCAAATTAGCCATAAGTTGTCTGAGCCACACACACTCAAGAGTAGTTGTGAAAGCTACCCTATACTCAGCCTCACAACTGGAAGACGCCACAGTAGGCTGCTTCTTGCTCAACCAAGATATACATGAGCTACCAAGCATGAAGCAAAAGTCACTAGTGGACACACGAGTGTCATAGCAACCAGCCCAATCAGAGTCAGAAAAAGCATGCAAATTTGGCGATAGTGGTCCCTCCTTGGGATAAAACAACCCAAGTAACCGAGTACCACTCAAGTAGCAAAAGATGCACTTAACCGCCTGCCAATGCTTAACTCTTGGGCAATGCATAAACCTGCTCATCTATGAGACAGCAAACTGAATATCAGGCCGAGTAATGCATAAGTAAATCAAACATCCAACAGCCTGCTGATAGAGAATAGCATCAAATGCATCTCCAGCATCATGAAGACTCAATCGTAAACCTGTCTCCATAGGAGTGGCAATAGGCTTACAGTCTTCAAGGCCAAAACGCTGCAATAATGTGTCAATATATTTCGTTTGACACAAAGCCATTCCACCATCAATGTGCATAAACTGAATGCCCAAATAGTGATGCAAATGCCCCAAATCAAACATCTCAAATGAGGCATGCAAATCAGCCCTGAAATCAGCAACATGCTTCTCAATAGGACCAATGAGCAGCATGTCATCAACATAGACAACAATGATCAGAAGCACATCATTAGCACGCTTAATGTATAAGGAGCTTTAAATTGGTCTGTTCATAAAACCATGTGCAATCAGATAGGCATGTATCTTCTCATACCAAGAACGTGGTGCTTGCTTTAAACCATATAATGCCTTCTTTAACCTGCACACCTGGTTTTCATGCCCTTTCTACACAAAGCCACGGGGTTGAAAAACATACACTTCTTCATGCAAGTCGCCATTCAGAAAATGTTGTTTTGATATCCAACTGATGTACATTCCAACCATGACGAGCTGCAAGTGCATAGATGCTACGAACAGTAGTCATTCGGCAAGTAGGTGCAAATGTCTCATCAAAATCAATGCCTCCTTCTTGAGCATAACCATTTGCAACAAGCCTAGCCTTATACCTGTCAACTGTACCATCAGGCTTACGCTTCAGCTTGTATACCCACTTAGTCCCAATGGCCTTCTTGCTAGGAGGCAAGTCACATAAAGAACAAGTACCATTCTTCATAATAGCATCATATTCAGATTGCATAGCAGCCATCCAATTTTTTGAATTTTGTGCGTCATCAAAGGAAACAAGCTCATTCTCATCACAGAGACTAGATGCAGCCATAGCATAGTAATCTGATGCAAAAGAGGCACAATGAGAGCCTGAACGAGTACGATATGAGAGAGGTGCATCTAATTTGTTTTCACGCAAAGTCTGCACCGACCATTTTGGCATAGTTTTTGCCTGCTCAATATCAGCTCTCTCATCAACTAGTGCATCATGTAAATCTGCATCAGAAATGGAATGATCTGCATCATCACATGAAACCTGCAAAGGCTGAGAAGTTGCCTCATTGGGACTAGCACCAGATTGTCCACCTGTAAAGGGAGGCAGCAAAGTATCATACATGTCTTTAGAGCTAACAGATGTCTCCTTAGTACATGAAAGCAATGGCTGAATAGCATCTTCCACAAAAACAACATCACAGCTAACCAGAATGCGTTTAGTTTGTGGATGATACAGACAATAGCCTTTACTTTCAGAATTATACCCAACAAAAATACATTTTACTGCTTTATCATCCAATTTTCTGCGATGTTGTTCAGGCACTAATGCATATGCCAAACAACCAAAAACACGCAGATGAGCAATAGATGGCTTGCGATCATGCCAAGCCTCATATGGAGTGATAGACTGCAGTGCTTTAGTGGGACACGTGTTAAGTACATATGTTGCACACATGACAGCCTCAAGCCAGAAACTATGTGGTAAAGCCTGACTCTTGATCATACACCTCGCCATCTCCATGAGTGACCTGTTCTTTCGTTTAACAACTCCATTCTGTTGAGGTGTATACAACATTGTACACTGGTGTTTTATCCTACATTCAGCCAGAAATGCATTAAAATAAGAAGACATATATTCCCCCCCTCGATTAGAATGGAGGGTGATTAGTTTACATGCTGATAGATTTTCAGCAAAAACCAAAAACTGTTTGAAGCACATGAACACTTTGGACTTTTCCTTCTGCTTCTCTTTCAAAAGGATTTGGGGAAGTATGTATTCTCCTACCTTGTTGTTGCTCAATATTATTGTGTGTTTCATTTTGTCTTGGCAAGTCTAGTTGCCCTAGGTTTTGTTCCAAAGGTCTCTTGTCTATACTCTGTCCTAAATCATTAGAATTTTTTGGATCTTTTGAGAAGATGTATACACATCCCTATCTATCCTCATATCTGCCATCCTTAAATTGTGTTACTGGTGTTATATTCAGGGGTACTTCTAAATTTCTCAGCCTGATGAGAAACTAATGCATCCCATCCTGATACACATAGGTTCCAAACCTATTTGTATACATATATTTGAGAATATTTCTATAATCACCATTTTCAGAGGGTTCATTGGTTTCATTTAGGTTTTCCATGTTGTTTTCCTGCCCTAAATCTTTATCTTGTAAGTTTCCTATTACTGGCTCTATCTCCTTCCTTTTTAGATCTTGTTTAGGAGTTGTGATCAATTTATTGCTAGATCTCAAAATCATTCAACTGCTTCACGATTCTGTGAAGAGAATTGTGTTTTCCACGATTTTGTGAATAGAATCGTCTTTTCTATGATCTTGAGAAACTTCTAGATTTCTTCATAATTTTGTGAAAACGAATTGTCTTTTTCACTATTTTTTGGATATTCTAAATTTTCCAAGATCTTGTGGGAGAGAATCGTGTTTTTCACGATTCTGTGAAGGGAATCGTGATTTTCACGATTCTGTGGAGAGAATCGTGTCTTCACAATTCTGTGGAGAGAACCGTGTTTTTCACGATTCTGTGGATAGAATCGTGTTTTTCACGATTCTGTGGAGAGAATCGTGTTTTTCACGATTCTGTGGAGAGAGTCGTGATTTTCATCTAAAAAATCACAATTCCAAGTTTTTTTACTATTTTTTGTGTTTTTTGTGCTCTAATCATCATATGAAAACTTGAAATAATGCAAAAATTTATTGGAAATTCCTTACCTTGCTTGCTTGATCAAAAAATTATCCAAAAGCTTTGTGGTTGCAGGAAGTCACAATTCTGTCCAACTCTCTCTGTCTCTCTCTCTCTCTCTCTCACTCAAATGAGCTTTTTTCTGAGATTCCAGGGTTTTATAGACTTCACACAATCACGATTTTGTGCGATTTTCTCAGGATATTCCCTTTTCACTTGTTCAATTCTTATCCTTCAACAATTTTATGGTTTTAATTCACAATTCCTAACTTTTCATCACAAGTTACTCCTTTTATCCTACTGATGAAAATCGCGATTCTGTACCCAATTTTCAATTTACTCACTTGATGCTCAATTCTCATTGATATTTTGAAATTTGATTTTCTTTACTCACCCACTTTATGGAAATCTCTTGCAACCACTTACCTCCATACCCAAATGTGCAAAAATAATTCAAATTCTTTTTCTTACAGAAAATCGCGATCCTGTGCAGAGAATCGTGTTTTTTTTTTTCACTTCCTGTTTTTGCAATTTTTGATTTTTCTTTCCTCTTAGTCCTCTTCAAGATTCTTCACCAACTCCAACTTAGTAGTCACCTGCAATTATACACCATCAAACTCATAAAAAACATATTTTTTGAGAAATTGGAACAACAACTTTCACTCTATATTTTATTTTTTCTCAATTTTCAGAATTCTTTTCCACTTTTTCTCCTCCACTTTCAACAACAATACTCCAGTCCAACTTTTTTAGAAAAAAAATGAATTTGTTTGAATTTTTTGATGGATTTTATGAATTTTTTTAGTATTTTGCCCTAAATCAAGGTAAACACTTATTTTAGGGTTTTCTTGTTTAGAGGTCCATTGACCTTTTGTTTCATGATTGGTTATACTTTTTTATGCTTGCAATCTAATCAGTTTATGAGCAGAGCTTCCCAAAGAAAAATGTGCTAAGAAGTGCAATTATCCGTTCATGCAAAGATAAACTCAAACATTCTTCTTTTCAAGATGCAAATAAATCTTTTCTCAAGATTGTTGCTTTGCCTTTAGCTAAACAAATGGATCTTATCTATTTGCATATAGCCACTTTACTTGACTTTCCTCAATGCAATCATGTCATCTTTCCCAAGATCAACATTTTTCCTTGGTACTTGGTCAAAAAGCACTCTACAAATGCAAAGATAGTCACATTTTACCTTATCCTCAACTATCTTGATTCAGTTTTCCACACACCTGCACTTTACTTATAAAATGATATGAGCAACTATCAATTTGCAAGAATTTCACCACTTCTTTATCTCAAAAGGCTATCTCTTGCTTTCTTTTCCCAAAAGACAAACAAAGAAACCTACCTTTTCATGTTTCCTTTTCTTGATTAAAGAGTATTACCATTTCAATGTGTTCAATACCATCATCAATGGAAGATCCAGCAAGGTCCAACTTCAATGAAGCTTTTCCTTTACTTCCCCGGCAACGGCGCCAAAAAATGTTTGTTGTTAACCTTTGGAGTTGTCCTCTCCAATCATTTTAGCATAAAGAATCAACAATACATCTTACATTTGTCAATCCGGGAAGTATACAAAGACCACAACCCCTTCTAGATTATGGAATCCAAAAAATAAGAGGAATATGACTAGATTTCTGAGAAATGATGAAGATGAAGAGAATTTTCTAGGGTTTTGTTTATCTTGAGCAATGCTACATCATTTCCAATGATCTTGGTGCCTAAAGTGTGTAATTTTCTCAGCAAAACACAATTATGAAGTCAAATCTCAAAAATGATACCTGTAACCTTCAGACGAGACAATCGCGATTCTGTGAAAATTGATAATTTCCATCTCCAGCTCTATTCTTCAGCACTTTCTCACTCCATACATCAAGAATCACCTCTCTTCATACACATTAATCAGAAATACACAATAGAAGCTTGCAAATTCCATGGATCACACATAGAATAGACTCAACAAATCTAAAGAAGGTACTTGAAAGGAAGAAACATGATTTCTGCAAGGAGAGCTCTTAAAATTACTTGGATAGCACAAATAATACAACCAACCCTCTCAAAGTAGAGGAAATTATCTTTTATACATTTACAAATGTCCCTTTTCACACTTGATTTTTGGTTCTTTTCCCTTCTAATCTAAAAATATGCTATCAAAGAGCTTCCAAAATTTCTTAAAAAAATACATATGATTCTAATTTACATGAGGAAGACTCTTCCTCATTTTTACATCATTTGCATAAACACTTCGACAATTTTTTGAAATTTTACAAATAATTTCCCTTCAAAAAATGCTTCTTCTAACAGTTGTCATTTGCAAGGTAGATCTCTTCACATTGGTATTCCCATTGTGCTAGAGTGAAACCAAAGTTGGCACCATTGCTAGGGAGCATAATTGAGGATGTACATGTGATAGTAAGACGTAGAGTCTTGATGTTGGAAATGTAGATAAGTAGGTAAATTTTCTATTTTTCTTGCTTTTTTCATTTCCATCTCCATCTCTACCATCTCCTCTCACCTCCTACCTCCATCTCCTTCATCGATAAAATTTTACCATTTTGGTCATATCCCCATCTCCCACTCCATTTCACTCATTCCACTTGTGAGAGAAAATGAGAGAGAGCTATTGCGATTGGTATTATTGTATATTTTTTAGAGCTTTTTTGTAAAGAGTGATGCCATCACCAACATCATCAGGTATGACAAAAATCTATGCATGGCCCAAGATGAAAATCTCCATCTATTATGATAGACAAAAAAGTTTGGTATTTTGAATTTTAATCATAGGCATGATAGACTACACACCATGAGGAGTCCAAAACTCTATTCACATTCCTAAAACTTTTTTTTTGTCTATTGCAATAGACATTGTCTACTGTGACAAATAGAAAGTTAGATGGACCCTCTCTATCATGACAAATAGACCCCGCGATAGATCGTCTATCATGATAGATGCATCTATCATGACAAACCAAATCCCATGATAGATGATGGCCACTATCTATCACGACATACAAGACCCCATGATAGAGACCATCTATCGCGATAGACCCATCTATCACAATAGACAGAGACCACGATAGATGATAGATGACAAATAGAGTCTATCATGATAGACCCATCTATTGCAACAGACAACCACCCACAATAAACACTGTCTATCATGACAGACACCATCTATCCCAATAGATAGGATTTTTGGCAATTTTTTCTATTTTTCAAATTTTAGTCAAGCTGACCCTAACTTTTAGGAATTTTATAGGATTTTGGAGCTATTTCTATGCCCAAAACAAGGTACCAGTGCTGAACAAGCTTGGGAATGAGCATCCTAGGCATTCGAGCTACTTAAAGTATCTATGCTCGAGGTTAGAAGATCTCTCAACCCCCTCATTCATTTTTTAGCTTAGGCTAAGTGCACTTTGGTGTATTGATTAATTAGGGCTATGATAAGCACGATTCAAGTCCTAATTCTCTTTAAGTTCAAGGGAAGTTAGAGCACAATTGTGGAAAACCCTAAAGGAAAAGAACATAATTCGATCGATCAAACAATAAGTAATCCCAAACTTAAAGTATTCTTGATGAAGTGAAAGACAAGATCTTACACCAAAAAGAAATTAAAATGAACAAGTAATTGATAAAAATAAATATTGCAATGTGGTTGTACTTGCACATTGAGTTCAATAGTTGGGTCATATGAACCCTAGGTCAAGTAGATTCCTAGGAAGAGTGGATAGACAAAGCATTAGGTCTTCTAAGGCTAGTGTCGATCATACTTCCAGATTGTGGGCACAACAGTTAAGTGATTACCCCTACATCCTGAGCTCAAACATATGCGATTGTGAAATGTATTTTAGCATGGATAGACCTACAAGAAGTTGAGAGCTAGCATACTTAGAAACCCCAGAAGAAGGTCCCTACAAGACTCGGCTATAATATATCCGAACCAACTGCTTAAGTGCTTGAATCTATAAGGATGGTTTAAGACGAGTAGTAGACCAACTTAGAAACCTAGATCAACCCTTTGGAATTGAGCACCTAGTGGTCAAGCTCAAAGAGGGATACTATATAGATAAACAAGGAACCATGTATGTGGTAACAAGCTTACTTGATAGGACAAATGAGTTTGCATCGATCATCCTTGAGTCGAAATTAGGAGACTTGGATCAAGAAAACCAAGGAAGAGAGCTTAGAATGCCTAGAGCCAAGTCGATTCTATTTAGAATCATAACACCAAAGTGGATTCTCCAAGATAATAAAAGGATAGAATTCTTCGTGAGCAAAGAGACGGATGAAGCATTTTGGAGATTCAATGTGAATGTACAAAGATAATTGACCTATTAGGGTTATAGGCATATATAGATTGCACAAGTGGATTAAGCAAAAACAAAATAGCATAGTAAAAATTAAATGTACACTCAACTCGTACCATGTAGAGAGTGCACAAGTGGATTAAGCAAAAACAAAATAGCATAGTAAAAATTAAATGTACACTCACAAAGTGAGAGAACCATGAAATGAGTAGTCTCACATATGGATTAGCATGAGCTTGCCAAGAGCATGAAAGAGCTCACAAGCTTCTAACCACAAAGAGTGTGTGTGTGTGTGTGTGTGTTACAAAGTGTATGGAAACAAGAGCAAGGACCTCATCTTATAGCATTGGAAGGAGGCTCCCAAAATATATCACAAGTGGGATAAATATCCTAAAATGAGGGCTCACATAGGTTCTTCCAAAGGGATATCACATGTGGGATAATCAATTAGATGGCAAGTGAACCCAATTACAAGGTGAGTGCTCTAGAATGGAGATGCACTCAAATGAAGAAAGGAAAAGAATCTAAATGGCAACTAAAACCAAATACAAGGTATGTGTTCCAAAATGCATAGAAAGCTGTGATGCACTCTACTCCAATCATTATTGAAGTTAGTAGGCAAGAGAACTCAGTTGAAAGAAGTCAACATGAAGTTTATTCATAGTATGAAGAATCCATAGATATGTGAATTATCAAGATATTATAGTGGATATAATGGCTACCATTTGAATTATGGATATAGAAAGCTTGAGTTTAAGCCAAGCTTATTACATGTGGTAACATGATACATTCATATCCGGTGGTACTTGGTACTTAGGATACTATTAAGCTCTTACTTCAATTCTCTTCATCATCAATAGAGAAAGTTATTCGAGCTATCCATCTTCTCTGTGTCTCTTGCTATGTTTTTGCTCTTTGTGTGTGCTTCTTGTGTGTCTCTCATGTGATACAAAACTTGACATCCTTATGGTTGATTTGCAACATGCTCTTGATGTCGCTTATCTTGGCCTTTTGAGCACTTCTACACACACCCAACAGTGGTATCAAAGCAACTTCAACTCCTTCTCAAGTTTTGGGTTTTTGCATCATCACATGCATGCAATTTTAACAATGCAATTCAACTCCAAAGCATAGAACATTGATTTTGTAATTAAAAAGCATTTCCTTCAGTTACGCTATCTTTTAACTCCATTTCAAAGCCATTTCTGCAATAAAAATTTCCATTAGAGTGACATATTTCATTGAAGTAAAGATCTTGTCACATTCTTGTCCTTTAATGAAATGGCAGGCAGCAATGACTTGTTTGGCATGCTTCAAGCTAAACTTAGATGGGATGCCAAAGATGCTCAAGCTCATGCATTGGTTGTACTTTTTGTGAAGTGACATATAGTTCCACACATTTGGTCATGTTCTACATCAAGAGAGGCATGGAACACTCTTGCTTCTTTGTATGCAATACATAATGAAGCATGTGTTGCATACTTGAGGAAGCAACTTGAGGATGTATGTATGGCTGAAAATGAGTATGTGGATGTGTATGTGACACGCATCAAGGACTTGAAAGAGCAATTGATAAACACAGAGGAGATTATTCTAAATGCATCACTCATCTCTAGATTGTTGAAAGAATCACCAAATCCTTTTCAAAGCTTTGCCAATACACTCTGCTTGGTTGCAAAAGGGAATCCAAATATGTATGCATTTGATGAGGTTTTGTCTCTTCTTTTGCAAGAAGAGAAATCTAAAGGTAATAGGAGTGGTTTAATTGAGGGAAAACAAGTACTTGCTATCTCACAAAAGGGAAAAGAAATTATGGTTTAGCTTTGGGTTTATCAAAACCAAAGCCTCAACCTTCCTCTTCCACTCATTCCTCTACTAATGCTGATTTGCAAAAGAAGAAGAGATGAAAATATTGCTAGAAGGTAGTTCATACTATTGATGAGTGTAGAAAACTTGCTAAGCACAATGGAAAGAAGAAGGAATCTAGCATGTCTATTGCTGAAAATTATTCAAATGCAAATAATGATGAAGCCAACATGGCTCATGATTTTTGTGCATGTATTGTTACATGTCATTGTGGTATGGTTGTGAGTGAGGCTGATTCGGATTGGTTCTTTGATAGTGGTTATTCAAAGTAGATAACTTCATGCAAAAGGTTTTTTGCATCTTTGAAAGATGCACCCAAAGGAGGACATGTGTTGTGCGCAAACCATGTCTCTTATCCTATCATTGGACTAGGATAAATTGAGCTTATGGCTGCAAGTGGAGGTGTGGTTATCTTGAAAAATGCATTGTATATACCCCATATCAAGGAGAACTTAATTTCAACTCCTTTGATTGCCAAAGCTATTATTCATGTACACTCTGTTGATGATAAGTGTATGGTTAATGATTTCAGCAAATGTGATATTATTGTGATGCTTGGTACATTATGCAATTGTTTGTATCATTTGAATACACACAAGAGGTATGCCTTAAATTCCTTGGTTGCTCATACTTCCTCCATGGCTAAAATGGAGCTTTGCCATGCTAGTTTTGGTCACTTGAACTTTAATAGTTTGCTTTACCTGCAAAAGAAGGACATGGTTATTGGTTTGCCAACACTTTGAGTCCATTGAAAAGCATGCATGTGAAGGTTGCAAATGAAGTTTGCTTTACTTGAAAAAGAAGGACATCATTATTGGTTTGCAAACACTTGAGTCCATTGAAAAGCATGCATTTGAACGTTGCATTTGTTAAAAGTGTGTTTACGTCATAGGCACTTTTAAGTTCTTTCGGATTCTTGGGAGTGGTAGGGGTCTGATAAATCAGAGGCCCTGTAACTTAATTTTCCCAATTAACTTATCCAATCAACAGTACATTAATGTTCAATATCGAACAGTACATTAATGTTCAATATCGAATCCTTTATACAGCTTACTGTCAAAATTCTGGTTAACTTTTCACAGTATGCAACACAAGAGTTATTCAACACCGTTGCACAGACTTATTATCGGCCACTTAACAGTACTGAGTTAATCACAAATCAATGTAATTAAACAAAGTAAGAGTTAACAATACTCAGGATTTCATAATCATACACCACAGCGTCTCCAATGACCGCAATCGCCGAGACAGACAGTCTGGCGATTCCGCTCGTCGTCACCGGAGAGTCACTGCCATGTCTTTTCATTGATTGATAAAAAGATACAACACTTCGCTACGACCTTTCGGTTCGTGCGGTATAGGAAAAATATGAAATTACAATATGCCAATCCGGCGGCCTTACACTGGCACGCACGGTGGACTTGAACCCGTAACGGAAACAAAATTAAGGCTCGTCTACGATGCCTTGTATATACATAGTTTTGGCTAATTTAAATGTTCTCGAAATCTTCTGTTTTAAAGAATCAAGCATTAACTTCAAGGTTTCTGGCTCTACTAACTGAGCGTCAGTGCAAACAGAACTTGTTGCAATCATGTGACTCATCAAAATGTCAGCTTGTGTCTGCAAAAATGCCTCTTGCAAATAAAAATCATTGGCAAGGACTGCATCACGGCTCAATCTCATGTCTTCAATTTGTTTATCGATTCTCGATAGACGCTCTGCTTGATATCCCAACTGCTTTTCTCGTCTCTCCAACTCTTGAGCTTGATACTGAATAGTCTGGTAATATACATCTCTTTCCTTCTTAATCCTTGTTATCTCCTTCTGAAGTTGAAGAGTTAGAGTCGTTTTGGCTTTAAGATCAGAGTTCGCCTGAAATAAATCAGCAGTTGCGGTCTAGAGTTCTACAGTAGTTTGTTTAGCTAAATCCGCCATCTCTTGTCCTCTCTGCACCACTTCATCAAGCTGTACTCGAGTTTCTTCTAATAAATTCCCAAGTGCCCCGCGAGCATCTTCTTTATCCTATACTAATTGTTTTAATTGTATAATCTCTGCATCACGAACATTTAACAAATCATTTTTGGCTCTTAAGTTAGCCAACGCAGCATCTCTTTGGGCAATCAAAGAGTCCTCTTTGGCAAGCTTATCTTGAAGCTGTTGAACCTACATCTGCAAAGCATGGTTTTCGGCTTTTACAGCATTTGCTTCCTCCTGTAAAGGGGCAATGTCAGCCTCGAGAATATCCACCTTGTGTTGCAACTCCTGTCTGATATTGTCAGTAACCATCTTCAATTGCATTGGTAGATGCTGCGAAAATTGGATTAACATGCGACCCATGGACTCTAATTCAGTAAATATTGGAACCGGAAGAGGAGGAGGAATAGGTTGAACTCGGACAATTGGCACCGCAGTCTGCATGATAGGCACCAACACTATTCCTATTGTCTGTTGCATTGTTGTTTCCGTTCTGTTAATTACAGAGTCCACCAAAACAATCACTTCATTAACTATTTTCGTAACAATAGCTTGCACATCTTCTGAGGTGTCCTGCTGAGAATCCGCATGAGAAGAACTTGCTTCGGAATCAGCAGTGGGCGTACTTTGTTCCTTTTGCTGGGTTGGAGAAGACTGGGCGGAAGAATCAATAGGAATCGATGTTGCGGTGTCGTGGAAGATCTCTTCTTCATTTACGGCGTTGGAACCTTGTACCTGGCTCTCCGACGGGCTTATGCGGGTGCGTTTTCGGCAAAGAAGTTGGAAAAGATCTTCATCCTCATCCTGGTCGTCTTCAAGCACTTGAACAGAGTCTTCCTGGAACAAGATAGGAGCGTTGGGAGGCGGTTGCGCGGCTTGGAGTACCGGAAAAAGAAAGGTAAGGATATGTGGTAAACGAGAGCACAGAAGATCACCCCTATTAACATGTTTAATAACCGTAACACATTCACGGTGAATGCGCCAGAAATAATAAGAGGCAAAATTGACAGGCTCACGAGAAGCCATATCAATCATCGAATAAAATGGACGCGAAATGTCGTAGGTACGTTTCTACAAATTCAAGATAGCAACTAAAAATTGTAATGTTGTCCATTCAGGATCAGGGCGACAGAGAATGGCGTACTCATTAGATGAGTGCCGTGGAAATAATTCAATCATGGTGGCTACCGGAAGGAGAGGATCATTTTCCAATCCTTCCATAGGGAGACGGAAAGCTGTAGCAAACGATGCCAGGGTGATAACGACACGTGACGGCAATCGGAACCCTAATCATCACGCGGTATTGAAATGATAACCTTCATAATTACGGCGTGCATGCATGGATATAAACAGTAACACAGAGCGGCGATTAATCATAATTAGATATCAAAACGAGGAGGTTTACGATTTATAGTCGGCCAAAATACGGAAATAAAAATAAAATAAGTGACACGCGGAAAAACGAGGAACACATCAGCGGTGATCAGGCGGTTGGTGATATGGGCATAGCTTTGAACCATTGATTACTTTGGGAAGAGGGACTCCGATCAAAGTAGTCAACCAAAATGTAGCAGCTCCCACTTGCTCACTAATCCGGTAAGGACCGAACCACCGTAATTTAAATTTCCTAGTAGCGCGATTTGCTTTAGCATTGTAAAATAGCACAAGTTGGCCTATCGTAAAAACTGGACTCTTGAGAAAGCGATCATGAGTCTGGGCTTGCCGCAACTGAACTTCTTGAAGAGTTAGGAAGCTTTCCCAACGATGTTCATCCAAGTCTCTGAGTGCCTCCAACCAAAATGGCAAAGAATCTTCGGGCAATAATTTCTGAGTTAGGGCCACGCGTAAGCTCGGCACTACGAGCTCCATCAGCACGATTGCTTCCAACCCATAAGCAAGCTTGAAAGGGGTCATTCCGGTTGCAACTTTGTATGTAGTCCGATATGCCCATAAAACTGCAGGTAGTAACTGATCCCATCTTTCTGGAGATTCCACGATCAATTTGCGAAGCATACTCAACAATGTCTTGTTGGTACTTTCAGCTAAACCATTAGCACGAGGATAGTAGGGTGAACTGAATTTATGCAGAATTTGAAAAATGTGCGTTAGTACGCGCACTAAATTGTTAGCAAAATGGGTTCCTTGGTTTGTCACAAGTTCCAGAGGTAGTCCATAATGCGGGAAGACGTCCTTCATCAGGCATTTTGCCACTGAAACAGCTGTGGGAGACCATAAGGCCGAAGCTTCTGCCCACTTGGTAGCGTAATCTATACAGGTCAGGATGTAGCGAGTGTTGCTAAGGATCGCGGGTGGTGTGATTGGTCCAATAAAATCAAGGCTCCACTTCTGAAAAGGTTCCAAAGGTAATACAGGTTGCAAAGGAAAGAAGTGGCACTGTAATGGCTGTGCAGATCGTTGGAAAGTGTCACACTGCTGCACAAACTGCGTCACATCTTTGTACATGGTAGGCCACCAAAGCCCACTTTGCAGAATTTTTCGATGAGTAAGATCTGCTGCAAAATGTCCACCGGAGGGTATTGAATGTGCCATAGCAATAACTGAGTCTGCTTCATGAGGTGGGATACACCGAAGTAAGACACCAGTATGATCCATATAGTACAACTGTCCTACAATCAACCGGAATCGGCGACTATAAACTGCAATTTTCCACCGCATAGCAGAAGGAGTATGAAGAGGAAGACATCCATCAGTTAGAAAAGTTAATAACGTGTCATAGTAGGTAGGCGACACAGGATGTTCGGTATATTCGTCACGAGCTGGTTCAGCAGCGTAAATTGCTGGTGTAGTGTCATCAACCTCCACCGGAGCTTCACCGAAATCCAACCGAGAGAGAAAATCTGCTAAGGCATGTGCTGTACCGGGTCGATGAATCACTTCATAGTCAAACTCCTGTAGCAATAAAACCCAACGAGCCAAGCGACCACCTAAATGTTGCTGCCGGACCAGATATACAAGTGCGGCATGATCCACGTGAAAGGTGAATTTTCTGCCGAGCAAATAATGCCGGAATTTCTTCACAGAATACATCAACCCGAGACATTCTCTTTCGGTCACTGAATAATTCCTTTTTGTAGAAGCGAGTCGACGACTTGCATAGTAGACAAGCCGAAACCCTTTATCCTTTTGCTGCATTAAAACACTGCCAATGGCTATATCCGATGCATCTACAAAGACATGGAATGGGCGGTCCCAATCAGGAGGTTGCAAAATTGGAGCCTGCGTCAATAATCCTTTTAGACGATCGAATGCAGTTTGGCATTCTAGAGTCCATTCGAATTGTCGTGGAGTACTATTCATTAGCCGATTAAGTGGTGTTGCTAAATGGGCTAGCCACCGTAGATGCCTGCCATGCCACCGGATTTGACCTAGGAAGCGCATAACTTCTTTCGGCGTTGTAGGGACGGGTGCTTCCAAAACAGCCGCAACTTTGTCTGGATCAACTTGGATACCTTGTGCAGATATAATATGTCCAAGAAGTTTACCACAAGAAATCGCAAAAACAGATTTTGTCGGGTTTAGGCAGAGTCAGTATTCACGGCATTTCTCAAAGTAGCATCGTAAATGATACAGGTGCGCCGCAATCTTGCCAAATAAGGAGAAGTCATCTAAATAGACTTGCATAAAAGTAGTCAGGTAGGGTGAAAAGACTTCCTGCATACAACGTTGAAATGTGCTAGAAGCATTCCTTAAC
Organism: Ceratopteris richardii; assembly: GCA_020310875.1. NCBI lineage: Eukaryota > Viridiplantae > Streptophyta > Polypodiopsida > Polypodiales > Pteridaceae > Ceratopteris > Ceratopteris richardii. The sequence goes on along the minus strand of CM035417.1, from coordinate 55,659,052 downwards.
CCAAACCACATGACCGTACAAGCAAAAACACCCCAGCTCGTAATGAAAGCTATTTTTGGTATGTCTTGTTCAGCCATTATGACCTAGTTATAACCACTATAACCGTCCAGAAAGGAGTACATCTCGTGCCCGGCCACTCTATCGAGCATTGTGTCAAGAAAGGGAAGAGGAAATGGATCAGGTACCGTGGCCGCATTGAGTTTCCGGTAATCCACAGAGATTCGTAGCTGCTTATTTTTCTTCGGAGCAATCACGATCGGAGATATCCATTCAGCGTGTTCGATTGGTACAATGAATCCCACCTTCAATAACCGATCGAGTTCTGCTTTGACCTGTGCTACATAATTGGGATTCATTCGGTAATTGGATTGTTTAATTACTTCGCCTCTGGTTTGAGCACGACCCGATGTTGATAGATCCGCGGATCAAGACCTTTCATATCGCGATATTCCCAAGCAAAACATTAGAAAACTCATGCAGGAGTTGGATCAAGTCATCTTGAAATGCCTCGGAGAGTCCTGCCTTAATCTTAACATGTCGCTGGTTAACTTCATCACCCAAATTATAGGTTACTAACTGGTCTTCCAGGACATAAAAATTGACGAGGTTTCACCAGATCGTCTGCTGACTGTAAAAGTTGATGTAGGGTGGCTCCATCCATAGCAACACTATCATCTACATCTGCATCTCTGGTCACGGGAACAACCGTACAGGCTGTCGAACTCTAGTTGTCTGCTACAGCTTGAAGATCTATAGTACCTAAGGAAATCAAACCTTTATTGTTCTTCAGAAACGCCTCTTCTTCATCGTCAGATAAGCCATCCAACATGTGGACCGGCTCTGCTACATAGGGTCTAGCATGAAGCTCACAAAGCTGAATGGCATCCAGTTTGACAACATATTTACGGTGATTATCTTTGAAAGTCAATTCCTGCACTGACCAATCTTGTATAACTTTGGCTTGTTTCATCCATGGTCGACCGAAAAGAAGATTATAGTCGAGGTTGGATTTTGGTAGTTCTAAGACTACAAAAGTCATTTTGAACGTGGTACCCTGCAAAGTAATCGGGATATTCTGGACTAGTCCCACTGGATGGACTCGGGATTGGTCTTCCATTCTGTCAAAGAATTAGACGGGCTCGATCTGGGTCCATCCCAATTTCTTACAAAGAGCTCCAGTTGCTATGTTCACACCCGAACCGCCATCGATTAACACTTGAGTAATCTTGTGATTTTTATGCCAAACAGTGATTAAGGGGACTGAATAATCCACCATAGAATCATTTTCCGGTTGTATTGTTGCAGTCGCCGGAGTACTGGGAGATCCAGGACTGACCTGTTGCTGGAATTGCTGCCTAACTCCGGGCACCAAGGCGAGTAGCTGCCCCAAAGGGAGTGTAATTGAAGCCTTCGAGAGAATATCCTATACCTGGTCTGTTGGAATTGCACTCTTCACTGATTTTGATGATGATTCTCCTGTTACTGGGGTAGAGGCTTGTTCATGCGCTCTCACATTTGGCAGCCTGTGTCACCGGAATTTGATCAGGGAATACAGTTTGCTCTTTAGCTACCCATTGCCTAGCTTTGGTATATATTCGCTGTTGTTCGCGGATACCAGGTTCGAACACCTCAGCTGTTGGTTGCAACTGCTTACCCGATCATGTCTGGACCACTGCAGCTTGTGATTCCACTGGTGAGATATAGACCATATTGGTCATCGAATTTTGACGTTCCTTCTTCCTTTTGTCGTATTCGGCGGCATCCTTGCAAAATCTCCGGATGTGGCCAATCTCATCGCAAAAATGACATCGAGGTGGTGGCAGAGAAGTACCTTCCGTTGATGTACCTGCTTGCCATCGATTTGCATTGAAATTGGTATTCGGCTGTCCCCAGTAATTTTTGTATCCTTGCGCCTGATTATTTCGCATCTGCGGTGGCACATAGTGAGTTGCTGGCTGCCCTGGTTCTTGTATAATGGCGTTTACAGCTCCTCGTCCCTACACTTTGGAATTATACGCACAATTTTTGGTTGAGTGTCCGGTGGTATTGCAGATGGCACAATACATCTGATTAAGGGCACAGGTAGCACTGGTGTGCCCGAGATTTTTGCACTTAGTGCAATAGATCTATTTAGCCGGATCATCTATAACGTTCTTGCTGGCTTTTAGCCACTCCAAGTCTTCAGTGAATCCTCCAACCTTATGCTCTAGTTGCAGGGTCATCGCTATAACAGCATCCAGTGTCATAGCACCCACACAACGGATGATCATGATTTGTGTTGGTTGTGGGGTCAAACCATTAATGAACCACTGGGTTATAACATCATCCGATAAATTAGCATGTGCCGAAGGTAGTTTTCTTAAATGAGTTCTAAACAATGTGGCATATTCCTGAACAATCTGGTGCGGCTTCTGTCTATTGTTCTGCAAGTAATCAAAAATTTCGGTAGGGTTTTTCTTCAGTCGGAACCTCTGCAAAAACGCATCCCTTACCGCCTCATAGGTAACGAAATGGTTGATTTCATACTCTGTTAGCCACCTCGCTGCTTCATTGACTAATGTTGACTGGAATACGATGGCCTTGTACACCGGATCGATTGGATGGTTCAGTACGGCATAACTTATCTCAAAGGTACGCACATGTGCATCAGGGTCGTCACCTGGAAATCCACTGAACTTTGTGTACGTCACCCCTGTTGAAACCGGTCAAAGTGGGAGTGGTTGTTGTTGTTGTTGTTGTTGCTGTTGTTGTCCACTCATGGTGCTATTAGCGGTACCGTTGCTGTCTCCTGAGTTCTGAGGAGGTGCTTCTGGTCCTTCGGAATCTGTGTGGTCAGACTGCTCACCTTCTGGCTTGAAAATAGCGTTCAATCTCTTACGGATCTCCAAATCGAAGAGCCTATCCTCAGCCTTGATATCCCAGGTAGGCAAATTTGCCCCGAACAGTGGTGTCCGAAATGAAGATTCACCAAGGAGTATCACACGATCACCGAAAAACTGTAAATTCCCTGCAACTGGGACCGAACTGTCACCGGAATTTGTCGAACTTTCCCCAAAACAGGGTATTCTTTCACCGGCAATGATCTCTCTGGGTAACACCACTTTATCCTCGGAAAAGTTTGAATCCTGATTAGACGGTGTCGGGTCAACTGCGCACTGCATCCCTGTACACTCCGAAGTTACTGTACCTTCTGCAGACTGCACTGAAATTACACCGGAATCTACCGGAATTTCCTCATGTGTCACCCGAATTCTATCGGAATCACTGCTAACGGGCTCCGCTCCTTCGACAACTGGGCTTAACCGGTCTATACTTCTGCCGCCTGGGGGTGTCCCTAACGAATTTGGTACCACCCAAGGATGCTGGTCTCTCTTGTACTTTGGATACGGCTCGCCGGACCGAGTAACCAACATATATCACCTCTGCACCACTTGCGTACTACTCCACCTTACTGATTATTCACAGTCTATGCCACTTTCCCATAGACGGCGCCAGTGTTAAAAGTGTGTTTCCGTCACAGGCACTTTTAAGTTCTTTCGGGTTCTTGGGAGTGGTAGGGGTCAGATAAATCAGAGGCCCTGTAACTTAATTTTCCCAATTAACTTATCCAATCAGCAGTACGTTAATGTTCAATATCGAATCCTTTATACAGCTTACTGTCAAAATTTTTGTTAGACTTTTCACAGTACGCAACGCAGGAGTTATTCAACACCGTTGCACAGAATTATTATCGGCCACTTAACAGTACTGAGTTAATCACAAATCAATGTAATTAAACAAAGTAAGAGTTAACAGTACTCAAGATTTCGCGAATCATACACCACAGCGTCTCCAATGACCGCAATGGCCCAGACAGTCAGTCTGGCAATTCCGCTCATCATCACCGGAGAGTCACTGCCATGTCTTTTCATTGATTGATAAAAAGATACAACACTTCGCTACGACCTTTCGGTTCATGCGGTATAGGAAAAATATGAAATTACAATATGCCAATCTGGCGGCCTTACACATTTTTGGAAATATGCATCGTTCCTCTTTTCCAAAGATAGTCATATACACACTACAAGAAAATTACAAATTGTTCATAGTGATGTATGTGGTCCTATCAAAACTCCATCTTTTAGGAAACATGTATATTTTGTTACCTTCATTGATGATGCTACTCGCCATATATGGGCATACCCTATGAAAGCAAAAAATTAGGTATTTTCTAACTTCAAAGCATTTTTAGTTATGGCTGAAAATTTTTCTGCAAAATAATCTTTTGACTCTATGCACACATCGTGTCAATGAATACATGTCACATGAGTTTAATGTTTTTCTTTGTGAAAGAGGAATTTCACACGAATGTATGATGCCATATACACCTAAGCAAAATTGTGTTGCAAAGCATAAAAATAGAACAATCCTTGAAATGGCATAATGTTTGGTTAAAGAAAAGCACCTTCTTGACAAGTTTTGGATAGAAGCGGTCATGTGTTCAAACTATGTGTTGAATCACTACCCTACAAAAGCATTGAGAGTCATCACTCCTTATGAGGCTTGGGCATAAACCTATGGTTAGTCATATGCACGTGTTTGTTTGTTTGACATATGCTCTTATGCCATCACAACAACATCACAAACTTGATGACAAAGCAAAGAAATGCCACCTACATGATACACTCATATGTGGTGGTACTTTGTACTTAGAGATATTATTTAGCTCTTACTTCAATACTCTTGGTCATCAAAAGAGAGAGCTATTCCAGCCATCCATCTTCTCCATGTGTCTTGTTCCACTATAGTGCACCAACACTATCACACGAGAATCCATGGCCACAACTTGGATTGCTCCTAGCTCACCCTTTAACCATGGAGTTAGAAGGGCTATTGAGAGCTTATCATGTTGGGATTATAGGCGTGCCAACTATTGAGCATCATGAAAAATGATACCCATGAGGGGATTCAGAGAAGGAACGTGTAGCTATAAGTCAAAAAATGATGAAAGCCACTCAAAAACTTCTAAAAAAGTTCCTAACATTGTTGTTCTCATGCATACACATGAAGAAACATTTTCAAAAGTTATAAAAGCACATTAGAAGCAACAATTGGTCCCTAAAATTTAAGAGACGGGGGTAGAAATAGAACCCACCCAATCTGATGGGTCCCATACCTAAAGAGGATGTACTACTAGACACTGTTGGAGTTAGACATCTGCGGAAGCATGCAAACAACACAAGGAAGAAGAAGAAGCTTGGAGCACAACACACAATACTGAGTGTATTACTAAATAATGTACAAAGATAAGTAGCCCAATAGGGCAATAGGCGTATATACAAGCCAAGGGGAAAAAACCTCCTAAAGAGGGAAAAAAGTGCCCCGGTGGTCCTAGTGTGTTCACACACATCACTACCTAAATATATCAACAAATCTCCCCCTGGGAGTGATGCAGTGAACAAGGAGCTGGCACTCATGTATAAGGAAGTGCCAAGTTATGTGGAATCAATCCACAAAATAAAGTAAGCCCAAATCTTTGCGGAAAGCTTCAAACTTTTCCCTAGGCACAACCTTTGTGAAAAGGTCTGCAATGTTCTCCTGCGTGGGCACATATGCCAAGCTGATCTCCCCAGCAGAGAACCTCTTCCTGACATAGTGATAATGCACCTCAATGTGCTTAGTGCGAGCATGGAACATAGGGTTCCTCGCAACTGCTAATGCGCTCTGACTGTCAGTGAAGATAGTGGTGGCAGAAGACTCACCAACACCCAAATCAGCCATAAGGTGTCTGAGCCACACACACTCAACAGTAGTTGTGAAAGCTACCCTATACTCAGCCTCACAACTGGAAGATGCCACGGTAGGCTACTTCTTGCTCAACCAAGATATACATGAGCTACCAAGCATGAAGCAAAAGCCACTAGTGGACACACGAGTGTCATAGCAACCAGCCCAATCAGAGTCAGAAAAGGCATGCAAATTTGGTGGTAGTGGTCCCTCCTTGGGATAAAACAACCCAAGTAACCGAGTACCACTCAAGTAGCGAAAGATGCGCTTAACCGCCTACTAACGCTTGACTCTTGGGCAATGCATAAACCTGCTCATCTATGAGACAGCAAACTGAATATCAGGCCGAGTAATGCATAAGTAAATCAAACATCCAACAGCCTGCTGATAGAGAATAGCATCAAATGCATCTCCAGCATCATGAAGACTCAATCGTAAACCTGTCTCCATAGGAGTGGCAATAGGCTTACAGTCTTCAAGGCGAAAACGCTGCAATAATGTGTCAATATATTTCGTTTGACACAAAGCCATTCTACCATCAATGTGCATAAATTGAATGCCCAAATAGTGATGCAAATGCCCCAAATCAAACATCTCAAATGAGGCATGCAAATCAGCCTTGAAATTAGCAATATGCTTCTCAATAGGACCAGTGAGCAGCATGTCATCAACATAGACAACAATGATCAGAAGCACATCATTAGCACGCTTAATGTATAAGGAGCTTTAAGTTGGTCTGTTCATAAAACCATGTGCAATCAGATAGGCATGTATCTTCTCATACCAAGAACGTGGTGCTTGCTTTAAACCATATAATGCCTTCTTTAACCTGCACACCTGGTTTTCATGCCCTTTCTACACAAAGCCACGGGGCTGAAAAACATACACTTCTTCATGCAAGTCTCCATTCAGAAATTCTGTTTTGATATCCAACTGATGTACATTCCAACCATGACGAGCTGCAAGTGCACAGATGCTACGAACAGTAGTCATTCGGCAAGTAGGTGCAAATGTCTCATCAAAATCAATGCCCCTTTCTTGACCATAACCATTTGCAACAAGCCTAGCCTTATACCTATCAACTGTACCATCAGGCTTATTCTTCAGCTTGTATACCCACTTAGTCCCAATGGCCTTCTTGCTAGGAGGCAAGTCACATAAAGAACAAGTACCATTCTTCATAATAGCATCATATTCAGATTGCATAGCACCCATCCAATTTTTTGAATTTTGTGCTTCATCAAACGAAACAAGCTCATTCTCATCATAGAGACTAGATGCAGCCATAGCATAGAAATCTGATGCAAAAGAGGCACAATGAGAGCCTGAACGAGTACGATATGAAAGAGGTGCATCTAATTTGTTTTGACGCAAAGTCTGCACCGGCCATTTTGGCATAGTTTTTGCCTGCTCAATATCAGTTCTCTCATCAACTAGTGCATCATGTAAATCTGCATCAGAAATGGAATGATTTGCATCATCACATGAAACCTGCAAAGGTTGAGAAGTTGCCTCATTGGGACTAGCACCAGATTGTCCACCTGTAAAGAGAGGCAGCAAAGTATCATACATGTCTTTAGAGCTAACAGATGTCTCCTTAGTACATGAAAGCAATGGTTGAATAGCACCTTCCACAAAAACAACATCACAGCTAACCAGAATGTGTTTAGTTTGTGGATGATACAGACAATAGTCTTTACTTTCAGAATTATACCCAACAAAAATACATTTTACTGCTTTATCATCCAATTTTCTGCGATGTTGTTCAGGCACTAATGCATATGCCAAACAACCAAAAACACGCAGATGAGCAATAGATGGCTTGCGATCATGCCAAGCCTCATATGGAGTGATAGACTGCAGTGCTTTAGTGGGACACGTGTTAAGTACATATGTTGCACACATGACAGCCTCAAGCCAGAAACTATGTGGTAAAGCCTGACTCTTGACCATACACCTCGCCATCTCCATGAGTGAACTGTTCTTTCGTTTAACAACTCCATTCTGTTGAGGTGTATACAACATTGTACACTGGTGTTTTATCTACATTTAGCCAGAAATGCATTAAAATAAGAAGACATATATTCCCCCCCTCGATTAGAATGGAGGGTGCTTAGTTTACATGCTGATAGATTTTCAGCCAAAACCAAAAACTGTTTGAAGCACATGAACACTTTGGACTTTTCCTTCAATGAATATACCCATGCATGCCTGGAAAAATCATCAATGAAAGTCACGAAGTAAAGATAATTTCCAAAAGAAGGTGTCCGCATAGGACCACATACATCACTATGTACAATCTACAATTTCTGAGTAGCCTGAACTGAACCATCTTTTGGAAATGAGGAACGTTGCATTTTGCCCAAAATACAGCCTTCACAAACACGTTTTCCAGGTGTCTCAAGTTTGGGCAAAGAGGTCACCATTTCATATTTTTGTAGGCGTAGCAAACTAGCAAAATTCAGATATCCAAAGCGTGCATGCAAAGCTTTGCTCTGACATAGCCTAAGAATTATGTATTGCACATGTCGAATCATTTACAGATCTTTCATAGTATATGATCTTATAGAGCCCACGACATAAAATGCCAGAAGCAATAATCACATCGCCATTTGACAGATCATGAACTATACACTTGTCATCAACAAATTTCACAACTAAGCCAATCTTGGCTAATGCAAAAACTGATAACATGTTCTTCTTGATCCCTGGCACAAATAAAGTATCTGGAAAAGTGAAAGGACTACCATCAGTAGTAGTAAAAATGATCTTACCAACTCCCATAACAGGATAAGAGGAGTTGTTGGCACATGTAACAGTATTCCATGTAGGGGCAGGCTCGAGTGAAGGCAAGAAACTGCGCTGTGAGTTGATATGTTTGGTCGCCCCACTATCAAAATACCAAACATCTGAGTCTACTTTAGACATGCACTGCTCATGAGAACATGGGTCAAAACTCCAAACAGTAGTAAACGCCCATTCTTCTTCCTGCACAAGATTAGCAGACTTTGTTTTTGGAGTAGAGGCCTCTGCAAAAACCATTGCTGCCTCCTTTTTCTTTGCCTCTCTTGCCGCCAGTTTTGGACAGTTCTTTATGATATGATCATTCCCTTTACAGTACTTGCAAAACAATTTCTGTTGTTCTGATTTCTTCTCATCTTTATCTTGGTTCTTCGAATGTGCAGCATTTGCAGATTTCTGCTTACTAGTAGAAGAGATCCATTTTCCTTTGCCCTTCTGACTAGCCAGGAAAGCTTGATCTGCAACATGCATGATGGACCTATTCTGCCTGGACTGATCCTCCTGGAACAGAACAGAGACTAACTCCTTAAATGACAAGGCATTCGGATTGCCTTTCATCATCAACTGAAGAGTAGAAGCAAAACTCTGATATGAATCAGGAAGACCATTCAGAACGTTCTGCACAAGTGAGCTATTTGGTATAACCTCATCAGCAAAAATCAATTGTTCCTTCAATTCTTTGATCTTTGTTAGAAAATTGTCCATAGAATCACCTTCATTCATGTGCTCACTCTCCAACTGTTTTTGGAGGTAAGCAACATGAGCCTCATTCCTAGCTTGGTACAATGTGGTAAGTGTATCCCAAGCATCCTTAGTTGTTCTGCAAGAGCGAATGTGAGGAATAATGGCACGTTTGACAGACAAAGCTATCATTGCATGTGCTTGGGCATCTCTGCCATCCCAATGAATTTGCTCTGCAGTAGGTGCAACAAAAACTGCAGCACAAACAGGAATATGCAGAATATCATCATCTTTGACACCTTCTGCATGAGCTTTTGTACCTACAGTTGCAACAGTTGCTGCTATACCTGTAGAAGACTTTGAGACACTTATACTGGAGAACAGAAACTGGTATATACCTTTGGCACAAAAAGACAAAATAGCCTGCACAAAGCGCTACGATAGTGCGTTCGGAGGCCAAAATTCGTTTGATTTTGAGACTGCAACCGGAGGAGTGTCGACGGCACCCTAGATGAAGCGACAACCTGCTCTGATACCAGTTATTGGAGTTAGACGTGTGCGGAAGCACGCAAACAACACAAGGAAGAAGAAGAAGCTTAGAGCACAACACACAATACTGAATGTATTACTAGAGAATGTACAAAGATAAGTAGCCCATTAGAGCAATAGGCGTATATACAAGCTGGGGGGAAAAAAACCTCCTAAAGAGGGAAAAAAGTGCCCCGACGGTCCTAGTGTGTTCACACACATCACTACCTAAATATATCAACATACACGAAAGGTTCTCGGAAAGATGAACTCTATGAGAGAACTTTAAAACCAAAATGGAAGAAGGAGGCACATGCACAAGCCAAACCTTCTTTTTGAATGAAGTGTGATATTTACTTGAATTAGCTAGGTTTTATTCACATTTTATTAATAAATCTTTATATTTATCTCTTCCATGAACTTTTTTTTATTGAAGAAAAATGTTAAGTTTATATGGGGATCATATTAAAAAAGATGGATCATCCAAAAGTGGGTACCCAAGAAGTCTCAACCACCACTAAAGAATAACACAATGCATATTATGTGGGTTCTGAAGAGATGTCCCATTTTGCTTCCCACTCCCATATTCAAATTCTCTTTTGTAACTAATGAACAAAACGTACTCGCAATCAAAGAGCACAACACTTAAAATCACTTAAATCACTTAAAATCATTACTTTTCATATCTCTTGATAGCTATGCACCTCACGCTTAAAATTCATGCATAGTTTTTTACTATGAAGAGCAGAGAGCTTATTTCTCAAAGATCGGAACAAACCTCTCCATCCAAGAACCTTCACACACAACCCCATCTTTTGCACCATTACAAGATCAGTTGCACTTTGATTATGCATCAAATATAAGGCTACATTACATGTCCTTGCATAATACATCAGTTGTAATTTCCCATGCACAAGAGTAATCCCTTATAATGTGAGGATCTTGTATACTTTGTACTGCTACTCACAGTTTCTTTCATGTGACCCTCACTCTTCAAAACACACATTTATTGGTGTTCTCTTGAACAAGATAAATGGGAAGAGGCATAATTCTATTCATCTAAAAACTTTTCCAAATTCAAATACATGATGTAATTGAAGTTCATGACTATATTCTACAAGGATACATGATTTTTATATGACAATTAGGCCAACTAAGGAAAGGCAATTACATTGCTTTTCATGGAGTAATCGATTAAAAAGTGTTACACTCCATCAAGGGTCCATTCTTTGGATAGTCAAGCAATCCTCTTCAACATGTATTTGTTGACGCCAATGTTTTAGATGTACACGTTTTAGCTCATAAAAACATTGGCACAATTCATGGTTATTCTTAGCCAATATCTAGAAGTGCAACTCTAATTGATGCACATTACGACTATGTTGATACATCACAAGGCTTTCAACGTTATGCTTTATAGGTATTTGCCTTCCACCTTCTTACCAATTATAAGGATGGGGAAGCCATACATCAGGTGCATTTTTTTCAATCTTTCTCATGCCTCTTCCCATGATTTTGCATAGGTACTTGTACAATGAACATGCCCATCCTAGGGGAGTGTAGCTCAATGATGAGTAGCACCTCCTTTAATGTCAATCCGGGAAGACATGAGGATGGTATGAAGACCTCAAGCAAGTGATGTACACAAGTGGTGATGGAGAAGCACACAAGCATGCACACACATACACACACACGCACACACGTAAGAACAAAGAGTCGGACAATGGAAGCTTTGATTAAGATCAAAACACTATTACCAGAGCTCTTCTTTAGTTCAAACTACAATTTGTTCTTTCCAAAAATGAGCTCTCTAGGTCCTTTTATAGTTTTTGACTAGCTAGTGGCCATGTCCGGACCTAGTGTCTAGCCTAGTTAAAAATTAGGTTCCTAGGCTATTTTGGAGGCTCAAATGAGCTCTAAAAATTATGAAAATTGGTACATAAAACCTTCACTTCTCTGCGTCGCACACTGTGTGTCTCTTGCACTTCTCTCTCTTGCCTAGCTTAGACTATGCTCACCTTGCTTAGTCTTTCTTAGTCCAAGAATAGTCCTTGCCTTGATTTGAGTGTCGATTCACATACGCTCCTAACTGCAATAGTATCTTGGTGCTCACTTTGATGTCCCAAGATTTTCTCCACAAGTGGACAGCCAACGAATCCCTGTTTTGTCCTGTAGTGACTCTAGACTAAAACAAAAATTTTAATTGGGGGGCCATACTTTACTTTTGTGTACGGTGCCGCTTCACATACTTTTCACATTTTGCCTTTTAACATACCTTCACTTGTGCACCTAAGAGAGGGTTCACCTGAACCTTCCAAAACACTTTAACAACACTTTTGAACCTTAGGGAAATTAGAGAAATACCTCTGCAACCTACAACCACTTTCTCCGATTCACCCTTTGTGGAAAATTTATTGTGCACTACCTGTGCACTTTGACACCTGAACTTCAAACACTTTGACTTTGCCCATGTTGACTTTGATTGGTTTGACTTTGACCTTTTGACTTTAACTGTGGTTGAATTTGATTATGGTTGACTTTGACCAATATGACTTTTAAGGGCTCAACACCTACGCGCAAGTATCCTTTATCATTCTTTATTTCTCTCCCATAGTTTATTGTGGCCATATTGGCCTTTAGTGGGAGATTGTTACCGTTAGTGTCTCTATGAAAGGCCAAATGATCATTGGACACTCTTGTATATGTTTATTCTAATAAAACATATAGTGATCTGGTCAAACACGGACTCTATTGAGACCACTCATTTGTGAAACTTGCATACAACAAACTCGTACCCTCTCTTCTTTGGTTTTTGCATTCTTTTGTAGGTCTACAGAGACATGTACAGAGAAGCATTGTGGCACCATAAAAAAAAATCATTCATGCTACGAGGATCTTGAAGCCTCCCCTTCAAAAAATTCCACAAAATTTTTCCTTAGTAATAGATTATATCAATGCATGGTGACATTGTCTAAGAAATATGAGGCCATCAAAGCATTGGAATTGGATGCTAGAAAAAAAGAGAGGCAACAATAATCATGGAGAATGAATCAAGGTGTACAAGTTAATTATCAGGCTTAAATTGAAACCCATGTAATAGCCAAGAATCTTCCCAAACACATTGAACTCAATGAGAGTTATCAAATTGTAAGTACATTGGAATATTGATTTAAGCCAATGCCAACAATTATACATTCCTTGATCCGAAATGGAACTCCACAACCATACTCTCCACTAATAACTCTATCTTGACTCAACAAATTATTGGTTGACCTAAGTTACGAATATCTCATACATCTTATGAGCTTTACTCCATTTTGATTTGCAAAACTAGTACAAATGCATTATTCAAATAATTCAATATTATGGACAAGCAAAAGAGAGAAAATCACAAGCTTCAAATGTAATATAATCCAAGTGGAGGAGAAAAAATTATATACTAATATTTTATACACAAGTTATGAATGAAATGAAACAAAAACACATATTAGGAGAGTTTCTTTTTGTTGAGATATCAAGCTCAACATGTGATGATTGAGGATGACACGTATCACTTTTCATTTCTTTGACATATATAGTGGTTACACCGATATATGGCATGGATACTTTATTGAGCTTTACTACAATTATCTACTGAGAATGATGGCACATTTGTTTCATTCCAGCTCCCTCATTTGTGGACATTAGGTTTTTCCTTTTATATTTTTCTTTATATATTGTATTGGTTGTGTTGTTGTATTAGGTCATTCTTGTATATTCTCTTTATGTAATAGAAGTAGAAGAAGAAGTTCATTCTTTCTTGTCTCAATCTATGTGTGCTCATCTCTTTGTACGTGAGAGTGTGTGAGAGCTCTCTTCCTTATCTCCTTTCTCTTGACATGTTATCAGAGCTAGTGTGGATGTAGAGAGGTCATGGACAAGGCCGACAATGAAGAGTACTTCAGAAAGCATGAATTTTAGTTTCAGATCCATCTTGACCTTTGTTTTGAGCCTACAAGGTTGGGCCCACAAAAAAAGGTCATATACTTTGCTCAAATTTCAATTTTGGAGCCATCCTGACCTCCATTTTGAGCATGCAAAGTAGGCTCCATAGTTTGCAAAACTATAACTTTCATTCTATTCGAAACACTTAAATATTCTAGATCCATAATTTTGAGTGATTCCATGTACTGTTGATACAGGAAAACTATGTTATTCTAAGATCAAATTGTACTTCACATTGTGATGGTGTTCAAGCAAAGGTACTACTTCTAGTCTTTTTGCAATGTTCTGAATTTCTATAAAAATGGTAAATATTGATGGAATGAGTCAACTTATGAGTGATAAGTTGGAAAAGAATAAATTTCATGCTTGGAGATTCAGAATGAGAAATTTCCTTATGGGAGAAGGCTACTAGAAGTACAATGAAGGCGAGAATGAAAACGCTCGACAGTTACAAGGGAGGAATCAGATTGTCGATCAGTTAAGAGCATATGAAGAGTGAAATCAAGGAGCACGAAGAGTAATGTATTGGTTATTTGTTAGCATACAAGATAGTATGATTGGGCACAGGCTTGGAATAGTTTGATCACATTGTATGAGACTAATACAAAGGCACAGAAATTGCAACTCAAGAACGAGTTGCATACACTGGAGAAAAAGATCATGTTGATAAGAGACTACACCCTGAAAATCAAAAGCATATGTGAGTCACTTGCATCTATTGGCATCAATGTAAATGTTCGTGAAAAGGTGGAAGTGTGCCTTCGTGGTTTAGGAACTGCATATAAGCAATTTGGAACTTCTATCAGACTAGGGAAAATATTCTGGATTTTAATGATCTGGTGTCCATGTTGATAATTGAAGAAAAGAATCTTGGTGAGGACTCAAACTCCCAAGGAAAACTTAGTTTTGAGTAGGTATTCTACTCTAGCAGAGGAAGAGGTAGAGATAGATGCTTCGAAAGTGGAAGAGGAAACAATACCCAAGACCAAGATCAAGAACAAAATCATGTAGGGGATAAAGGATAGTTTCAAGGTGGGGGAGCCAAGGAGGCCACAAAAAATTCCAAAGAAATAATTCAATTAATTATAGTAGGGGATATTGGGATTATGGTAAACCTAGTCATTTTGAACGTGTCAAAATAGCAAAAAGCAACAAAACAATTATGCATCCACAAGTGCATATGTTTTGGAGAAATTGTTCATGGTCCAACATCACATGATGAATACAATGTATGATGTTTCAAAATCGAATGTAATGTCTGATATGTTGATTTATGTTTGTCAAATCACATGACTAGTCATACAGAACAGTTTAGTAGTTTATAAAAATTGCTAGCTCTTAGATTTGTTGAAATAGGTGATGATACATCACATCCTATCAAGCATATAGGAAACATAGAACTATCCATGGAGGATGGGAAGGTAAAACATCTTGCCAATGTACTGCATGTTCGGAATATAACAAATAATTTGATTTCTGTTGGACAAATGGTTGACCAAGGATTACAAGTGAGGTTCAATGTTGATGGGTTATATGTAGACTAGTACAAACCAAAAGGAAGATTGATCGCCAAAGGAAACAAAGTGGATAGGATGTTCACCTTAAATGTGAAAATTATTGAAATGAATGCATCCATGTTTGCAAAATTTGTTGGTGTTATTGCTAACATAGAGACTTGGCACAAGATAATTGGGCATGCGAATGTGTAGAGGCTAAAGTTGATGTAGTCAAAGGAGCTTGTCAATGGACTACCAAATTTCAAGGTTGCAGAGATGCAGAAGGTATGTGAGGTCTATCAATTTGGTGAATTGTCAAGGGCATCGTTTCCGCATGACAAGCATGTTAGTGAGAATATGCTAGAAATAGTACATACATATGTTTGGGTCCTGCAAAAACCACATCTATGGTAGGATGCAGGTTTTATGTCACTTTCATTGATGACCATACACGGGAAGTATGGGTATGCTTCATGAAAGAGAAGAGTAAGGTGTTTTATCACTTTCAAAATTTTAAGACTATGATGGAAAAACAATTCAAACATTGAGATCTGATGGAGGATGTGAATACACGTCAAATGAGAAGTTCAGTAACTTTCTAAAAATTCATGGAATTCAATGGTAGTTTTCATCTAGGTACACACCACACCAAAATGGTGTTGTTGAACGCAAAAACAGACATATTATAGAAATGGCAAGAGCCTTCATGGCTGAGAAAGATATGTCTCATTGTTATTAGGCAAAAGCTGAGTATAGTACTATATACATCATGAACAAAACTCCGATTGTTGTTATACATCAAGTTACACCTGAAGAGAAGCTTACAAGTAAAAAGCCAAACTTATCATATATGAAAGTATTTGATTGTATTGCATATGTACATGTTCTAGATTAGTTGAGGAAGAAACTTGATCCAAAAGTAGAAAAATGTATCTTCATTGGATACTCCCTTGAGCAAAAGGGATACAAATGTTACAACCCATTCACATGAAACATGAAGGTAAGCACAGATGTGATGTTTGATGAAATGTCAAGATTCTACGCATATGTCAAAGAAGGCATTAATCTTGACTCAAATGAAAAAGAAAATGTCGAAAACACGTGCAAAATCTTAGGTTTTAAGAGGTTTTGAGTGGACGTGATGTGTCACCAAGCAATAGTTCCAACTCAAATCCATGGAGAGGAAGATTGCATGAAAATTTCAATCCAACAAATTCATCAACTACATCCAAGGAAGGTAAAGAATGGTAATAAAACATTTATAGGTTTTGAAGAGATAGATGGAGATTCAAGCAGTTCAGAAAAGAGCCTTGATGAGGAGCTTGGATTGCCCTCTATGAAGACTCCAAGAGCAAGAAAGGCATATGCAAATGATACAACAAAAAGAAGTGACCCAAGACCAAGAAGATATGAGAGGATGTGGAATTCAGTGCAATGATTGACATATGATAGTTACATGGCTCGTCATTGTGCCTACATGACCAAGGTAATACAAGATGTTGAACCTTCTTATTTTGAAGATTCAATTGGAAATGCAAATTGGGAGAAAGATATGGATGAGGAGATGGCTTCACTTTATGAAAATGAAACATAGAAGCTAGCTCTATTTTCATGAGCAAAGAAACCCACAGGTTGCAAGTGGGTTTACAAGGTAAAGCATAATGTTGAAGGTAGCATAAGCAGGTATAAAGCACGATTGGTATCAAAAGGATATGCATCGACATATGGCATTGATTATGAGGAAACTTTGAGCCATGTAGCTAAAATTTCTTCTATCATAGCACTTGTTGCATTTGCTACAGCAAAAGGATGGATTTTGCATCAAACGGATGTGAAGAATGCTTTCTTACACGATGAGTTATAGGAAGAAGTATACATGGACTAGTCACAAGGATATGAGGATTCAAAGCACCCAAAATATATTTGCAAGTTGCAAAAGGATTTTTATGGGCTTAAACAAACCCCTCATGCTTGGCATGCAAGGATTGCAAATTATTTAACCACCTTTGATTTTATGTGTGATGTAGATCACTCAATATACGCATGCAAGGGTGATGATGGCATCACCATTGTGGATATTTATGTTGATGACTTGATTGTAGGTGGTGATAATGAAGAAATCATTAAAGAGGTAAAACAACTCTTTATGCAGGAATTTGACATGAAAGGTCTTCGTGTGTTGCACTATTTTTTGGGCATTGAGTTTATACATACAAAAGCAATTATATGGAGATGTTGCAAAACCAATATGCCTCGAATATGCTGCAAAAGTGTGGTATCAATGATTGTAAGCAAATTCCTATGCCATTAGTTCAAAATTTGAAGTTGGATACTACATCAAGTGGAGCATTGGAAAAAGTTACTATGTATGCGTTGTTTTATGAAGCTAGTGCAAAATTGCAAGCTCATGGATATAAGAATGCAAATTGAGCTGGTGATATTCTAGATAGAAGTTCTATTAGTGGGTGGCTTTCTATTCTCACTTCGGGAGTGAAGCTATTACATGGAGCAGTAAGAAGCAACCCACTATTGCTTTATCAAGTAGAGAGGATGATATAGAGGTTTTGTAATGGCAGCATGTAGCATCATGGCTAAAGATACTACTTGCAAATTTAGGAATGGT
Source organism: Ceratopteris richardii (assembly GCA_020310875.1). Lineage (NCBI taxonomy): Eukaryota > Viridiplantae > Streptophyta > Polypodiopsida > Polypodiales > Pteridaceae > Ceratopteris > Ceratopteris richardii. The sequence goes on along the minus strand of CM035417.1, from coordinate 55,641,172 downwards.
AGTGAAAAAGCCTATCATCAATTATTGTGATAATCTTAGCAGCATACAGTTAGCATGGAATTCTGTTTTTCATGCTAAAACAAAGCATATCGAGGCACATTATCACTTCATCAGGGAAAAGGTATTAGCAGGTGATATTGATCTTGTTGATGAGAGGAAAGATGAGCAGGTTGCTGATATTTTCACTAAAGCTCTTGGAGTGGAGAAGTTGAAGAAGTTTCAGAGAAAGCTTGGATTACAGGGCATGACATTGAGCTTGAGGGGGAGTGTTGAGATATCAAGCTCAACATGTGATGATCAAGGCTACACGTATCACTTTTCATTTCTCAAATGGTTACACCAAGATATGTCAGGGATACTTTATTGAGCTTTGCTAGACTTATTTACAGAGAGTGATGGCACATTTATTTCTTCCCAACTCACTCATTTGCGGACATTAAGTTTTTCCTTTTGTACTTTTCTTTGTATATTGTAATGGTTGTATTGTTGTATTAGTTCATTCTTGTATATCCTCTTTATGAAATAGAAGAAGAAGATCATTCTTCTTTGCCTCAATCTGTGTGCTTCTCTCTTTGTATGTGAGTGTGTGAGAGCTCTCTTCCTTATCTCCTTTCTGTTGACACTTTTGTCCTTGGAGAATCTACACATCAAGCTACATGGATTCCAGAGCATTTCAATGACATACTTCTAATATAACCCCATACCCTACAATTTGTGAGTCCTTAGGGATTACACTATAATTAAGTAATCAAACTTGGCTTCTTAGATTTTTAGTCTATGTCAAGAATTCATGATCCCCAGTATTTCATAATTTATTTTTTCAACTCTTTGGAATATATTTTTGGATCTACATACATGAGATGTTCTTGCCATATTATCTATTGAATTGTAATGCCAATACACGCAGCCAAAGTGCAATGCACCAAATTTTGATAAATAAATAAGGAACTTTCAGTCGATAAATATTTTTCTTACTAACAATGTGTGAGGGCATTGTTCATGCAATCCATTTAAGTTTTGTTTGCTCAATGTAATCTATGACATCACATAAAACCATGAGACAACATAGAACAAATCCAATTACTAATTACTCCATCCATACCAAAACTTGACTAATCTCTACCCTAAACAGTCTCTAGGATTTTTTTTGCATGAAGCACATCTAATATATTGAATCAACACATGATCGAGTAGCAAGAAATGTTGTTTGTAGAAGAAATTAATCATGTGCAATAGGGTTAATATGAACCATGGGTTAAAAACGTCTGAAAAGTTTGTAGATAAGGGAGTTTCCTCAAATGTCAAGTAAGATCAATTAGCACTAAGATCAATTATTATTGACTTCTAATAGGCGACCCAAGTATATTGCTTTCCTCATAGCAAAAGCTAGAGTTATTTCACAACATATTAAGAATTTCCAGGATTTACTTTACAAGCATACTAACACCCCAAAACATTACTCATAATCAAATGACATCCATCCACCCACGTACTTATACACAATCAATGGGCTTGTCCATTCTCCATGCATAACACAAGATTACATATGCCTCTTACATAGGTCAAGAAAATAACTTTAGTCCAAAAGCGAACCTGTTTTAAACCATGCAATTAAACATGAAACTAGCAAATAGATGGTTCTAATATTCCACCAATTCGACCATCCCACCATTAGCATAAAATAAAGTTGTGTAAGGAATAAACAAGAAAATTGTATGAAAGAATACCTCATGCAATAAATTAAGCAATATACGTGTAACAAGATGTTTTACAGCATGTGACTGGAAGATAACTTGTTGAAATATGTTTCCAAAACTTGCATGCGAACTGCATACTTGTGAATGTAAAAACACAAAAGTAAATTGCTAAATCTTGAAGTTTTTTGCAATGTAGATCACGTATCAGCATTTTCATACGCTGTCAGTGAAAAAACAACAGGGCAGTCTTTTTCCATGAAGTTTGATGGACAAAATTCAAACAACAGATGAAGCTTAAGACCGATTAAGATGTGGACGGTTCGATATGACTGTAGGAGAAGGCAAAAATAAAAAGAAAAGTTGACGACGACTGCAAAACACTTGATAGTCATTTCTCCACTTCACATATGAGATTCAAAAACATCAGCAATTCAGCACCCAAACTCTAGAGTACTTATAAACCCCACACAACACAAATAAAGTCATCAATAGGACTGACGGAATTAAAAAATAGTAGTACAGTTGCTTTATAAAAAGTCAGCTGTAACCATACAATTTTTTTAGTATTTCTTAGTTACTACAAAAATAAAATAAATTTCACCAATTCTTCAAAAATTGATTTTCAAGAAAGCAGATATAAATCCAAAATCAATGGAAGAATCAACATAGCATGATCTTAGATTGATCTTTCCATTTGCTGATTTACTTATGTACCTCCCCTTCTGAAGTTACTAGACCGTTTTGCCATGTAAGAAACATGGAAAATAAATTCCATAACTTATAAAAAGAACATAGCTTGGTAAAACTCCATAAGCATGATACAGCATCAATCAAATAGCAATGAGCTAGCATCCCCCCTTCAATGCTAAGAGAAATAGGGCTGAGACAGTTTATGTCCAATCATCTCAAATCCTTGGAGAATTACATTCTGCTCTAGTTCTATTGTCTTATTCTTTCATACAGTGATCCTACCTCTTTCCTACAGATTAGTTACCAATATTGAGTGTTGATATGATTTGATATACTTCAAAATTCCTGACATAAGACTTCACCACTCAGACACAATATGACAATCATCTAGCAGCACATAGGGACATGTTACATACAATAGCACCAATCACATACCAATTTTGATTTTTTTTTTCGGAGTCAGGGATGGGAGCCCCAAGAGGGTTGCCCATTCAGAAGGCAGATTCTATCCTCCTGCTTCATCTTCCAAAGAAGACTTATCGTGATCTTCCAACACAAAGCCGGTGGTCTACTGATGAGATACCCAATGCCCCAGACATGACACTGGAGTATGAAAGACTTTGAGCAAGCTCAGCACATCCTAAACTGCCTACCCAATGCCCCAGACACGACACTGCGTATGAAGGACTTTGAGCAGGCTCAGCACCTCCTAAACTGCCTACCTGACATGTTCCCGTGAAAGAGAACGTCATACCCCACAACAGAGTGTCAGCTCGTAAAAGTCCGCACCCAGTTCAGAGTTTAGAGTTTCCCATCCTACTGGTAGCAGGTAAAGATATACCTATAACCTATAAGCACCAAAGCTCTGACATACACCCCTTCATTCATCATTTCCATATACCGATTTTGAATGTTTCAGATGAAATACTACTGTGATCACAATAAACATATGCACCACATGACTTCACCAAAGGTCATCATCACTTTCAGACCACAGACCAACAGGCTTGACGCAGTGTGCTACATTCCAGATAATTTGACTTTGCAAACACTGCATCTTCACCAGGAAGCCAATGTCGAGCACACCAATAGGGAAAGGCATGTGCCATGCAACTTAATTAAAGAGTAGAGAGACCGATCAAACAATTTGAAACAGCACAATCACTGATTACCAGCACGATTTAATAAATGGTTTAAGCAAAGACCGATTTATGCAAAGCACCCACATTGAGCAGACCAGCACGATTTAAACTAAGACTGGCTGTTCAAGAAAAATGGTTTGAATAAGAATTTTATTACTTGCCTTTTGCATCCATCTACACTAAACGCTAAATAAATTATTTACACTCATCAACCTCAATGACTATGTATTCAAGAATAGTGGTTGAAATATTTTTTCAAAAGTATGAGAACAAAAATTAACTAAGGATATAGCTACCCATTGTAAAACAGCCTCAGCAGACATTATATACTACCCATTGGCATTTGAGTACTGGCAATCCATCATAAGCATACTATTTTTTTTTTAAATTGTTTTTTCTTGCCTACGTGGGTCTACATCCATGGTTGGATACAACATTTCCATTGAAACACATCAAGAGCTCTCGTTTCCACTGTCTGCAGGAAGAGCCCTTGTAGGCTTCCAGAAAAGAGTCACGGGTAGAAATAGAAGCTTAATAAACTACCACCTCATCAGGCAGAATTTGCAGCCTCGTTCTCTTAATACTAAAGAAATTAAACATCATACATATCTAAAATAAACGAAGTGCACGCAGGCAGGCAAAGAGTGAGCCCGCCTCCATTCACTGACTGTGAATTTCTCCCTGAAAGAGCATGTCAGGTTAACTTAACAATGTTAGTCAAACAACAAAAGCTCGGGACAAGAATTGTCAACACACAATAACTGGAGGCAAGACAAGTACATGTGAACTGCTAAACACCTCAATCACAGATATTAAAAATATTAGAAGAAATCATAATATATTTAAGTGTCACTCTGATTTCCACCAACACCTTGTTCAGATTATCCATTGCGGTCTTGCTAGCTGTTACACAGTCTAGCAATATCAATCATTTCGAAAATTTTAAAAAAATGTAAGATGTAAATAATGAAGCAATAAAAAAGCTTCATTATGAGCTTTCCAAGTTCACATATATCTAAACTCATTCAACACTGAAATTTTCTGCTAGATGTGGCCATGATCACCATGATAGATCTGGCGTTTCAGAGAAAAAGGACCACCTTAAATGCCTGCTTTAGTTTTCAAATGCTGTTAAAGTCCATAATATCACCTTCCCATCCTCAAAGGCCTGCTTTAGCTTTCAAATGTTGTTTGAAATCCATAATATCACCTTCCCATCTTGAAACTTTTTGGTTTTCACAAACCCATATCTCCTTGGCCACCTGGTTAATGAGCCTGAAGTCATGGCTTACAAGCACAAGACCCCCATCCCATTCATTCAAAGCATCAGCCAGTGCATCTATTGTTTCTATATCAAGATGATTTGTAGGCTCATCCAGCAGGAGCAAATGAGGCAATCGCCAAGCCAGCCAAGCAAAGATGACCCTGCTTCGCTGGCCATCAGACAAGTTTCTCATGGGCATAATTTGAGCTTTTCCAGTAAGCCCAAACCTTCCAATTGCTGCCCGCATTTTCTCCTCCTCCAGACCAGGATATTCAGACATCATATACTGCAGAGCTGTCATGTCAAGATTCAGCTTGTCTGCCAGATGCTGGTGAAACTGGGCAATACGAAGATGATTGTGTCGCCGTATCATACCATCCAGAGGAGTCAACTCACCTGTCATCAACTTCAGTAGAGTACTCTTGCCTGCTCCGTTAGGTCCCACCAAGGCTATTCGGGAGTCCAAATCAACACCAAAATCAACTTTTCTATATATCAAATGATCAGGAGTATAACCAAAATCAACTTCCACAAACTGCAAAACTGGTGGGGGTAACTTGCCAACATCAGTAAACCGGAAAACTAACACCTTATCCCGAACAACCTTCTCCGTTAACCCCCCTCTTTCCATCTTTGCTAGTGTCTTCTCCTTGCTCTGTGCCTGTCTGGCTAACTTAGCAGAGCCATGTCCAAACCGTGCTATGTACTCTTTCATGTTTGCTATCTGTTCTTGCTCCCATTTGTACTGCTTCATTTGATTTTCTTCAAGTTCTGCTCTAGTCTGAACATACTGATCATAATTTCCAGTGTAGAATTTTAGCTTTTTATTTTGCATGTGTATAATGTTTGTGCAGACCCCATTTAAGAAGTCCTGAGAATGTGATACAACAACAAGAATGCGGCTGAACTTCTTCAGTGTCTCTTCAAGCCACACACAAGCTTCAAGATCTGCAATGTAAAGTATAAAATAGTTTAACAAAACCCAGGGAATCTTTCATCCTGAAAGATTATTACACAGTAATAAGAGTAAGCTCACCAAGATGATTTGTTGGCTCATCAAGAAGCAATATAGTTGGATTCATGAACAAAGCTCTCGCCAAAGCAATTCTCATTCTCCAGCCACCTGAAAAATCTCTCGTTTTCTTCTGCTGCATACTCTTACTAAAACCCAGGCCATATAAAATCTCTGCAGCCCTTTTTTCTGCGGTAGATGCATCCATAGCCTCTAAACGCTCATACACCCTTTCTAGGACCTCACCACCACCATCGTCCTACCAAAGGAGGTAAAAAAAAAAAAGATTTGAAACCAAAGGAATTGTTCACCGAAGCACATCCACAATTGTCAACATCATCATCCGTGATGCAATTTTGAATTACATAATATATTCCTTATTTCATTGGATGAAACAACATAAATCTGCTTAATCATTTTCAATCATCAAGGCGGGTGCCTCTCTCACAAGAATGTCTAGTTTTTAGTATGAAGTAAGATTATGCTTGACCTTCAGCAATCATATGAATTCAAAAGTAATACGGAATCATAAAATGAATAATTCATTCACGTCACAGTATAATCACATACACTCGTAAGTTCAGATAAATCTGAGCTTACAAACTAAAGATAAATACCGCAAACACAATTACATAGGAAAATATAACGACAAGAAGAGACTGCCCAAGAGAATAAGATGAAGGCAATTCATAACAAAACAGATACAAATGAGAAGGAAAAATAAAAAATCAAAAAATAATAAAATACAAACAAAATAATTAGGTAATAAAAGAATTAACATAAAATCAAAAGAAAACAAATTAGTAATAAATAGAAGTCTTATGCAAAATTTTGAAATGTATAATAAGAAAATTTATTTTCAACAAATATTAAAGTAATGGCAATAAGCTAATTTCTATAAAATAAAACTAAACATTTTACAAAAAAAACACAAAAAAGAAAAGAACAAAGTCCATCTTCTACTCCTACCGGTCGTTTCACAATGGGGCTCCGGAACAATCTGATAAAATCATTTTGTTCCAGGCGGAACAATGGAGGCTTAGAAAATTCTTTGGACTGGCATTCACACAGGGCAACGAACAGGATCTACAAATGGCTTGGAAATCTGATTTGGCAGGAAAAAAATGCTTTTGGGCGGAAGGGGAGGGTCAGAACAGTGTACGCTCGAATGTTCCTCGACGTGGCAAAACAACATGTCAAGGGCTCCGATCAGTGTGAAGAGCATGAGGGCAGGTCAGCACAGCTGGCAAGTAGGGACTGGTAATATTTTCAGAGGGGGTGCGCCTCAATCTGAAATGACTATGTCTACCCAAAACAAAAAGAATCGAATTCCAAACTTTAACAGGCATGGCTTGGACAAGGAGATATAAGATCGGTGCCCTAGGACCTAGGGTAGGTACAGACTCCAATGGAGGGACTTTTCATATGAAGGCTTCTGATAAAGCCAACATGCTGAGTTGGAACTGCAGAGCAAACTAATAAAATAGCTTACAAAGCCCAGACCAGTCAATTTGTTTTTCTAACATGAAAACAACCCTGCCATGAAAATCAAAATGACAACAGACCAGTCTTCAACATCATTACAATTTCATTCAATGAAAATACATTCCACACATACCCTATATTTGCATTTCACATTGCATACCTTTCATCCATCATAAACACATGACACGAGTAGCTTACATTGGTGAATTCACACACAATTAATTGCACTATCTGCATAGTGCCTGTTTTGGAGAAGTGACTATCTGGTAATACAAGTGTAATACATATACACATGCAGATGTATTGCATGCAAGAAAAAAAGGCACACATATACTCATATACAAGTATTCATGAACATACTCATGCACATATGCATAAACATGCATTTATTCAAATACACGCATGCATACATGATACAAGTGTTTGGCATATGTACAAAGGTGAAAACTGCATGTATGCATAAATGCACCTGTTGTGTGCATGTGCACTTGTTCTAATGGCGGTTCCACTTCTCATATAGGACATATAGGCATATACAAAAGCATGACCAATTTGAATGATTCTTTACATCAATTAGTTTCTTAAGAGACTAGAAGAAACAAACAGACAGTACAGAGATAGATTCACAGAAATAGCTAAAAGTGGGACCACAGAAATCATAGAACAATAATAAATGTTAGTAGAAACATGGTAAATCATACTTGTCAAAAAAGTCCAAGAGGCCACACTTAACATCATGACCCGTTGATTCCGACTGGTCTGTATTCTTTTTGTGTATCAATCTCAAGAGTCAACATTCATCATCAAGCCCAATATCCTCATCTCCTACATCTTCATCATCATCTACCTCATTAGTATCAGCCTCATGAAATTGTCGACAACATCCTTCATTAATCTAAGAATCCTTGTTGAACTGAAGTGCTGGAGAAGCTCATTCGTGAATGCCAAAATCTAGGCACCATTCTCTTTTTACAATGAATGTACTATCCTTGCTTTTCTTTCTTTATCATGTATCATTTTCAACATTATTCCCATCTTTTCACAGCCTCTTCCAACACAAATTTCCACCTCAACGGTATCAATTTCATGCAAATATTATGGGAAAGGTGTGTGCCTCAAAAGCAACAATTGATATCAAAGCAAGCTTGTGAGAGTGCGTAAGAGTAGATTGAGCATTAATTTGCTCAAGTCATAGTAGAGATATGGCATCCACACCTCTATGGTAGCAGAGGATAGCTTCAATGGAAACAACCTCCACACATGGCAAACCCATCTTCAATACAATCTCATGATTACTGACCCATGGGATGAAGTTGAAACAGAAGTGAAGCAGTTAGAACAAGGAGGAATTGGTTGATACAATGCAGCTGCACAAGATTTTTGTAGTACACAAGCCCAGCAAGCTTTCAAAGTGCTGCCTTATCATCATCATCAAGTGGTGAAGCAAGAAGTACCCAACCAAGAGGGGCAACAATTCCTACAACTCCAAGAGGGACTACAACCTCTGCATGCTAAGCCATATCATTTCCCTTTTTTTTTTCTTTTTTTGTGTGTGTGTGTGTGTGAGAGAGAGAGAGAGATACGTGTAGATAAAAGCATACGACTATAACTTGATGGGCATGGCCAACTTTGAGAGTTGAGAAAGTATGTTTAAGTCTACATGTTATCTAATACTCACATTCTTAGAATGTTAATATTGGCATCCCATATAATTACCTCTAGCCTTCCAAGTACTACTTGGTTGAGAAGAGTAGGGATGTGTGAGTACTCTTTGCGATGTGTGTTTAGGGAGTACTTGTCAGTCCAAGGTCCTTGTGTGTGCTGCCTGAAAGGTGGGAAACTAACGCATAAAACAAGACAAGACCGGGAAGCACAGATTCTCCTCCTTTTATTTATTTTTTGAAACGAATAATTGTTCTGTTGCCGCAAAAATTTACTTTACTACAGATAAGAAGTTACTGAGCTGATTGACAGCGGACGCTTGCATCCCCTGTCTTACCACGGCTACTGGCACACATAATCAAAAGTATACAAGTACAGCTAACAAAATACCTACCTGGCATATATACCCGTTGTGTCAAGTTAGTAGCGGATTGTTAGAAAATCAACCTTCCACAAGGGAGGTACAAAAAAATGCAAGAAAATACAAGGTCAACAGTAGTCAATTCTGGTCAACATAGGTCAAAAATGGTCAAGCATGTGCAAAAACGTTTATTGCAGATTTAGAAAGTACTCTCCAAGAGCTATCCAACTATATATAACACTTGGGTATTTGGCAGAGAATAGAAGGTGAAATGGCAAACCCAAATCTAGTTTAACAAAAGAGTCAAAACAGGTTACAAAAATCAAACTAAGAGTGCTACATGTCAAGTTCTCAAACAATTTGATCCATGAGCTGTAAATAGACCAACTCATCAATTTAATATCATAAAAAAAACCTCAAAAAAGTGTCTTCCCCATTTTTGCATCACAAATTCCGTTTAAGCTTTTTGAGGTGCTTTTTGGCAGTTTTCCGCACTTGCTTTTGGGGGAACCACTAAGCCTATATAAACACCACTTGTATCGCACATAATTATCATTGTACTATAGTTTGAGCTACCTTCTTGGAGCATCAAGAAGGTAAGTCTTTTTGTATTGTACTAGTAATTTTGTTGGATCATCAAGATTGTAAGTAATTTTGTATTGTACTAGTAATCTTACAATATCTAACATTCATTCTCTCTCTCTCTCTCTCTCTCTCTCTCTCTCTCTCTCTCTCTCTCTCTCTCTCTCTCTCTCTCTCTCTCTCTCTCTCTCTCTCTCTCTCTCTCTCTCTCTCTCTCTCTCTCTCTCTCTCTACTTTCTCTCTTGATTTCACAACCCTCTTTCTATGTACATTCAAGAAACACAATTCAAAAAGATTTTATACCCATGGAGTAAGTCAAGAGGTATAGTAAGAATATTAATGTATCTTAAATCACCAAATATGTTACTGCTAAAACCACCATTGAATTTTGTTTGAATAATACCATCACAAACAAATACATACCTACATTAATTTGCCACAGTATTCATCCAATGCCTTCAAAAAAATCAAAACAATGACATGTACATCATGTATACATATGTGGGAATTCAATATTGTGAATCAAAAATAGCAAAATCACATACAATAAGAGGTAAAGTCAAGCCATTCAGCACCAAATACCAAATATTCAACCACCCCCTCCAAGCTTTGCATTTTAGGGTCATTCTCTATGTATTTTATGTCATCATATACCTCTAGGTACAACGCATAAGAGTAGGCCTTGCTCCAAAAGAGCCCAACACATAATCTTCAACCATTTTGATTGAAGACGATTGGTGGTCAAGGCCCCAAGTCCTTACATATTTACTCTTCCAAATAATGTCTCTCTCGAAAAGCTTTCCAACGATAATTTTATATGATGTTTTGGCCCATTTATAAGGGCTTCAATAGACATTTACAATATTTCTTAATAGTCTTGGCTCACTTGAGCTCATTCACACTAGGCAAGTGTCCATAGATCAAAAGATAAAAATAATGAAACTAAGGTCCCAAAACTCAAATGTGTGTAGACCTCGAAAATTTTGATATGCAACCTTCTATGTGAGGTCTCATCTAGGCCTATCTTTATATCCTTGTGCACATGAGTTGAGATGGTCAATGGAACAGTCGTAGGTATCATCTCATAACTCTTAGCCTTATTTATCAATTGTATCAAAGACTTTGAAGGTAAGAAAGCTTCGTCTTTGATCTTACCCAAGTATTGATCTGACAAAAAATGAATTTGCAAGTTTCCATTGCTGAAGTTACTTCAATGTCAAGTGGGAGCTAAAACATTTAAACTTAAGTTGCTAAACTAGTGAAAAAGGCAATATTAACAAGGTTTTTCTCCATATTTGGATCGTGTACATCAAAACCATTGTATCAATGAGATTTTTGAAAAAGCTTACGTCCATTTGTGAAAACACTATGCTCATAAACCAAGTGCACATTATGCCAAAACTAATATCTATGCAATCAATGAGTCAAACAATGATAGAAAGCACCTAGCTTTGTTCACAAGTATCCTCTCCTAGTTGTTTGCATTGTTTATAGGTACCATCTCTTAGTTGCTACATTAAAGTTTGCCTCCCTACTAAGACAACAAGACATCATTTCCTTGTTTATATGATTGTGTGAATCGTGAGACACTGGTAGTCTCATTGTCAAATAACATGAACCTTGACTCTAATGGACTCTCGATTGAGAGGAACCATCATCAATCTCGAGATTAGAAGCAAAGCCAATGGAGAGGGAAGTGGGTCTATTATTGTGGTCAAATGTGGATCAAGAAAACAAAGGAAATGCATAAAGAAACAAGTGTAAGAGCAAAGGCAAAGGTGATGTGACTTGCTATTTTTGTGACAAGAAAGGTCACAAGAAACCTCATTGCAAGTACTTCAAAGTTGAATAAGAAAAAAAAACAAAGTGCACAAGAGAGAGAGAGAGAGAAAGCAAGCTAGAAATACCATATAGCTATAAGGACAAGGATAAGGTCAATGTGGCCTCTAGAGTGGTTATGGAGGAGCTTTCAAATATGCGAACATTTTATGTGCTACTATGGCAATTGATGTTGCTCATGTAAATTATGCTTTTTCTTCTTTCCATGAACAAGATAAGCTCACCAACGATAGTGATTGTTACGTCCCAAAACACAAAAACACATCAAGATGGGTGCCTATAGTTGAAAGTATGTGACCAAATGTGAGGTGGTAGACCAATTGTGGAATGTTTGCACAATGTGAACATGTAAGCTCAACCCCTGAGCTCATTGTTATCTATTCCTCATATGAAGACCTAGATTCTTCACCCTTGTGTAATCACTGACACACTAATATGGTGTGGATATGGTGGTATGTGATGCCACGTCCTTGAGTTGATGTTCACCCACTTGGATGCAAGCTCCCAAGCTCAAGGGTGGAGTCTACTTGGCTCTATGGTTCGAAAGTGAGTCTAATGTCTTCTCTTATCTTTGTAGATATGGCTTATGTTTTGTCTTGTTAGACATGAGAGCCTTGGGAGAATGTCGATGAGGCACTCAAATTGTTATTAGAGCATCTTCTTGCTCATGGAATGAGGAAATCAACATTGCACAAAACCACTAGAGCTCATGGAGTTGGGACTCCTCAACTTGACATGCTTCTCACCCTCTTGATGAGGTGGTATAGGACTCTTTTGTGTTTGTAAATATGGCTTATGATTTTGTCTTCTTAGAGAGGAGGATCTTGGAAGAGAGTCAACAAAGCATTAGCCTTTGAGGCCATGTTTAAGGGTAGCCGAGAGAGAGAGAGAGAGTATCCCTTTTTGCTTTTTTTGTGATGGCTCCCACATGGAAGGAGAACATTAACCATGAGGGTTGCCCATGGAAGACGAAAAAGAGGAGAGAATTGTAAGGAAGAACAAGGTTTTGAATTGGGGAATGCAAAAAAAAAATTCTTCTCAACGATTATGAAAAAGCAATAGAAGAAGTAAAGTCTGAAGATATGATAGAAGGTTAATGAACCACTTTGAACAAGCCAACCATCACATATATAAAAGGCCATGAAACCTAATTGTGGTTACAAAGCAAGGCTTGAAAGAAAGAAAAACATAAGTGATAAAAAGAAGGAGAAACAGTCACAGATATGCATGATAGCTCCAAGGAAATGGAAAAGGCCAATGTGGCCTCCAATGTGATGATTACGAAGTTATCTAAAATGGATTACATGTTATGTGCCACTATGATAGCTGATGATGCATGTGTACATGATGCTTCTCATGTTGTTCACGCATAAGATATGCAAATCAACAATAGTGATCTAACTGATGCCTTGCCAACTATGAATGATGCACATGATACAAGATACGTACCTGGCCAAAAACAATGATCTTTGTGGGGAAAATGGATATGCATGTGTTATATACCCTCATAACTTCAAAGTTATCCAAACATACGAACTAAAGATAAAGAGCACGAGGACAAACACATAAGAAAAGACCAAAAACCAAAGTAAGAGACTACATAAAAACTAAAATCGATATATTTTTGCAAATCATCAAAATTCGCATAGGGAGCCATTTTAGCTATCAATGTTACTTTCACCCAAACATCTATTTTTGTACATACGTACATCTAAAGGCCCAATCTAGTACTAAAAAATAGAGCCAAATGGAAAAGAAACACATTTATAATCAACATACAAGAAAGTGAACAAAGCTATTGAAATGTCCAACAAAAAGGCCTTAAGTAGTAGCCCCCCAAACCACTTCGAAATACTCACATCCGAACCTCAATGCGAAAGAAGGTTGTTGTAAAAAGAGGGAGATAGAGAGATGGTTGTGTGAAGCCGAAGAGTTGCTCATATGGACACTTATTGTAATCCCATTATGTAGTATTGTCCTTGAACAGTTTTGTGCATGATGATCAAACTTTGTAACTTCTAATTAACAAATCAAGAAGCTCGCTATTTGTTGTTCTAACTCAATCTACTAGTTCAGTTTTCTTGTTATTCCATGTGCTACTTCCACATTGTCGTAATTTTATTCTTTCCTCAATCGGAATGTATCCGTCTTGAGTGCAAGAATACTCTTGCCTCTATAGCTTATGAATGAAATCTTAGATAGCAAGTTGGGAAGTTTGGGCTTCCATAAGGATACTTAGTTAGAAGTGAACAAAAAGAATAATGAATAAGGTCAAAGCTTTCTCACCAAAAAACTATGCTAAGGATTCTGAATTATTTGGTTACGGGAGACATTGTAATAAGATAATTGAAGTTGTCAACTTGGGGTTGCAATACTCATAGTTGTTAACTAATCCAAGGATTGTCTTCAAGTATGTTGAAGAGTGAAGAATCCAAGCGAGTATTTAATAGAAGACATTAGTATGCAAAGATATTTAACAATAAACCATAATCTGACAAAGTCTTGCATCAATTTCACTAATTACTATATTTGACTTTGGTTAAATCATCAAGATCAATCAAGAGTCTCATCCCAAGCTTCGTATCTTACTTTGCAACTTCACCCTCATCATCATTATCATAAATAACCAATAGTGTCAACTCAAGCATATATCAAATAGTATCTAGCATTTGAAGCAAATAAGCTCATCATGTAGCACATATGACCTCTTCATTAGAAAACGGCCCCTCACAAATTCCCTTGGCAAGAGTACGATGCAGTCATTAAAGTAGTTTATGGGTGAGTAAGTTGATGTGTTGTGTGAGCAATAGGTAACTAATGAAACATCCCACAACAATTCTTGGCCAAAACTAAAATGCAAAAAATTATCTTAGTATTAGTAACTCAATATTTAGCGACACAAGGTATAACACAACCAACAATTTGGAGACCGAAATGGAATTGCCTTGCAGAGAAATAATATGGAATATTGGAAGGTGGAACCATAAGAGGCTTGCATCCGAGAAGCATACTATAAAAAAACGCTTTTTTCAATAAAAAAATGTTTAGTACCTACAAGCATGTTAAACTAATACAGTTTTTTGACAAGTGCACATGTTTTTTATCATCCAAGGGTTCCTTAAGAGTTTTTTTTATTTCCAAGGCGTGAGCAATGTTTTCAATGTGCACACCCGCTAGAGCACTCATGGTTTCTTCCCTTGACATTGAGCACCTATCCTCCACCTTTAAACTATCCACCACAAAATCAATATCAGCACCAAATGCATCAATCCCAATATGAGCCACCTATACACGAGCATCAACTACCTGTCCTTAATGACAATACCCATTACCAGCACAAGCCATACGGACAACATCACAATCAACCACTTCAACAACAATGGAAACATGGACATCAACAATATCAAGGTCAAAGCCCTAATTTCAACAATCATTTTAATCGAAACAATCATTATCAAAACTTCAAGAAGTGAGAAGATCAATTAGAGTGCCAATCCCCGGTACAGGCAATCACAACAATATGCCTTTTGTTAGGATTTGGAAGAGGGGCATATTAGGGCAAACTATGTTCATGTAAGGATATTTATTCTCAAGAGTCAACACATGGAGCCAAATGGTGAAATCGACCTACTTGAAGCCACAAATTGATGGATCAAAAATATTCTAGGAATCTATCAAACCTACAACTTATAAGATCAATAGGGAAAAAAACATTGAACTTATTACTATGAGACTAATAAAAATATACAAAGGTGAACTTACATGTCAATTTAGAAGACATGGTCACCAAAAAGGGGAAAATGGAAGCGAAGGAAAGCAAAATGTCTAGCACTGTCAACAAGGTCCTCTTAATTATGTTAGCAAGAATGCTATTACATAGATGTCAAGTATCAAACATGAAATTTATAATACAGCATGGCCAACTTCACAATCGATAAGCATTGATAACAAGCCAAAAGCTTCACGCAAAGTACTAAAACAATATGTCCATAGATATGCACTCATGATATTAAAAAGCATGTTTGGCGATAGCCATAGAGCAGAATAAAAGATTTGCTGCTTCATTGTTACAAAGAACAAACAAGTAAATATATGGACCCACCTAAGTATCCCCTCCTAAAAGATGGATAATACGAAAATTGAATGTACGTATGCATGCAACACAATCCATTTATCTTCAAACGCTAAAAGAGCATAGAATACTTCATAAATCACAAACTTTGCTTAAACATATAATATGATCAACAAACATGTGTACTTGAACACAAAAACAAAAGAGCATATAGAAAACAAAAAAGAACTATTTGAAGTGCTCTTGATAAGGCATTAACTTTGTATTTTGGCCATAAATGATGCTCGATAAGGCTTAATTTTTAAATACACAAGCTAATAAAACACTGACAGCATAAGGGGAAGATTCCAATGAGTCTTTGGAAACAAAAACAATAAGAACAACGAGTTTACCATGATGATCAATGAGCCAAATCATTAGCTCAAGTTTTTAGGCTACGTCAAACTTATGAAAGATCTATCATCATACAAAACCATATTCGAGCTTTTTCAACCATATGAAATCAAGATCATTATACCAGCCCTGCAAATCTCAGTAAATAATTTAATACCAATTACGTCCAAATATAAAGATATGAATGCATAAATACAGACATGCAGCTAAACGGGCTTGGAAACCTAAGACTGAGATATTAAATCAAACAAGTCTCCCACTCACGTAGAATGTGGTTATACATACATAAATGCATAATAAGAACGCATTTATACACATACATACATGTGCATACAAATACATGCATACTTTAACGTGTGTCACATCCGTGTACATCCAGACCTGCACATGTGTGTGTTTGAATGGAAGGATGTATGCATAGATGTGCATATGTGTGGGTGCACATATGTATGGACGTATGTATGTATGTAGGTATGATTGGACTTTTGCACATTGGGACTCACATGAAAGACAGCACACATTAATATGGTAGCATAGGGACACCTGTACCACTCCCGTGACAACAGCTAACTAGAAATACAAACAGCAATTTAAGTGCAAAACTTGAAGTGAATACCTGTGCAGCCAGAATCTCAGCCTCTTTTTCCAGTCTAATCCTCTCTTCATCAACGTTTACGACAGCTTGTAAAGCAGGCAGATCAGTTGCCTCAATTTCTTGAGAAAGATGATAAATATCCATATGATCCGGAATGGGGAGCTCTCGGCAACCTATAGCTGCTAGCAGAGTTGACTTTCCACAACCATTCAGCCCAAGCAATCCATAACGTCTGAACATACAAAACAACAAGTGTCAAATCTTTGGTATACTTTAAATTCTGCGTTTAGACAAAAATAACAAACCCCAGAATACCTTCCATAATTCAATTCCAAGCTAGAGTCAACAATGAGATCATGACCATGGAACGTAACTGAGAGACTCTCAATCTATGCCAACAAAAGAATATCATAGATCAGCGTAGATGATTTCAAAATCTACAAGAACTTTTGAAAACGAAAAGCTTTTGTTTATGAACAGATGTACATTGACTGTGACGTTCATACATGAATATCCCTTGATAGTGGATGCGAAGCAAGGACTCCTGTACATGTCCTGTCTGTTATCTGCAATAAACCCATTTCATCTGCAACACCATTTGAGGTTGCATTCAAGGTACTATTCGACTTGGAGGAGGCGACAGATTTTGAGCCCCGTTTAGCCGCTGCAGCAGCCTTCTTCTGAGCGGCCTTTTTCTTGCTTGCATCTGACACCATTTTGCTTTCGACCGATTACGAGTCCCTGTTTAATGCAAATTGCACACGTGAATCAGTACAAGCATCCGGAGCTGTGATGCCGCGATTTTGGATATGCTATATTGCAAATCGCGAAAAACTGAAGTCCTTTCTAGGATATCTGCGAAAATGCAAATTGACACCTTTAAATGGTACCGAAAACATTCCTAAATGGTGAGGCGTACAAAGAAAGCACGTCACTTCCTGTAAAATTTAGCTCTCTTCCCATGTGCAAATACACGTGGTTACATCAGAGTGCCTGAACATAGCATACCTTCGGATGAAGAGGGAGGGCGATGGTGGTGGCAAACGCAGAGAGGCGAAAGGGAGGGTTTTGAGAAACTCAGCAGAGCAAATACGGTGGATGGCCTTTCCCTCCGCGCCAACGTAAGATTTCGAGGGAAATGGTAAATGGCACGAATCAGACAACTCAATCGAACTTTATAACTTTTCCGCGGCACGTGTACATGCCTTTTAGGACTTGTGGAGTGTGGAATGAAAACTTACGTGTTATAACATACATCTCATTCGTTTATTCTTCACAAACAACAACGAAAAGAGAGGAAGGAATTAGAGGAAATCTTAAGTTCAAGTCTTGGTTGGATATGTTCATGAGTCTTTCATGATGGATGCCTCTACCTTACGAGGTTGGGAGTGAGTATATTTCCAATTTATTGTATTCTCAAAAAAAAAAGATCATCTTAGTGGATTTTTTTTCATGTTTTCATCTTTGATTAGAAAGGCCATCGAGTGGAAGATAAATTGGTAGCTTTTGAGCCCTTCATCCTTTTTGTATAATTCGAGTAAAGATTTATCTATGGACATTCAAAGTCCACTAAGCATCTACTCCTCCCGATTTTTCAAAGGACTTCTCATTTGATCACATTCCATAGGTATGCTAAATAGCCAATTGCCTTGCTTGGAATGGCTTGTTGCCAAGATCTAACAAAAAGAATGCTCTAAACCCTATTGGAAATCTAAGCCTTACTAGGGCAAAAGAAGAAGAGATGTGAGTTTGTTGGATTTTTTGGGAGCATGAATGCAAACACAAACATCATTAGGAGGAAGAAAAAGCTTAGGAGTACAAGACATAATGTATTGCTAATTGTGAAAGGTATAAAGATAAGTAGCTTGTTAGGGCAATAGATGTATATACAAGCTAGGTGGAATAAACTTCCAAAGGAGGGAAAAAGTGCCTTAGTGGTCCTAAATGTGTTCATATATACCACTATGAAAATAGACCAATTTTGAAGAGATCCACCTCGAGAAGAAGCCCATAATACTCACACATGTAGATGATAAAAAGTGATTGCCCTCTCCATGTGACCTCCTTATAAAGAGTTAGAGAACTCAAGGAAAAGTCCTCTTCACCATCCTTTCCCCACCTACCTTTCCTACAAAAGGTGGATTTTATAATGAGAAAGATCTTAGCCTCTCATCCCAACCCTAAGGCTCCATCCTTAGGTTGTGTAACATTTATTTCCCCCTAGTTGCATTTTATCCTCAAAATGGAATTGGAAGGCATATGGTAGACTATCATTGATGGTCACTCCCATTGGCCTCTATGTACGAAGTACACACTCATCTATACATGTTGTTTCGTCATATCCTTCCCCTTAAGAAGACACTTGTGAAGGCAAAACAAAGGTGGGAAATTGTCTTTGAATTGTAATTTCCCTCTCCCATGTATCATTGTCTTCATAACCATCTTTCCACTTCACCAGGCATTCCTTATATAAATGACTCCTAGTATGTTTTTCATGAGTGTGAAGAATTATTTCTAGTTCACGTGGAATAGGGTGAAGTGAAATAGGCTAAATGATCTCATCTTTTGAGATGTGTTTATCAAATTCTCCTAGCTTTGCTTTTAACCATCTTACGTGAAAGATTCTATGAATTTGAGTACCTTCTAGAAGGTGGAGGTGGCAAGCCATTTTTCCTATCCATCTAAGTATTGTGAATGGACCACCATACCTAGGTGATAGTTTTGGACATGGTCCCATTCTCATGGTTTCAAACCTAGTAGGTACTCTTAAATATACTTATTGGCCCACCTAAAAACATGTATCTCATCTCTCATGATTGATGTAAGCCCTAGCTCTATCTTGAGATTTTATTACACTATCATTGGTCAACTTGAGTATATCATTCATATCTTCTAGAAACTCTTTGGACTCTCTCATTGTGTAGTCCTACTGCGTATGGAGCTCTTGACTGAAACTCGTACATAAACATGAATGGACTATATCTCATAACAAAATGCTTAGGAGTATTAAATGCAAAGTCAAAAAATGGGGAAATACTCTTCCTCATTAGTTTTCCTTTTACTATCATAAACATGAAGCATATCTTCTAATAGTGGCTAACTCGTTTAGTTTGCCCATCCATTTATGGATGTTTGTATGTACTTAATTTAAGTTACTATCCAATCTTTTGAAGATCGCTCTTCAAAAATGACTAGGGAACTTCCTATCTCGATCTGAAAGTATTTCTAAAGGAAGACCATATAAATTATATCAATTCTCCATAACAAGTTGTTGTGTGAGAGCTCCATGGCTTCCACACAAACTAAGAAGACTAACTAGCCAAGTTCACACTAGGAGAAAGAGAGAGAGAGAGCTGCATTTCCACCCAACCAACCCCTCCAATATATAGCTCCAAGTCCAAGGGGGTAAGTCCCTCTCAAGGGGACATGTGTACATTCCATCACATGGGTCCCTAATGTGTTCACATGGTTTCCAAGCTTAGGAAATCACATGAAATCACATGGCTTCTAAAAGAATACTCTCCAAGTTCTCACGTACAAACCAAGTGGCTAGGAGAAGCTTCCAATCAAGCCTAAGGTACTTAACCTTAGACAATTAGCCCTAAGGTTCAAGACCCATCTAAAAGGGGTAAATAAACCATAAATCCCAAGGGTTTCATACCTAGAAACCCAAGGGTTCTACCCCTTAGACCCATGTAATTATACAACACCCCCCCCCTTAAAAGCATTTTCGTCCTCGGAAATGAGTGGAGATATATACCTTTGGATATTCCCGCGTGCTCCATGATCAAACTCAAAGATCATGGTCTTCATCTCTCTAATTTGCCTCTTAGTTAAAAAGGGTAAATTCTATATTGAATGAATTTTTAAAGAGGAGAATCCATGTGTGGTATGATTCCCTGCCCCAATCATTCAAAGTTCCATATAATTTTGCATACAAAAAATAACTAATTCGAATGGAAAATAGAGAAAGAATGAAAAGGGTGAGAAAAGAATATCCCTGCCTATTTCCTTGTCTAAGCCATGTGCCATCTGGGTCTCCATAGCTCAAACATATGAATTAGGTGGATACAAAGTGACTTTACCTTTGTCCATCGCTTTGCACCCCTTGTGCATGGACCTAGCAAAATAGATGAAATCCCTACCCAAATCACTTCCTTTTAGATGTACACATAATTTGTACCTTTAGGCTTAGTAAAATGGGTGGATTTTTTTGTTTAAAATTTGCCTCCAATCATAGAGGGAACCTATTTTTATAATCCTTGCCCAACCAATAGAATGGTATAGGTGGATTATCTTTTTAATTCTTGAAGGATATAACATCCTTTTTAACTTCAGAGAGAATAGCTCACCAAAAGTGGGTTCAATGTTCTTTCAAAACTTTACATAGTTTTGAGAATCCACTTTAAGGGACTAGAATCCATAAGGATTAATCTAACTATTGTAGACTCCAATTGATTGAAACCTATTTTACTTGTTCTTCCAAAAATATTAAGATCTTTATAACTACGTCCCAAGATGGGAACTCATAGTGTAAAAGATCGTGTTATCTTTAAGGTCACAAGTAGAAACAGATTATTCCAATCATTTCTTAACTGCTTAATCCTTACGGATCCTTAGTTGGATCTCAAACCTTAAAGGTCTTTTTGATCATTCCAGAGTTCTCTCCTTTATATTCTAGATCTATTAAAGATGTCCTATGTTGACATCATAATTAGATTTTTCTTATTCTTTAGTTAACTTGAATTATCAAGCATCAAAAGATGATCTTTCTGAGCTTTCTTTCAAGCTTGACTTAAGGTCATCTTTATGTTTCTTGAATTTCAAGTTATGCTTTTGGATGAAGCTTTTAAAGCTTCATCCTTTGGAGTTTACCTTCGAACTCAAAGAAGTTGATCCTCCCTTTATTTCTAACTCTCTATAAGAGATAGATCCTTTCATATCTTGTTGGAAGAATTCTTCTTCCCTTTGAGAGGATAATTGAAGAAGCCTATTCCAAGACATTGTCTTCCTGATGTATTCCATTAGATGATGAGTCCCTTTTTCTTCTAGCCATCAAGAAAAAGTACTCAATGGGAATCATTACCCACCGTCCCATACCGGTGGGTTCTTCATCCAATCCACATAACTATGTCTCTATATCTTTTCACCTTCTCTATCCTTTTAAATGCCCTTAATACTATGGTACCAAATTATAAGAGCAAAGACTAAGGTGCATAGATACACCACTACTAATCTTACTTGAATATTTGGTTAACCATTTAATGTGGTGTGACTCATCTTATTAAACTTAAAGTTTGACTTGATCTTTACCTTGCTTGGGTATTTTGGCTTTTCTTCTCTTCTTTTGCCAAAATAAGAGATAAGACTAGGTCTTTCTCCAATAGATCCCTTCATGTTCAATGCTTTACCCATGGGTTTTACTTGGGGATCTAGCTATTATGCTTCATACAAGAAGCCATATTCCTTACATTAATATTACTGGAATCCATAACGTATGTTATGTTATCCCCATGAAGCATCAAGATACTTTTAGATTTATGCTTTATAGCTCATCGAACTTCTTTTCCTAACCCAATTAGGATTCATACAAATGAAAGTGTTCTCTTGCAATGAGGTTCTTTGGGAATTCCCAAACCTTGAGAACTTTATATAGGTTGGAAGACGTAATGATAGAAGTATGAAGCACTAGCATACGAGGAAGTACTTCAACTTTATCTATTTATTACATATCTTTTACCTTGCAATACCCTAATTGGTCTTTTCAAGGCATAAGATACAAGTTCTTGGGGACTTTCTCCCCTCCTTAAGAGTTTTCGTCCTCGAAAACTACCTGAGAGTGAATTGAAATTTGTGCTCTTTGAAAGAGTTTATTTTCAATTTTTTATTGTTTCCCCTGGTTAAAAGAACTATTCATAGCTTTTAACTTTCCTCGAAGCTTATTGAACAAATATCCCAAAGTTTCAAGTTTGGATTACCCCTAAATTCAATGTCCCATACCACCGAATCTACTTAATGTTAACCTAGACGTCCCATACCATCGAGCTTACACTTATACTTTAGTAAAAGGTAAACTTTGGCTTGGATATTTGGATCAAACCTTGTTTTATTCTAATCAAGTAAGATCTATTACTGTCATTTCCATTGTGAAGGATAACTATTGATCATGTCACAATGAAATTATAACTTAGCCAATCTTAATTGCAACTTGATAAGACTAGTCAAAAAATTGACTTTTCAATTATTATTTGATTCAGATATACTCTACAAGATACCTTTTATGTCACTTGATGATAGAGCTAGTTTATATCCCAACTAGATATCATCTTTTTTGACATAATGAGTAATTTGAAAAAGAATAATTGACTTGCCAATCAAATCTCTATGTTAAAGTAGATGGTAATTCCATTTACTAAATAGTCCTTTATTTCTAGGACATTAGAAAATGGCACTTAAGGTTTATTACAACCCTTGAGTTTCATTCCTTGTATTTTCTTGGAAAAAACTCTGAATAGCTCTTTACTTTTCTCAAACAAAGAACTTTCTTGATTAGGAGAACCAATGCTTCCATCTTCCAAAACTACATAGATTATTTTATATCATACTTTCTCTTTCTTAGAGTTTGAGAGTAGGTGCTCTAAGTTACCACCATTGTATTGTGGTTTTAAGAGAGAAAATTTTGTGCTATTACCTCAAGTCTATCGCCTTGCTGATCAGGCATGCCATGGGTTTTTATGGAGTTTGATATTCCATAAGAGGGACTTTAAGCTTAATGTATCTTGCCAATGTACTATTTCTTGGCTTATAATAGTCCAACTATATAGGAAGTAAATGGTAGTTTTACTTATGGCCAATTTCGTCTACTACCATTATTCCTATCATGGAACTTGTAACCATACTTAAGCTTGAATAAGACAAATCTCTTTCTAATACCACAAACCCATGTTCTACATTCCATATGCATACATAATGTATGCTAAAACATTTTAGACCTTTATTGAAAAAGTGTAGCATGCATAAGATTCAAAAATTGAACCCCTCTTTAAAGCATGAAAAAGTTCCAATTTGGAACTTTGTGTGTCCAAAGGATGGTGCAAAATTTTCATGATTTGCCATAATGCATACTTCGTAGACCATTTGCATGAAAATGCACAACCAATATTTCTTTTCCAAAACCATCTGATTTTGATGCATGGTGCAAATCATTCCCATGACTAATTCTGACCAAACAACTTAGGCCACCTAAATATATGCATCAGTTTTCAAATTCATTTCTATAATGACATGCATTGCATGTTTTTTAGTTTGCAAGGAAAAGAAAAGGGTGTGAATACTTAGTTGGAAATTAAGCTTCATCCATCCCTTGACTTTATTTAAGTGTTCTTGTGATGATGAAGTAGGCTTGGACCATCCGCCCTCATCCATTGTTGATGTTCTTCTTGGGCACTTCATACTTACTTGTGTGCCCATATGTGTGCATCTTAAAATCATACATGTAATACTGAGAAGAACTTACTTGTTGTTTCCCTTGATCCTTGTGAGGATCCTTGTTTTTTATAATAGCTACCCTTAGTTGGATGGTGGGTGCCTGCTATGTGCATGTGTAGATTTTGAAAGAGGCTTATCAACCAACCATTCATGTGCGTGAGGAGCCTCCCCTTAAGGCGGGATCTTCGACGAGAGGCTTTGATTCTCAGGGGCCAAGAACTTATGGTTACCCTATGATGCATTGCTTCTTAGTATTCATGCCTTCTCATTGATGCACAAACATGCCTTCTCATTGATTCCATCATGCATACAAGTGCTTTGAAGTCCTCAATATTTTACTTCCTATATCTTCCAAAATCAATGTTGAAGCCATTTCACATGCTCAATGATGAACCATACAAAACGATAAGAAAAGTTATGACAAAAAAGCATGAATTTAAAGCATAACTAAGAAATACTTATCTTTTCAATGCCTTTTGAGAAGAGCCAATCTTAATTCGCCCTCATTAAATTGGTAGCTTTATTCTTTCCCCTTGATTCTCCATAACTTCTTGAATGGATGCCTTCCCTCTGAGTTCATGAACTCTCCTCACTATCCACGGAGTGTGAGAGGGTGTCTGGGCATGTGTAAACTCGTCCTTCAAGATCATCATCAAGTTGATCCGTCGATGGCTAAGATTCCATAATTAACGGGTCGTGCAATGCTCAAGAGAAAGGATTCCCCAAAAAAAAATGTTGTACGTGATAGAGGCGCATATTCGAGTGTTTATATCCCATATAAAAGCGTTGGAATGCCAGAATGCTCTATAAAAAGAAAACGTTGCGCTTCACTAATTCAAAGAGTTGAAGTGTTCACGGAGCGCACTTGTAGGCTCTGCACTCTCTCATATGAAATGATCAACTTCTCAGCATGAAGTGAACTTGGCTGCCCATCAGCTGGCTAGTGTAGTAGGCTTGTACTCAGGGGGATCACCTACTGGCCATTTTGCATCTTTGAGAAGAGAAGCTGGACTCCCGTCGATGGCAACTATGTACTCGAAAGAGAGCAAATACATGCGATCGGTAGCAACTACTCACACGAACTAAGGAATGCAAAATGAATTCTATATCCTAATGAACCTTAGCTCTGATACCACTGTTGTGTGAGAGCTCCATGGCTTCCACACAAACTAAGAAGACTAACTAGCCAAGCTCACACTATGAGAGAGAGATGCAGTTCCACCCAAGCAACCCCTCCAATATATAGTTCCAAGTCCAAGGGGGTAAGTCCCTCTCAAGGGGATGTGTACATTCCATCACATGGGTCCCTAATGTGTTCACATGGTTTCCAAGCTTAGGAAATCACATGAAATCACATGGCTTCTAAAAGAATACTCTCCAAGTTCTCACGTACAAACCAAGTGGCTAGGAGAAGCTTCCAATCAAGCCTAAGGTACTCAACCTAGAGAATTAGCCCTAAGGTTCAAGACCCATCTAAAAGGGGTAAATAAACCATAAATCCCAAGGGTTTCACACCTAGAAACCCAAGGGTTCTACCCCTTATACCCATGTAATTATACAACACAAGTGTGTCCAATTCAAGTGCCTTCATAGAAGTATGTGCCAAAATAAACCGAGCTTTTTTGGTTAATTGGTCTATTGCCACCTGGATAGAATCATGTCCTTGTTGAGTTCTTAGTAATGGTATGATAAATCCATAAAGATTTTTCCCCCATTTTCTATTAGGCATCTCGAGAGCAATATGGCCACTAAAAAATGGCCCTTACTTTTTTTTTTATCAATTTGTATGCCATCCTTTGACATGATATGTCCCAAATAAGAAACCCCAATCTTAAAAATTTCACATTTAGATTCCTTTCCATAAAGTGATTTTTTTTCATAAAACTTGAAAGACTTTCCTTAAATGTTCCAAGTGTTCTGCTTCTGTAGAGCGCCTATAGACTAGGATATCATCAAGAAAGTCTATGAAAAAACTTCTAAGATAGAGTTGTAAAACCTTAATCATGACATTCATTGTTCATGGGGCATTAGTGAGTCCAAAAAGCATCACCAAAATTCAAGAAGAAACTTTAGGAACATCTTCTGATTTTATTCTAACTTGATGACATCCTTGCCTAAGGTCAATTTAGTGAAAATATTTAGCTCCATGTAATTGATCCAACAACACATCCATCTTAGGATGGGAAATTTATTTTTGGTGGTTATCTTATTAAGTGCCTTTGTTGATCCCATAAAAGTAATCTTGGTCAAAGTCAACCGTATTCAAAGTCAAATTGGTCAAAGTCAACAGGGGTAAAAGTCAAAGTGTTCAAAGTTCAGGTGTCAAAGTGCACAGTTAGTGCACAAGTATTGTCCACAAAGGGTGAATTGGAGAACGTAGTTGCAAGTTGCAGAGGTATTTCTCTAATTTCCCTAAGGTTCAAAAGTGTTGTTTAAAGTGTTTTGGAAGGTTCAGGGGAACCCTCTCTTAAGTACAAAAGTGAAGACTTACAAGGAAAATGTGAAGGTATGTGAAGAGCAGCGTACGCAGAAGTGAAAGTATGGCCCCCCAATTAAAATTTTGTTGTTAGCCTAAAGCCACTACATGACAAAACAGGGATTCGTTGGCTACCACTTGTCTTGGGACATCAAAGTGAGCACCAAGATACTCTTGCAGTTAGGAGCGTACGTGAATCGACACTCAAATCAAGGCAAGGACTATTCTTGGACCATTCTAAGACTAAACAAGAGTGAGCATAGTCTAAGGGAGGCAAGAGAGAGAAGTGCAAGAGTCACACAGTGTTCGACGCAGAGAAGTGAAGTGCAAGGTGTGCATGAAGAGTGACCAAGGAAGTGTGCAGAGAACTGCTAAGCTAGTCCCCCAAGGATCCCAAGGTCTTATTGAAGTGTGTGCGTGCCGATAGAAGGTACCCATCCCTCCCCCTTAGTGAAGCTTGGTGCAAGCTGTGCACAAGTGCAGGCTTGGAGAAGGTGGAGGTTTGGTGCAGAGGAGGCCAACAACAACAAGTCCCTTGGGTATTTGGTATTTTTGTAATTGAGCACTCAGTGGGATTTTGCATAGAAGCATTGGATTGTATTGTGTTTCAACATTGTATTTTGTCTTATTTTAATCAATTGACAGAGGCTTCTAGTGTGTATCTTTCTTCTTGTCTTTCCCTTTTCTCCTACAAATACTCAAATCCCTTCTTGTCCAAGAATCCCCCAACAAAATTTGGCCCACCCGGTGGGACTTCCAAAGAGATTTGAGCTTAGGAGAAACCAAGTGCAAAGTATAGAAGAGATCAAGTGTCGACAATACAGTGCTACTTCATTAACCAAAAGGTAAACATTCTTATCAAGTGTCTCATATTAAGTGGACTATGAACAGCTCATGACCGCAACCCGGTCCCAAACATTGAGGGTCACCTGCAAGCAAACAAGAAGGAAGGTTGTTAGAAGATCCTCTAGTCCACTGTCTTCAACCTCATTAGTAAAGAGCATGGCGGGACAGGTAGACTTGGAAACCTTACTCTCAAGATTAAATATAAAATTTCCTTCTTTCAAAGGCCTAGCTCAGGAGGATCCGGACGAGCATATTAGAAGGTTTTTGGCACTATGCAAGAGTAGAGGTTTAATGGACAGGGAGGATGTCTTTTTTATACTCTTCCCTGCCACACTAGAAGGATTAGCAGATAAATGGTTCAACCAATTTGCTGAGAACCATTTTAAAACTTGGGACTTGATGAAAGATGCATTCAAAAATCAATTCCAGCATGGAAATACTGCAAAGATCATCATAGAACTAGAAAATTTGAGATTGGGTCCGGGTGAAAAGTTCCCAGAGTTTGTGACTAGGGCCAAGGCACTAATGGCTAAATTGCCAGATCCACCACATGATTTTTTTGTTAAAAAATGGTTAGCTAAGCCACTTCTCGTGGCCACCCAATGCAAAATCAAGGAATTAGTGTTGCCTACAGCCTCCATAGAGAAGTTCATCAACACAGCTACACGACTGGAGTAGATAAGGCAACAGTATGGAGCAACTTTTTCTCAACTACAATATTCCACAGAAATGGAGGATCCAGTAATCCAGCTAAGGAAGGAGCTAGAGGGCTTAAAAAGGAATAAGCCCCACAAAGAGGAGGAGAATATTGTTACTCAGTTGAGAAGGGAGATTGAAGCATTAAAGCTCCAAAAGGAGGAGGAAGCCCAAGAAGAGGAATTGGCCCAACTGCGACAGGAGCTGCAGGAACTCAAAGGCGGTGGCATCAAGAGTGGACTTTGGTGTTCCATGTGCAGCAAGCAAGGTCATATAGTAAGTGAGTGTCCTTTGTTAAGTGTGACTTGCCAATTATGTAGGAAAGCTGGTCATGAGGCCCAGGAATGCCAATCAAGGGGAATACCTGCAACAACATATTGGACACAAGGAGGACCCCTACCACCAGCAAATGTAATGGCGGATGCACCCAATCAAGGTAGCACTTACAACCCTAGACAGAGGAATAAATTTGGAAATGGTCCTAGAAGGCCAATCATTTGTTTCAGATGTGGAGAATGTGGGCACTATCAAAGTAGGTGCACTCTACCAGAAAATGCCCCTCCTTGAAGAAACTGCCCAGAGGCCAGGGACCACTATACAAATTGTTGTCCTAAGAATCAAGCCTCTTTATTCGGGCCCCATATTCAACTGATTTCTGTGCACAAAGAAGAAATGTTAGATCAAGTCAATGAGCCATCACCATCTACCAGGGTGGTGCAGTTAAAAAAAATAGAATCTTTTACAATGCAGACAAGAAATAAGGGAAAGGCTCAAGTAGATATAGTTCAAGAATCAAGAATTGATGGGTTGAACAAAGACAAAGAGACATCTGAAGACAAGGCCACTGCATGTGCAGATACAAGGCGAAAAGGAGATCTCATATGTACCAGCGATGCCATTGGACATGCATTCAACAGGGCTCATGAGGAGTTTGATAAGTCAATTGGATCCCATGCTCTTAAGGAATCAGAGGCTTCAAAACTACTCAAGTCCATGAAAAAGGAGGTTAGTATTTTTTATTTAATAAAGATGGATGGGAAATTCAGGTCAGAACTCTTGCAGATAATTGATGAGGCTTCCACTACAAGTTTGCTGGCAAAGACTGCTGTTATACAGAAAGGTAAAATTGTAGGGGAAGCACCCCTTATAGATTATAAGAGTCCTTGGATGAAAGTATCTATTAAAGGTCATGAGTTTCAAGGAGTTATTGTGGATGGTGGTTCTGGCATTAACTTGATGCCTGAACATACAATGGAAAAGATTGGACTTCACCCTTCAAGGCCTGCAAATTTCACCGTTACTTTGGCAGATGAGAGCAAAGTAAGGCCCTTGGGAGTGATCCCAAAAGTTCCACTTGAAGTGCAAGGTAATCTATTCATTATGGATTTTTTGGTTTTAAGATTGCCCCAGGTTGAAGGAGGATTTCCCCTCTTAATTGGAAGACCACGGCTGAGGCATGCAAGTGTCATCCATGATTGGGGTAAAGACACTATGTGGGTATAAAAGAAAGGGCAAGAGCTGACAAAGATACATTTAGAAGAGGGCCGAGATAATCAAGGGAACACCAGCATGATGCAAACTGTTGGCATTTGCATGGAACCAGAAACAGAGGACCAACCTTAAATAGATTTCGAGGAAGAAGAGGATATTCTAAATTGGCTCCAAGCAGGCAACTCTTCCTCTTGTTTTGGAATTTTTCTTAATAATTCTTGCATAGCTGAAGGTTATGATGAAATTCAGGAGAAAGTTCAGATTGATGGATTGGGAGAGCCCATCACAGACCACAGAAGGGGCAAGAAGACACCCCTCAAATACAACTTGGAGGAGGATGTAACAACAATAGAAAAGGAAGTTGCCAAAGCTGAAGACAAGGTAAAACATACTAGTGAAGAATGCTCTTTCCCAATTCAAGAAATCCCTGCAAGATGGATGCAGGATAAGGAGGAATGCATTGAGATCCAAAATACCCCTGCTTATGAAACAATGCACGAAAAGCTTGTGGAGGAAAACAAGGATGGAGATTAGCACGAAGATAATATGGTAGAGAGAAACCCTGTCAAGGAAATACAATTAGGCACTCAAGACAATAATCGTCTAGTTTTGGTGGCCACTTGGTCGTGGAGCCACCCAAGGCTCCTTGAAAAGGTAAAATCCTTCTTGACCCACTATACAGATGTCTTTGCATGGCATTATAAAGACTTAGAAGGAGTGCTTGCCTATTATGGAGAGCATAGAATCCCTCTGGTTGAGGGAGCCAAACCAATACGGGGGAAGAGTTATAGACTTAACCCAAAATATGTTGAAGCTGTCTATGTGGAAATACAGAAGATGGAGGATGCAAGAATCATCATTCCTGTGGAACACTCAGAGTGGCTCTCACCTATGGTTATAGTACCAAAGAAGAATACCAATAAAATCAGAATTTGTGTTGACTTTAGAGCACTCAACAAGGTGACCATTCTAGATGGATTCCCAATGCCATTTGCAGAGCAAGTCATTGAAGAAGTGGCTGGACATGCATTATATAGCTTTATGGATGGCTTTAGTGGCTATAATCAAATATCAATACACCCAGGAGATCGTGAAAAGACTGCTTTTATCACACCTTGGGGAACATATGTGTATGTAAAAATGCCATTCGGACTCAGAAATGCTCCAACCACCTTTAACAGAACTGTCAACCTCATTTTTGGTCCTTTATTGCTGGAAACACTTAGAACTTTCATGGATGACTTCTCTTCATTCTCAGGTTCTCACAATGATGCCCCTTTAGATTGTTTGGACCATCACTTGCGACAACTGCAGAATGTTTTTAAGAGATGCAGGGAGACTAAGCTAATTCTCAACCCAAACAAATGTCATTTCCTTGTGATAGAAGGAACTCTCTTGGGACATGTGGTCTCGGCTAAAGGTATGGCCCCAGATCCTGATATTCTATATTAAAGTTGCCTAAACCTAAATCTCCTAAAGAGATTCAGAGTTTCTTGGGGCATATTGGATACCACAGAAGGTTTATAAAAATGTATGTAGAGATAGCCAGGCCACTGGCTAGACTTACAGGTAAAGAAGTGCCCTTTAAATGGGAAGAGGACGAAGAGAAGGCCTATCAGACATTAAGGTCCAAATTGGTGGCTACACCAATTCTTATCACCCCAGATTGGTAAAAAAATTTTCATGTGCATGTAGATGCCAGTGCATATGCAGTAGGTGCAGTATTAGCTCAACATAGTGAAGAATTCAAACTTGACAGACCTATCCAGCATGCTAGTAGAATTTTGACCAAAGCTAAAAAGAATTACAGCACCACAGAAAGGGAAGCCCTAGCCATGGTTTTTGATGTACAAAAATTTCATCATTACTTACTGGGACTGAAATTTGTTATCATAACGGATCACCAACCACTAAAATACTTGCTCAACAAACCACAAGCCACTGGTAGAATACGGAGGTGGTTATTGTTGTTCCAAGAGTTTGATTTTTTTGTAGTCCACAGACCAGGTAAAGAAAATGTTATGGCGGATCACCTATCTCGGATCAATATGATGGATCAAGCTAGTGGAGTCAATGACGATTTTCCGGATGCTAATCTGTTCGTTGTACAAGCTCAAGGTTGGTATTATGATATCAAGAATTTCATTAAAACTGGAGTGTATCCAGAGAAGGCTAGTGTTGTGCAAACGAAGAGATTGCTAATCAAGAGCAGACCTTATACCTTCATTGAAGATAAATTATATAGACAGGGAAAGGATGACAGGTTTAGGAAGTGCTTGGAAGAAGAAGAAGTGAGGGAAGTCCTTCAATCTGCACATGAAGGAACAGGTGGTGGGCACCTTCCAGGGCATATTATGAGTCAGAGGATCCTTGATGCTGGTTTATGGTGGCCTACATTATTGAAAGATGTGGATGACTGGGGAAAAGCATGTGATGTTTGCCAGAGGTGTGGACCTAAGCCCACCAAGCAGAGGCATAATCCATTGATTATTTCCACTTCTCGACAACCATTTTAAAAGTGGGGGTTAGATTTTGTAGGGCCTATCTACCCTCCACCGATTCCAAAAAGGGAGAAGTATTTATTGGTAGACACAGACTATGCGACGAAATGGGCTGAAGCTATTGCCTCCCCTGACTGCACTTCCCAAACCGTTGCTAATTTCATTTACAATAGCATCATTTGCAGGTTTGGATGTCCACTTGAAATTTGTACAAACTAGGGTACTCACTTTGTGAATAAGGTCCTACAGGAAATTTTCAACAGGTATAGAATCCTACATAGGACCTCTTGTGCTTACTATCGAAGAGCCAATGGACAGGCTGAATCAACTAATAAGGTATTAATTTCCATGTTAAGGAAGGAATGTATGTTACAACCCACTTCCTGAGGCTTTGCTTTTCAAGGTACCCTATGGGCATACAGGTTAGCTTACAAAGAGGCCACCGGATATTCTCCATTCCAACTGGTTTATGGCATATTGCCAATTGAGCCCTTCGAATTTTTACATGGATCACCTAAAGTGGCATTCATGCAGGGAAAGAAAGATTGTGGTGTCTCTCAGAGGCTTGAAGCACTGCATAAAGTAGAGGAGATTCGTCTACTAGCAACAAAACAATTGATAGAGACTCAGATGAAGAGGAAGGAGGCACATGATCGACATCTGTGGAACAACAACATAGAGCCAAGCATGTTAGTTCTTCTCCATAGACCCCATCTTCAAACACAAGTGAGAGAAAAATGGCTCGCACACTGGGAAGGACCTTATCGAGTTAAAACAATGCTGCATTGGGGTGCTGTGGAGTTAGAGACGCTAAAAGGAGAGGCCTTGCCACTATCAACATATCAAGGATCAAGGCCTACCATCAACACAATTAAATAATTATGGATCACCTGGAAACTACAAATCTGTCCAGGTTGTGCATAGCCCTCTTCTTTTCTTTTTGCTCAAGTTTAGTCGTTTTTACCATTTTTCATGCTTGTTCTTTAAGTTCTTAGCAATTTTAGCAACCCTTTCATAGTCATCGACAAAAGTACAATGTTTGGAATTTTTCTGGGAATTTTTCAAGCATTTTTATAAAATTTTTAAATTTTTCATCATTTCAAAAGTTATTTTCTTAACAAAATGGAGGATTTGAAGAAGCTCTAGGTGGTTTTGAGGGATGAAAAGGGCAATGCACTTGTAGGATATTTCTTGAGAATTTTTTCAAAATTTTCTTGGATTTTTTTGGAGATTTTTCGTAAATTTTCTCTATTTTTCTTTAATTTTTGATATTTTTCCCACCAAACCAAAAAAAAAAAAAAAAAAAATCTTAGGGAATTTTTTTGAGCGAAAGGAAAAAAAGTTAATCTCTCTCTCTCTCTCTCTCTCTCTCTCTCTCTCTCTCTCTCTCTCTCTCTCTCTCTCTCTCTCTCTCTCTCTCTCTCTCTCTCTCCCTATCTCCCCCTTCCCCTCCCCCCCCCTTTCCGCCCCCCCCCTTCCCCCCCCCCCCTTTCCCCCCCTCCTGCCCACCCGCCGCCATCCGCCCACCCGCACCCACCCGCTCACCCATGCCCACCCGCTCACCCATGCCCACCCGCAGCCCTCTTCCCCCCCACCTCCCCCCCTCCCGCCCACCCGCTGCCATCCGCCCACACGCGACCACCTGTAGCCCTCTTCCCTGCCCCTCCTGCCCACCCGCCGCCATCCGCCTACCCGTGACCACCTGCAGCCCTCTCCCCCCCCCTCCGCCCCCCTCCCGCCCACCCGTGACCACCCGCAATCCTCTTCCCCCCCTCCCGCCCACCCGTGACCACCCGCAATCCTCTTCCCCCCCTCCCGCCCATCCGCAACCACCCGCCCGCTGCCACCCGCAGCCTGCCGCACAACCCCCCTCCCCCCCCCCCCCCCCCCCCCCCCCAACTCCTATAAATATGGCCTTAGATTACTCTCCCCTCACTCGCGTGGATCTGTCAATTCAGGTACGTTTCTTTTTTTTTTTAGATTTCTTTTAATTTTCTCTTTTATTTTTTTAATTTATTTATTTATTATTTTATTTTTATGTTTATTTCAATTTATTTTTTTATTTATTTTTATTTTTTATTTTTTATTTTATTTTATTTTATTTTATTTCTACTTATTTTTATATCTATCTTTTATTTAACTATTTATTTCTTTCTTTCTGTAGTTTTATTTTTAAATTGTAGATTTTTCCATTCTTTTCATCATTCCCCTCTCTACCCTTCTCTGTTTTCTGTGTTTTTCAGGTCATTCTTAGGGTTTTTCACCATGTACATTCTAATTTTCAAATCAGTTTTGATCAATTTTTGCATTTAGAGTGTTTATTGCTTGCCTCTAGGCCTTCCTGACTTTTCCGTCTTCATTCCAGAGAGTTAGCTTGTAGTGGCGTTCGCATCCGCTAGTAGCATGGCTTCCTCTGTACCCCAGCCGGCTTCTTCCAAGGCTACCGAGGAGTATTCGGAGCTCCCGCCCTCTGCCCTAGGTCTGCCTCAATCAGATTCCCAAGTATTGCATACCCCCTCTGCTCCACCCATCAGTCTTCCATCCCCGATCATACCCCCCATTGCCCCCCCCACATCTCATTGCCCAAGCCTTTTCCAGCCACTCCCTCTCCGCCTCATCTTTGTATAGCCCTTCACGTCCCCCGCCTGGTTTCCCCTTCCCCGCGCCATCCACGGTTCGACCGACCATTCCGCCATCCCTTTTGGTGCCTGCTATGAGTGACTCGGGCTCGGCATCCTCCCAACAGGCGTGCACTTTCGATTTCGCCATTCCATCTTCCTCCCTTCACCTCCGACTTCACCTCGCCCTCCCCGATTCCTCCCTATTCGAACTCTTCACTGAGGATTACTTACTCATGGAGGGTATTCACCGTCTGGCTTCGATCATGTGGTCGACCCCTGAGGGTCCGGATATTTATTCGGCCCTCACTTCGTTTCCCCATTTCCCTTCCGGTACTATATCCACCCAGTCTAGTGCGGCTGGTATTGGTTCTTCGTTGACCACATATCTGTGAAGAGATGGATAAGTATGTGTTTGAAGATGAAGAGGTGTTGCAAAATCCTTGATCTACACCAGCCAAATGAACTCCAGGAGTAGATGGTGGGCCCTTTTAGCTTGCCAATGGATGTATTAGACACCCTATGTACCTTGGAAGATCACTCTCAAAAAGATAGATCAAAACAGATAAGTTGGAGTTAGCTCAGAGGTGAAAACTTGCTATTCTTGGTTCATACACCTGTCCAGTGTTTTACATAATTCTCTGAGCACAGCAGCAATTAGCTTAATTCCTCTTGGGGAAGTCTAGGTAGCTTAAAGAGCTAACTTTCAAGAGTAATTTCATCAAAAATAACAAAGCACACACTGAGAATGAGTTTTAACAAGTGATGACATCATCCCGATTTTCACGGGCTGCTACAGAAATAGACCAGTGAGCAGAAAAATCACCATAACTCAAAATGTAGAAATCCAATGATTATGAAAATTTGTATGGTTATACTAGACAGTAAGGTGAATCCAACAAGCTTTAAATCACTGAATTTGGATAAGTAACCACTGAGAAACACCTCTGACAAGATGAGTAAAAAAGTCGGGTACCTGACAGAGAGGTGAAGATGAACAGACCCTGTTGACTTCAAATGAACATAACTGAAGATTGCAACATCCAAATGACATGAAAATTTATGAGCATATAGTAGACTTATAGAGCTAA
Source organism: Ceratopteris richardii (assembly GCA_020310875.1). Classification (NCBI taxonomy): domain Eukaryota; kingdom Viridiplantae; phylum Streptophyta; class Polypodiopsida; order Polypodiales; family Pteridaceae; genus Ceratopteris; species Ceratopteris richardii. Next base: position 55,605,171 of record CM035417.1, on the reverse strand, counting down.
CTTTACCAAGTTAAATCACTGAAAATGATGCACCAAGCTCAGAGAAAACATCTCTGCAAGCTGACTGAGAAAACTGAGAGTAATGGTAGTGAGTAGTACACTTCACAAGAACATGGAAAGATGAAACCAAATAATCATGAAAATGAAAGTATATTGCTTGTACAATACAATGACTTACTGATACATATGTGTGCCTTGTAATCACACCTTGATATGGCATAAAGCTCAGCTCTTGGAGGTCTTCACATAGGTCTCTCTAACCACGACTAAAACTGCCATCTATTTATAGTTGAGTTTGGGAGGCTAACTTCCCTCAATCACTCTCCAATCAATCAATGATTGTTTTGATTCTCTACCTACCACAAATCACGAATTCGTGGCTCCTCTTTCCATTCTTGATCAAGTGGACTCAACCACTTAAGATTCTCTTACTTTTACATTAAGTAAACTCTTCAAAAGTTACAAGAGGTAGTTCACAAGTGAACTTTACATAGTCTTCTTTTTAAAGCTTCTTCTAAGACTTTGTGAGACTCAAGCCAATACTTAGGCTTGTCATAGACTTGCTCCAACAGCTCCCCCTCAAGCCAATTATGCTTGAGGTCTTCAATCTTCCAAGATTACCTGCAAACCTATCATAGCCTTGAATTTGCAAAGCTTTGTACCATCCAATGCTTTGGTTAGAATATCTGCACATTGTTGATGAGTGGACACATATGATATTTGAATCTCTTTGCTTAGAACCTTCTCTCGTACATAGTGATAATGAACTTCAATATGTTTAGTCCTTGCATGAAAAATAGGATTAGCAGCCAAATGAATAGAACTCATATTGTCACCAAAAATAGTTGGAGTTCCAAACTCCAATCCAAGATCTTTGAACAATGTCTTCATCCACATAGCTTCTTGTGTAGCTATGGCAAGACCTCTATATTCAGCTTCATTAGAAGAGAGAGCAACTGTGGGTTGCTTCTTGGATGACCATGAAATAAGCTTTGAACCTGCAAAGGTAAGATAACCTGAAGTGCTCCTTCTATCTTCCTTGGAGCCAGCCCAATCTGCATCAGAAAATAGCTTCAAACCTAAATCAGATACATAAGGATAATAAAGTCCTTCATTTATGGTTCCTTTGAGATACTTGAGAATCCTTTTGGCAGCATCCATATGTGGTTTCCTTGGTGTGTGCATAAATTGGCTTAGCACACTCACATTGTAACATATATCTACTCTTGTCAATGTGGCATAGTTGAGACTACCCACTAGACTTTGATATGATGTGATGTCCTCTATGAGTTCACCTTCATGTGAGCTCAATTTGTGATTGACCTCCATTGGAGTACCTGCAATCTTACAATCTTGCATCTTGAATTTTGCCAACATGTCCTTAATGTACTTCCTTTGAGTGAGAAACAAACCATGATCTTTGTAGACAACTTCCAAACCTAGGAAGTAGGTAAGTGAACCCAAATCACTTATCTTGAACTCTTCTCTCATCTGATCTTTGATCTTGTTCATACCATCTACATCATTTCTTGTCAATATAATATCATCTACATATACACATAGATAGATGACCTCAGAATTACTCTTTTTAATAAAGAGTGAAGGATCTGCCTTGCTTGGTTGAAAGCCTTTGTCCTGCAAGAATGAAACAAGCCTGAAATTTCAAGCTCTTGGAGCTTGCTTGAGACCATACAATGCTTTGTTAAGTTTACACACATAATCAGGATAAACTTGATTCTCAAAACCAGGTGGTTGTGCCATATATACCTCTTCTGTTATCCAACCATTCAAAAATGCATTCTTTACATCTAGTTGAAGTATCTTCCAATTCTTGGAAGAGGCAATACTAAGCAAAACCCTAATAGTAGGCATCTTTGCCACAGGAGAGAAGGTCTCCTCATAATCAATTCCCTGAGTTTGTGCAAAGCCTTTTGCCACAAGCCTTGCCTTATACCTGTTAATTGAACCATCAGAATTCTTCTTGAGTTTATAGACCCATCTTGAGCCTATTACCTTCATGGATGAAGTCTTGGGCACCAAATCCCAAGTGTTGTTTTCCTCAAGTGCTTCAATCTCTTCCTTCATTGCATGCTTCCATTCTGTTTTTGCTTTGGCCTCTTCAAATGATGATGGCTCCTCTTGGTTTATGTCCTGTGCTATGTAGATAGAATGTTTAGTTACTAATGAGGTGTCAAACCCATACCTTTCTGGTTTTTTCTTTTCCCTCATAGATCTTCTTAGGCCATGATGTGATGATTCTGCCTCATGTCCAAGTTCTTGCAATTTTGCTTTACCTTTAGACTTCCATGCTTTGATCTTTTCCATGTGAGATTCTTCATCATCCTCTGAGGTGTCTTGTTCTTCAATCTTTGGTTGTTCTCTACCAAGCTTTGGAAAATCTTCTTCAAGATCATATGGTAAATTGATCTTCCTGCATGAATCTTCATACCATGAATTGTTCTCATAAAAAACTACATCTCTGCTTACCAAGAATCCTTTGTTGGTAGGGTTGTATAACCTATAGCCCTTTTGATTGTTGTCATATCCAATAAATACACACCTTTCTGCCTTTGGATCCATCTTGCCTCTAACCTGTGAAGGAACATGAGCAAAAGCAATACATCCAAAAATTTTACAATGATCTAAGCTTGGTCTTCTTCCATTCCAAGCCTCATATGGAGTCATCCCATCAAGGGATTTTGAAGGCAACCTGTTAATCAAGTAAGTGGCTGTAGATACAGCCTCAGCCCATAAGTAATTAGGTAAATGCTTTTCATTTAACATAGACCTTGCAGCTTCAACAATTGTCCTATTCCTCCTTTCTGCCACTCCATTTTGCTCAGGAGTGTACCTTGTAGTTACCTCTCTTTTGATTCCTCTTTCTTGAAGAAAAGAATCAAAATCATGGGAGAAGTATTCTCCCCCTCCATCTGACCTTAGCCTTTTTAGTGATTTACCTGTTTGATTCTCCACAAGGGCCAAATATCTTTTGAAACATGAAAAAACTTCATCTTTGTGTTTCATAAAGAATAGGATAGTCCATCTGCTGCAATCATCAATAAAGGAAACATAATACCTTGATCCAGATATTGAAGCTTCCTTGCTAGGTCCCCATACATCTGTATGAACCAACTCCAAGAGATCTCCATGCATATAACCTTTCTTCATGAATGGTAACCTGTGAGACTTTCCAAATTGACATGCACTGCACTTATAAATCATATGTTGTTTTGACAAATTAGGAAGTCCAAGTACACTTTGGTCCCTGCAGATTTGCTTTAATGACCTTTCACCAATATGTGCTAACCTTTTGTGCCATACTTCCAATTCTGTGAGTGTCTGACTACCATAATTAAAGAGAGCAATGTTTCTAGTGTCCTGTAATTCAAATGTGAACAATCTACCTGTCTTTTCACCTTTTGCAATTCTTCTGAATCCTTGACTTGGATCTTCAACAAATGCTCCTGCTTTTGTGAACCTGACTTGCAACCCTTTCTCTACTATCTGCCCAACACTTATCAAATTCTTTGTAATGGTAGGGACATAGAGTACCTTACTGAGTAGGTTGATGTTTCCATCAGGTGCTTTGACATTACCTATTTTCTCCACAGGATGTTTTGTATCATCTCCTGTTTGTACCTCATGCTTATTCCTTGGATCTTCTAAATCTGATAGGAGTGCCACATTTCCTGCCACATGATTTGAACAACCTGAATCTATGTAGAAAATATGCTCATCAGATTTACCTTGTGGCATAGCCATGTTCATGATCAATAATGAATCCTCTTTGTTTGAGTCTTCTGTGTAGTTATTGTAGTCTCTCCTTCCTTTGTAGCCTCCTTGATAGTTTGAATGATTGTAGTTGTTGTAGTTGCCATGGTAGTTGTTGAACCTTCCTCTTGAGTAGCCATAACTTCCTTTATTGTATCCTCTGCCTCTTTGATTCCTGGAATTCCTAAAGCAATTTTCAGTTGTATGATTAGTTAATCCACAAATAGAACATGAGTTGGAGTCTTGGGATCTCCCCCTGCCTTGTCTACCTCCTCTTCCTCTACCTCTGCCATGCCTTCCTCTACCTGCATAGTTAGCTTGATATGTACCTGCTTCATCATCCACTTTCTTTGCCTTTCCTTTGTTATCTTTAGACTTGCTTTTATCCGTGTATAAAGCTGAAGATTGATTACCTTTAGAGCTTTCTCCATTTTTGATAAGCTTTGCCTCTTGAGTAAGTAGTTGTCCAATGAGTGTGTTGAAATCAGGTACATGCATGTCCATGTACAAATCCATAGCTGTGGTGAATGCTTCCCACTTATCATCTGCCTTCAAGCCATTGATGACCTGCCTTACAATTTGCTCTTCATCTATTACCTCTCCAATGCTTCCCAACTGATCCGCTATGTCCTTGATCTTTGTGACAAAATCAGTCACATTTTGTTTGGGAGCCTTCTTGAGAGTTGTGAAATCCAGCCATAGTTGATGCTTCCTAGCTTTGGTACTTGAAGAAAAGAAAGCTTCAAGTGCATCCCACACTTCCTGAGATGTCTTACAACTTCTAATGTGAGGCAACAAAAAATCTGAGATAGAGTTGAGGAGATAAGACCTTGCAAGTGCATCCTTGGAGCACCATGTGCTCAATCTTTCTTGCTCTTCTTGTGTTGGTTGACTTTTGTTCCTAAAACTTGGCATAACTTCATCTCCAGCCACATAACCATATAAACTTCTACCTTGGAGATAAGCTTCCATCCTTAATGACCAAGCTGAGTAGTTACCTCTGTCCAATTTGTCAATTGATGAAGGAAATCCATCTGCCATGTTGTCCAACCTTGCTCTGATACCACTGTGAAGAGATGGATAAGTATGTGTTTGAAGATGAAGAGGTGTTGCAAAATCCTTGATCTACACCAGCCAAATGAACTCCAGGAGTAGATGGTGGGCCCTTTTAGCTTGCCAATGGATGTATTAGACACCCTATGTACCTTGGAAGATCACTCTCAAAAAGATAGATCAAAACAGATAAGTTGGAGTTAGCTCAGAGGTGAAAACTTGCTATTCTTGGTTCATACACCTGTCCAGTGTTTTACATAATTCTTTGAGCACAGCAGCAATTAGCTTAATTCCTCTTGGGGAAGTCTAGGTAGCTTAAAGAGCTAACTTTCAAGAGTAATTTCATCAAAAATAACAAAGCACACACTGAGAATGAGTTTTAACAAGTGATGACATCATCCCGATTTTCACGGGCTGCTACAGAAATAGACCAGTGAGCAGAAAAATCACCATAACTCAAAATGTAGAAATCCAATGATTATGAAAATTTGTATGGTTATACTAGTCAGTAAGTTGAATCCAACAAGATTTAAATCACTGAATTTGGATAAGTAACCACTGAGAAACACCTCTGACAAGATGAGTAAAAAAGTCGGGTACCTGACAGAGAGGTGAAGATGAACAGACCCTGTTGACTTCAAATGAACATAACTGAAGATTGCAACATCCAAATGACATGAAAATTTATGAGCATATAGTAGACTTATAGAGCTAACTTTACCAAGTTAAATCACTGAAAATGATGCACCAAGCTCAGAGAAAACATCTCTGCAAGCTGACTGAGAAAACTGAGAGTAATGGTAGTGAGTAGTACACTTCACAAGAACATGGAAATATGAAACCAAATAATCATGAAAATGAAAGTATATTGCTTGTACAATACAATGACTTACTGATACATATGTGTGCCTTGTAATCACACCTTGATATGGCATAAAGCTCAGCTCTTGGAGGCTTCACATAGGTCTCTCTAACCACGACTAAAACTGCCATCTATTTATAGTTGAGTTTGGGAGGCTAACTTCCCTCAATCACTCTCCAATCAATCAATGATTGATTTGATTCTCTACCTACCACAAATCACGAATTCGTGGCTCCTCTTTCCATTCTTGATCAAGTGGACTCAACCACTTAAGATTCTCTTACTTTTACATTAAGTAAACTCTTCAAAAGTTACAAGAGGTAGTTCACAAGTGAACTTTACATAGTCTTCTTTTTAAAGCTTCTTCTAAGACTTTGTGAGACTCAAGCCAATACTTAGGCTTGCCATAGACTTGCTCCAACAATATCGGCCACCTCCTTTCCTTTATTCCGGTCTCTCTCAGGAAGAGACTATCGATTTTTGCACTCGCATGTTTAGCCCTTCCACAGCCTCCCACAGGATGGTGCAGCTCCTACGAGCTTTCACCTTCCATTTCCTCTTCCGCAACCCGGCTTCCAACCAGCCAATTTCCAACATCCGTATACCCGATCCCCTCTATTGCTTTGTCCATGGGCGGCCCTACCCCTATGCCTTCCTCATGTTTGCTTCTTTCCAGCTACGATGCCGATGCTCTAGGTCATTTTCGGTCTATTCAGCCCCGTCCTGGGTTGGCTATTTCATTTGCTTGGTCAGGTCACCCCTGCCCCCTCTGCCCCCCTCCCGTCGCTCCCCCTCCTCTGCATGCGATCGATATCACCTCACCCTCGCCCACTAGCCTTCCCCCCCCTACTTCCTCCACCTCGTCCACTCGTCGGGTACGCCCTCGGACTGCCACCTACTCCCCCGACAGCCCATGCTAGCCCCCCTGTCGACCAGATAGCCCCACCACCACTTCTTCTCGCACCCTTACCACCTTCCCCTCCTCTTTCCGTCGACTTAGCATCCGCCCCGCCTCCCCATTCCCCATCACATAAGTCTCCACCTCGAGCTGCCAGACCCATTTCCTCACCGCACGCAGCCCCGCGTCCTCCACGTGATGACGTTCCACCACCTTAAGTGGATCCCCCTTCCTAGACTTACTCCGAGATGCGAGCACCGTGGCCCTGGATGGAGCAGATGCCACACGCCTATCACTCGATTCCGTTACAGCGACCGTTGCACTACATCGCCAGTATGCCTTTCTGATCGAGCGCATACATGCTTCAGTTGCTGCACAGTGGCAGTCTTCTCTGCCCACTACGAGGACACTTTAGCAGGAGTGGGACAGGTTTCAGGTTGAGGCTGATTCAACGAATCAGACTCTTTTGGAGATGCGATAGCGAGCTTCTTTGGGCATCTGCGACAGCCCTGCTTGTCGGTTGGTTCGACGCGAGCGTGACCATCTGCGCCGTTATCGGAGCATGGTTGCTTCTTGTACAGAGTAGGCAACTATCATCCCCCCATTATCACCGGATCTGCCTCCCCATCCTAGAGATGCTCCCCATGTGGGGGGTTCTCCCTCGTCCCCAGGACACCAGCCTGACCCCGCCCACTAGTGGCCGTTTCTACTACTTATGTAGCCGCCTCTCATACCTTTTTGGTCGCTCTGCCTCATTTTGCTCTTCGAGGCTATACCTCTTCGCATTCATCTAGTTCGACCTCCTGTTTTTCCTTTACCCTTCTATAGTTTAGAGGCTCTTTCCTATACTTCATGCCATTTTCATGGCACTTTCATGTACTTACGGCCTTTTCAAGGCTATCGTTGCATCTCATTTGCTATATATATATATATATATATATATATATATATATATATATATATATATATATATATATATATATATATATATATATATATATATATATATATATATATATATATATATATATATATATATGGGATTTTCCTTATCGGTTCTTCATGAGATCTCTTGTTTGGTTCTTTCCATGTGTATTTATGCAATTGTAGGTATTTCTATTTCATTGCCATTGTTTGCTTTCTTCATGTACAGTTTATGCTTGTTCTTTTCCATTTACACTTCCTCTTTCCTTTTCACCCTACCCTTGTCCTAGTCCCCCTTCCCCTCCCACCCGCAGTCCACTACCATTTTCACCCTTCCCCTCCCACCCGTCGTCCACTACCATTTTCACTTTCACGCCACCACAACCCCACAACTACAACCCTAAAACCTCAATATTCTTTTCCCCTGCCCTTTTTCAACTTCATTCCCTCTCCTCTAAAATATCCCCTTCCCTGTCACTCATTTTCACTACCATTTTCCCTCCTATGGTTTTTCATTTCACATGCTCTTCATGCATATTCTCCACATTGTGGTTTTTCAAAATGTTGTTCTGGAGGAGGTGATCTTCTCACAGGAATCAAATGTCCTCTCTACCCTGCCGGAGTTTTGGCTGTCAATCTCCGGGACGGAGAGTACATTAGGTGGTGGGCAACTTTTGAGCCCATAAAAGTCATCTTGGTCAAAGTCAATTGTAGTCAAAGTCAATCGTAGTCAAAGTCAAAAGGTCAAAGTCAATAGGGGTAAAAGTCAAAGTGTTCGAAGTGCAAGTGTCAAAGTGCACAGGTAGTGCACAAGTATTGTCCACAAAGGGTGAATTAGAGAAAGTAGTTGCAGGTTGCAGAGGTATTTCTCTAATTTCCCTAAGGTTCAAAAGTGTTGTTTAAAGTGTTTTGGAAGGTTCAGGTGAACCCTCTCTTAAGTACAAAAGTGAAGACTTAAAAGGAAAATGTGAAGAGGTAGCGTACGCAAAAGTGAAAGTATGGCCCCCCAATTAAAATTTTGTTGTTAGCCTAAAGCCACTACAGGACAAAACAGGGATTCGCTGGCTGCCACTTGTCTTGGGACATCAAAGTGAGCACCAAGATACTCTTGCAGTTAGGAGCGTACGTGAATCGACACTCAACTCAAGGCAAGGACTATTCTTGGACCATTCTAAGACTAAGCAAGAGTGAGCATAGTCTAAGGGACGCAAGAGAGAGAAGTGCAAGAGTCACACAGTGTTCGACGCAGAGAAGTGAAGTGCAAGGTGTGCATGAAGAGTGACCAAGGAAGTCTGCAGAGAAGTGCTAAGCTAGTCTGTTGCTCTAGCACAATGGTGAGAACCACGTTAAGAAGCTCCACCTCCTTAATGTCAATCCGCAGAAGAGATAGGAGTGATATGAAGATCGTGAATGTGAGATGAAGTGAGAGTGAAGGTGAGAAGCATAGAGATGCACACACACATACACACACACTACGAAGAGACAAGCAAGACACAATGGAAGGTGAGAAATCAACTCTATTGCTCAAGATCTCAATCACAAGCTCAAATTAGCTCTAAGCTCTCACTAACCAACCTCAAAAATGAGCTCTCTAGCTCTTTTTATAGATTCTAGACTACTTTTGACCAGTTTCACATCTAGTGACCGGCATAGTTAAAAAATAGGTCCTAGATGCTATTTGAAAGGGTAAACGGTGTCTAAAAATAACCAAAATTGGTACGCTCATTCTACCTAAGCTCCTCAAGTTTGAGGACTCCTCGGCTTGCACAAAATGGACCTATAAATTACAAAAAGGGTTTTTCTATGTTACATATGTTACAATAGTGATGAAAATCACTGTTGGAGGTTTTGAAGAATATTTATAAAACATAAATCTTTAAAAAATTGATTTGGCTGACTCCCTGCTCTGTCTTTACATGCTTCCGCATCTTCTATGCCTCTGGCTACTGCCAACACCCCCCTCCCTCTCGCTTATGTCGTCCTCGACAGAACCTTGTTGTGAGGTCTGTCGGATGTAATTCTGTAGGAGTTCCTGAGCAAGGGTGTGTTCTGATATTCGAATGCCTCGGGCCAAATCTGCCTCGAGTTTCTCCCAATCAATTGGTTGCGGTTCATCGGATGGTGGGAGTCGATAATGTGTGGAATATACCATCTGTTCACAAGCGAATAACTGAAGCAAATGTGTGGGCTTGCTGATGAACACTTTTGAATGGTATTCCCAGAAAACGGTTGTGAACATTTCTTCAAAGGTCTGCTTGTAGCACGCCGATAAATATTTGATTCTGCAATGCCAGGCATAACACACCTCAAGCGATGGCTTTGTACTCATATCATATGCAAGATCTAGATTGCCATGCTCGAAGCCTGGGGTGTTTACATGAGGTGCCTTGACGCGTCTGAAGACTTTAAAAACCATCTGCATCATGTCAAATATCTTGACAGTCATGTGCGCTGCTATATCGTCCAAGGGAGCCAGTGACGAATCGTTGCCATCATGTATCCGACTGTAGGTGGTCCGGTGGGTGGAGTGAAGTATGGGTAGTTTAGCCAATCCTGGCATTGCTTGTTGTTTTGTATCTTAATCGCAAATGCCTTCCAGGAGCAGCGACGTGGCACTGGTCCCCAACATGGGTTGTACTTTAAGTGTAGTGGTGCCTTGGCCCATGTACTCATCATCTCAGGATATTTCTGTAAGAGATCCTTGCGTCATTCTGGTTGAATGATTTCTCCTTGTTGCGCATCTGTTGGCAAATCTTCAGGCTCAAACTGAGTAGCGTGAGATGGTTTCTTGCTTGTTTCTTTCTCTATGGCCAACTGATATTCTACCATTAACATAAAATATGGTTTATACTGTAGCTCATGCCCTGATATGTATCTGCGAGGGGCCAAATGAGCAAAGTATGAGGACTGTAAAATGTGTTCTTCAATCATTGCCATGGTGTGAAGCTGCGCTTCTACTCGTGCTGAGTGGGTTTTTCCTAATTCTTCAATTGTCTTCATCCATGCGGGGGTAGGAAGTTCGTAAGTCGTCTGGCCTTCAGTCGTGACGCGTCTGCCTGGGATAGGTTAGGGCTCATAGGCTTCTTCAAAGGTTTCCTCCACCGGGATGGTTATAGTTTCTTCCTCAGCTGGTAGCTCTCGTGGGGAATCTGGCCTTGGTGGTGCTTCATATACCACTATCTGTGATTGGAGCATTGATACCTGGGCCCGTAAAGCGTTGAGTTCCTCTAGGATGTTAGGAGATGGGTCCGTGCGAGCTAGTAGTCCTTGTTGTACTGGTGCTCTTAGCTGTAATATCTTGTGTTCATCTTTGAACTTCTGAAACTCCTCGTTCATGTTGTCGTATTCATCTAGCAATCTGACGTGATCTTCTAGTAAGATTTTCATCGATTCTGAGGGCACGGCCTTGAAGCGGCTGGGGCTCAATGGTTGGTCTGGTTGATCCAGGGTAGCTTCTAAATTCTCTCTATTTTGTTCTTGTAAGCATTGGTTTTCTTCTTTCGCGGCTGCCAAGTGTCGTCTAAGTAATCCCATATTTTGTGTTAACGTTGCATTGCGAATGGTCTGTGCCCTTAACAAATTATCAAGATCAGCAGTGGCCTCTTTGGTTTTCTCTTCACTTTCTAGTTCTAGTTTGTGGTATGCCTCCTGGAGTTCTTGGTATCTGGTGTTTAGGGAGGCATTCTCGATGGTCAGTGAATTTAGCTGCGACTGTAAATCATTGGTTGTCCTCTGCAGCTGCTGATAATTATTTCCCAGAGATGTGAACTCATCTCTTACTTGAGTCATACAGGTGAGCATTTATCGAAATGCATTATCTATAGTGGGTGATAATATTAATGGTGTGCTAAGTGAAGATGCAGTAGGTGTAGATGCAGTAGGTGTAGATGCAAAAGGAATGGTGGGGGTGGGAAAGTGGGTGCTGTGGTGATTGTGGAAAATTGTGGTGTGCCTATGTATGGTTGTGTCGTGAATGAAGTGAGTGGTGGTGCGGTGGGTGGTGATATATCCATGTCACTGGATGTGGTGTCCAATGCGGTGACCGTGAATAAGGGCGTGATCATGGGTGCTTGCATGGGTGTAAATACAAGTTTACAAAGGTTGAAGAGTAATTCACAGAGGGGTTTTCTAATGCTGCTTGGTGGAAAGGGGGAAGAGGAATGACGGTGGGTCGGGGGGGTGATATAGGGGAAAAAGTCATCAGGGTTAGAAATGGAAATAGTGGTCTCGGGGGTGTAGGGAAGGATGGAAAAGATGGATGGAGAAATGGACTAGATAGAAGAGTGGCTGTCCGAGGGGGAAAACTAGGTTGGGTGGGTGTGGACATGGTGAGAGGAATGGATGTTATAAGGGCTTCTGCTACTTCGCCGTGGAAGGATGTGGATGTTCTAGGAGAAGGAGGGTGTATGGGGGAGACTGGATGGATGGGAGGTGAAGGAGGAGCGGTTGGGGTGGTAGGTACTTCGACAACTGTGGTGATATGTACAATAGTAGTACGGGGTGGGGAGTCGACAATAATGGTGTCTTCTGCCAATGAGCCTTTAGGGATGAGACGTGCTTCCCTGGCCTGTTCTGAAGATTGACCGCTGGTGGGTACCCGAATGTATTCACCAGGTTTGGTTAGTAGACGGATTCTGCGAGGGTCATACTGCGGTAATGGTTTCCTCTGCAAATATCGTAAGGCTTCCATGGATCCCACTGATTTGACAAGTTCTCTGAAGCCTCTGATGTATACTTCTTCGAATCCGTCTGAGACAAGTTCCTGTTCTATGAGTGCTTGACTCTCTTCCTCAGTCAATTTCTTGCGCGCCCAAACTTTCTCCATGGTGCGATATAGCTTCTTGATGGCTAGCGTATAGGTTGCTGCTTCAAAGGTTTCATCTTCATGCGTGCTGGTATCACCTTGGGTGTCCGTGTGCTTTCCTTGTTCATCTGTCTGCACATGTTCTTGAGATTCATGAGTGCCCTGGCTGGCTTCGTCATCGCCATTATCTTCATCTCTCTCTGTTTTTTCCTCTTCAGAGCTAGACACAACTTGTCCTTGTGGTTGATCTCGGGGTGTGGTAGGGTAGCTTGGCCGTTCGTATTCCTGAGAGAAAATCTGTCCTTCTGAGAACTGAAATTCACTGGAGAAAGCATCTTGCATTTCGAAATCGAACGTTGTGTCTAGGGGTTCTGCTTCCAAGTTAGGTATCAGAAAAGAGAAAGCTTCCGCACCAATAGTGGTGGGAACTTCTGTTGTAGTGGTGGTAGGTCCTGGAACTGCGACTGCTTGAGGAGCATCTGTGCTGGTGGTGGCCTCCGTTATCGGTCTTGATAATCGTATGCGAATAGGTTGTACAGGGGGTTCAGTAGGAGACTGTTCTGGAGAGGGTTGTGGTGACGGTGATTCTGGGACCTGTAGGCATGGGATAGAACCTCTCATGCGCTTTCCTGCTCATCCTTTGCTAGGCTTCCTAGCTTTCTTTGTTGTCTCTTTGAATGCTTTCAGCTCTTCGCTTGTCATCGCTCGCTCGATAGGTAAATCGTAGACCAAACACATATATACAATGCGCGTGAGGGTGCAACATCCATTGATGACCTTCTTTCTTTCCCATCTGTGTTGTGCTAAATACAATTGATCAATGATCCAACTAGCTAGATCAACTGTCTGGGGTCCAATACATGATAAATACAAACCGAACCATATTCGCTTGTGAGACATTGTGAATCTGTCCTGAGCGGGGAAAGCGAAATGCTGCATACATATCCGTAGTGGTTTTGAAAGCTCAGGTGTGATCGCCGAAATCTCTTCCCATTTAGTAACGTCCCCACGTTTCATAGGGTCTAGAACTAACCTTTCTCGCTCTGTGGGCGTGTGGGTTCCATTAAGCTTGATGGCAGCTCGAATCAAATCTTTTAAAAGATAAAATCTTTAAAAGATAAAATCTTTTATATGGTGGATCATTCACTAAGGTTGGCAAAATAAAAGTTCCGGGCAGATCCTTGTTCTCCGAAGCTGTCAAAGTGGTGATCAAGTAATAGCATCTGTAGAAGTCAGGTTTAGGCAAAGGGTCACTAAAATACTCTGTGAAGCCTGCTCTTGCCCAAACATGTGTTAAATCTTGTGTGTTTTGTAGTCCTTCAAACTCTCTTGAGAAAAACTGATATTTGCCCCAGGTACGGTCATCAAAAGTCAAATTAGCCTCAAAGATGAAATCTGTGTCTGCTAACGGTCCTGCTAGCCCTTGAAACTAGTGAGAATTGCGATGAATCTTCTCAGTATACCCTCTAGGAGGATCGTCAATAGGCATGGGTCCTGGGAAACCTTGAAATTCTGGCGGTGGAGCCGTCGGATGGGGCTCAGCAGGTAAATCACCAATAGTAGCCTTGGGTATACTGGTTCCAGCTTCAGATGGTCCTTCTTCGCTTTACATGATGATTGACGTGCTAATGGAAAAGATCTACTACAAAAGATTAACACATTAGTATGGAAATTAATTATGATCCCATTAAAGTGAGACCGCAATCCCTTTCCATAACCGATGTGTAACCCGTGTAGCTGAGTGTTGTGATGTGGTTTATGGAATGATTTTTTTGCAAACTAATCCAGGTCTCTAGACACCTACATGCTTCAGATGATACATACATTTCTTGATGAGGTGTTATTACAGATGCCGTTGGGTTATAGTGTGTGGATTTATACAAGGTTCAGTCGTGCATGAGTTATTACAAGGTTGTAGATTAGTCTGGTTGGGAGTTAGGTTAGACAATGGGTTAAGAGAAGACTTCTGGATACGTTTCGGTATCCACTTCCTAAGAGTTTCTGATCGGGTGATAGGTCTTTGCGGAGGGACAAAAGATGATATCGGATGTGGTGGTATGGAGGGTTGAAAAGATTTCTGAGGGGTGTACATTACATGGCTTGAGGGTTGAGCTATAATACATTATTTGGGTACCCAAATCTGCATGGGTGTGGGTCGAGTCGTTAGGTACTTCTTGGCGATCCAAATTTATCGAATGTTCGTATTCGTAGAAGAAGGTCGAGAAGATGTTGAATATTGACTCTGCTTCTGCCTTGACTTCTTCTTGTCATTGTCTGCGTTGTTGAAATCAGTCGGTGCTTTTTGTCCTTTTAGCACCCATATTTGTCTTGTGCCACTTGCTTTGTGATGCTGACACTGCTTTCCTCTTTGTGTCGTCTGATGTTGTCGTCGGTCTGGGTTCCTTTGTCGTGGTTGACTCCTTTGTGGTTGAGGTTGAGAGGTCGGATGGACACTCTGCTTTGGAAAAGAAGGGAGGTCCAACACTTGAGAAACTTGCCCATTAGGAAGTGAGGCATTCTGTACCACAGATCTAGGCCAGTCCGCAGTAATTGTGGAAGGATGGGCACCACAGGGTGTTTTGCCCATGTGGACACTGATGAAGTCCACCTGACCTGCAATCGTCCCCATTTGTCCGCTGATGTAACCCACCTGACCGCTGATTGTGTCCATTTGACCAAGCGGTTGGGTGGTTGCCCCTTCTAATTTGCAAGAAGCCCAAGGGAAAATCTCCTGACGTCCTTCTCATTGACAATTGTCCATCGCCAAGCCCGCGTGGGTTGGTGTAGACGTAACGTGACTGATCTGACCAAAAATCTTCCGGTCTTCCATCACATGCATTTCATAGGGTCTAGGGTTACATACCTCAGTCGGAATGCCGTTAGGGAAGTCAAGCGGTAGCACTCGCTTCTAATCTAAGGTTCCAATCTGTAAGGATCATTGTCTAAGATTTAGGTCCACTGAGTGATCGTATAGCCAATCTTGGCCAAGGATTAGGGGTTCTATCAGGTCGTCATCATGGCACACTAGTAGCTGCACTGTCAAGGTCACATCATGTATGAGGATAGGAAGGTCCACCTCACCCATGCAGGGGGTTTCCATGCCTCCTAGCCCTATGAGGTATGCCTCAATTGGCCGCATTTCTATTCCTGAATCCTTATAGTGGGACCATCTAATCGCACTAGCAGCACTTGAGTCAATTAAAGCCTTGAGCTCTTGGCAAGGGTTGCCGTGCTCTAGCCTGACTGTAATGAATGGTGTTCTGTCCACTATGCTAGGATGAGTGGTTGACTTTACTTGACACATGGCCATGGGATATCTGGGTGATGTTTCCAGACAGTTATAATGTTCTCTCCCTAATCCTTATCTTCTTAGTTTCATGCGCTTAATGCGTTCTATGGCTTCTGCCTGCGCTTCTGCACGTATTCTATTTTCTTCCTCCTTACGCTTCTTTGCCAACGTGAGTCGCCTAAGCATATCCTCAGTAAGAGGTTCCTGATATAGCCTGACTCTACAGCCAGTAATGTAATTAGGCATTATGTCTCCTTCTAAGGTGGCTAATTGTACTGCTCCACTTGTCGAGAGTCTGTTAATGATCATAGGTCCATAACATCGCTTTTCTAACTTCCGTGCGTGTTGTTTCAGCGTATATACAAGGACTAAATCTCCTTCTTTTAAGCCTTTATCTTTCACATGTGCATCAAAATATGCTTTCTATCGCTTCTTTGTTGCGTATATACCTGCTGCTGCTTTCAGCCTGGTTTCTCCTAATCGTTCCAAGTCCATTATTCTTGCTGATAATTCATGGCCGGTCCACTGATGTTCATGTGCAACCTTAAGGGTCGGTATCAAGAAGTCCAAAGGAAGCACAACATTCTGACCAAAAACCATCTGAAAGGGAGTTGCATTGAGTACGGTCTTGTAGGCCACTCGATATGCCCAAACAGCGTGGTGTAACTGTTTGTCCAAATCTGAGCGTTTGTTGTTCACGAGTTTTGTCAGTACATTACATAGGATCTTGTTAGTGCTTTCAGCCTGACCATTGGCCTGAGGATGATATGGTGCTGATTTCTTGTGAATCGCCATAAAATCCTGTAACAAATATTCAATGACTTGGTTTAGAAAGTGAGTTCCTCGATCGCTCACTAACTCTATAGGCAATCCATATCTTGTAAAGACATTTTCAAATAAGAATTTTGCAGTCGTGTGTGCATCATTCTTTTTTGTGGCTTTTGCCTCTACCCATTTGGTAAGATAATATGTCGCAACTATAATGTATTCAACATGTGTACCTTTTGCAGGGGGGTTAATGGGTCCTACAAAGTCTATACCCCACTTAGAAAATGCACGTCCTCCCATCATGGGTTTCAATGGCATTTCATCTCTGCGAGTAGGAAACTGAGTTCTTTGGCACACATCACATCTCTTTACATAGGTATGAGCATCCATGTGAAGAGTGGGCCACCATAATCCTGCAAAGAGGATGGCCTTGATTATCCTATCAGGTCCAAAATGACCTCCTGCAACACCCTGGTGTGCAGTCTCTAGTACGCTCAAGTAATTGCTTTCATGAACACATTGTCTTAGGTATCCATCTCTTCCTCTTTTGTATAGATTGTCGCCAATAAGCGAATAGTCTTGAGCTTCCTGCTCTAGACTGCGTTGTCGTGCTAAGGTCATTCCTTGAGGGAATGTTTTCGTCCTCAAGTACGTCACTAAAGGTTCACTCCAGTCTGGTGTGAGAGACACGTGATATAATGTGGCATGCTCTACTGGTGGTCTTTCACAACAAACCTGGCATTCTTTACACAACTTGTAGACATCTGCTTCCATTGAAGGCCAATATACTCCTAGTCTATGAAGAGTATGCAATGTACGATGTTTCGAATGATGTTGCTTTATTGCACCTACATGTGCTAATTGCAACCAATTCGCATGTTCTGATTCATCTACACAACAAGCAAGAATCTTTTGATTATCCTGTTTATATATACTTCCTGCTATGATTTGGTATCTCTGTGACTTGGTAATCTCTCCTTCCTTGATCCTTATCCTAGGATTCTTGGGTCCATATGTGAGAATAGGGACTATCGGCTTAGCCCATTCTGGTGTTGTCTCAAGGTTAAACAAATATGCATCGGGTAATTCATCCTCTATCCCTTGAGGAGCTTCTCCTGAGGTTAGTCTCGAGAGGTGGCCAGCTCTAAGATGTGTCTTCCCTTTCTTGACTACTACTTCAAAATCATACTCCATGAGTAATAGAAATCAACGTATCAGTCCTCCTGTGTTACATGGCTTGTTGACTAAGTACAGTAATGCTTGATGATCTGTAAAGAATTTGAACTTGTTTGCCAACAAATAGTGTCTGAACTTCTTTACTACGTAGATCATTCCTAATCCTTCTCGTTCCGTAGTGGTGTAATTTCTTTCTGCTACGTTCAACTGTCTGCTCGCATAAGCTATGGGGAGATCTATATTACCTTCATTCGTGGGTTGTGCTAACACACATCCTATGGCATAGTTGGATGCATCCACATCTACATGGAATGGCTTACTCCAATCTGGGGTGGTCAATATAGGTGCTGAGCACAAACGTCGTTTAAGTTCATTGAATGAATTCTCACACTCATCTGTCCATTCAAACTTGGTCAAAAGAGAGTACAGAGGCTTAGCTATGATTGCATACATGTGTATGAATCATCTATAATAACCGCAATGTCCCATAAATGCTTGTACCTCTTTTACGTTATTTGGCCTAGGTAGATCTGCAATCACCTTCACTTTTTCTTCATCTGTTGAAATTCCATTCTTTGACACAATGTGTCCTAGAATTTTGCCTTGTCTGACCATGAAAACGCACTTTTCTGGGTTCAAACAAACCTGATATTCTCGACATTTGTCAAATATTTGTCTTAACTCAGGGATATCTGTCTGCCTGATATTCGAATGAGGTCATAAGTCATCGACATAAACTTCCAAATTCTTGCGTAAGAATTCCTTAAAAACATGACACACGAGTCGCTGGAAAGTAGCGGGTGCATTTGTTAAGCCAAAAGGCATCACACGAAATGCAAATATGCCCCATTCTGTGGCAAAAGCCATCTTGTGTTGATCTTCTGGAGCAATGGCTACTTGATTATAGCCTGAGAAACCATCAAGAAAGCTGTAAACTTCCTTGCCCACAACCCTTTCCAATAGGTGTTCCGTGATAGGAAGAGGATAACTATCTCTAATCGTGGCGGCATTAACTTTTTTAAGGTTAATACACACACGCAATTTTCCATTCTTCTAGGGCACAACCACAATGGGGGATACCCATTCGGTATGCTCAATTTCGTAAATAAATCCTGCTTCTATCAAACGATCTATCTCCTCTTTAATCTTTGCAGCGTAATTATCATTGTACGTGTATGGCTTCTGTTTCGTGGGTTTTGCATCTGGAGTCATAGGGATTCTATGAGAACATATGTCTGGATCTACTCCTTTCAAATCTTTGTAACTCCAAGCGAACACATTTCTATATTCGCACAATAGGGCAACTAATTCTTCTTCTTCTTCATTCGTCAAATCATGCCCAATGTATGTACATTTTTCTTCTTCTCCTTCGATGGCTACTATGATTTTTTTGGTTTTCTCTTGATTATCATATACTTCTCCGACGTCAGCTTTTCTGTTAGGCATTCGTACTATTATTCCTCTATCTTCTATTTCATACTTTTTGAAGTTCTCGGGTACTTCAAACAAAGATTCTTCTTCTTCTGACATGGTTTCTTTCTTCTTTCTTTTCTTACCTTCACTCTTAGTGGTCACTTGTGTGGCTAACCTCACATCATTCATAAATTCTTCGGGTCTCTGAGAGTGATCTCTACTTCGTAGAAGTATTCTTCCTCTGATGCAAAGGGTGAGTCCATAATTAAATCAAAGTCACTCGCATCCTCAAATGCATCAGTGTTAGGTTCACACTCTTCTAAATTTGAATCACACATGATTGGCTCTATCGCGAAAACTGAAATGTCATAGCCATGCTCGTCACAGTGGGGTGTCCATTGTTCTTCATTGATGGCTACATCCATGGTTGCTAGGATTTCTGCCCAACCATGAGGTTCAAACTCCTCATCTGGAAATACTACAGGTGCATATGCTGGGTCTTGAAGGGTTCTTGGTGTTGTTATGCACCTAAGGTCATGGCTTCCAACCGTTCTTCCTCTTGTTTGGCTACCTTACACATCCATAAATGAGTGTCCTCGTGTAACCATGAGGGGTCTGACTCCAATGAGTGTACCGATTCCGTTTCTACCTCTGTCTTATGGATGGTATTCCATTGTATTGGGGGTACGTCTCTGTGTGAATAGTCTTTAAGATTGACTTTGGTAGTCACTCGTAAATGTTGCAAGTACAAAGAATTAGTTCCCCAATCTTGTACAATTTGCAACTGACGCATGAATGGTCATCCTAATATCATCTCGTAAGCATGATTTTTACTAAAATCACAAATGGCAAAGGTATGCTCAAACTCCACACCACAAGTGGTGAGAGATATGCCTTCTAGTAAGCCTAATGGTTTTTCTATGTGTCCGTCAGCCATTTGTAGCTTCATCCTGGCAGGTCTTAACGCTGGCTTACCCCAACGGTTTCCATAAAGCAGTGGTAGCTATGGCTACTCTGGCTCCTGAATCTAAGATGGCTTTTGTGGTGTAGCCATGATGGGTTATTGGAAGATAAGTGTTACCTTCCTCTCCTTCGCTTACATCTCCGATCTTTTCTACGGGTATCTCTGGTACCTTCTTGTGTGTTCCTATCTGTGAGGGAGTAGTAGCAAGCTCGGGGAATTGATTTGCTACATGTTTCCACAGCTCTGGTTTTACCTTTAACAACTCTTCTAGGGTGAGATTACATTGTACTTTGGTATTCTTTATCACTTCCGTGTTTCTAGGGATCACTGATTCTTCATTCCTCACTATTATCGTGGGTGCTCTCATACTAATAGACTTAGCTTCCCAAGGTCCTGTGAACTGAGGTAATTCATGCAAAGAGTTGGATTCAAATCCTGTGTGTTCACTCAGTTGTTCTTCCTCTACATCATCGTAAATAGAGGGGATGTCTTGGGGAAATTGTTCCTGCAAGTCGTCTATTTCTTGAATAGGAGGATGGGTTCCTTGTTCTTTTCTCCATTTCTCTTCTTGGATTTCTCTCAAAAATTCATGTGAATATCTATGTATGGAAGACAGGTTGTCTTCACCTTCCGTGTTTGGTACTTGAGACAGGGATGATGTATTCCTTTCCTGTGTCTCTGGGACACTAAG
The DNA here is from genome assembly GCA_020310875.1 of Ceratopteris richardii. NCBI lineage: Eukaryota > Viridiplantae > Streptophyta > Polypodiopsida > Polypodiales > Pteridaceae > Ceratopteris > Ceratopteris richardii. The sequence continues at coordinate 55,584,558 of CM035417.1, read as the reverse complement.
ATTCCTATGCTGATCCTTTTTCTCTTTGCTTTCTATCAAGTATTCTAGCCTCTCCATTAGTCCTTGAAAGTGTAGTTCCGGTTTTGCCATGTTATTCCAATTAAGATATCTAGAGGCTTCGAACATTGCTTGTGCTAATTCTACCATCTTCATGCAAAGCTTAGTCCTCTCAATTTCTAAGTCTGCTCGAGGGTAGTTCTTGCTCATTTCCGCTACTTGGGGTCCTTCTTTAATTCTAGCTTGATATGCACGAAACATCATGTCTAGGTTTTCTGGTATGGGTTCCGCTAGAACTGATCCTGATTTTTGCGCTAGCTTCTCTTGATTCAAGTCCTGTGAAGTCAATTCTAGTATTTTGGCTCTAGATTCCTTGAGACTTCCTTCCAAATCAATTATCTTGCTACTCCACTTCCTCTTAATCCTTTCTCTCGAATCTTTCCAAGATTTCATCTTTTTACTGCTAGATTCTGCAACTTCACTAGTTCTGGCTGTTTTCTCCTGAATGAGTTGCTGATTCTGTAAGAGCGCCTGGGCTCTGGTTATAGCTTGGATAGGCACGTATGTAGGGTTGGATCCATCTGCGTTGTTTACAATACCTATCACGTTGATTGGTGTCACATTTGAAGCGTTAACTGGGTTCTTAGGACAATCCTTGATTATGTGCTCTTTACCACAGTCGGCACAAAAGCCTTGTATGTTATAGTATTGTGATTGTCCTGATATCGGAGGATGTGGACAATCCTTTATGAAGTGATCTCCTTGGCACCTAAAGCATGGTCCTCTAGGACCCTGTGGTCTTTGCTGTCTCAATTGGGGCCGTGGATTTGAGTTTGTGTACATCACATGAGCGTAGTCGGGCTCCCAACTAGGTTCCAATGGTGGACTATCATACTGATATGTCTCCACGTGTTCTGGTGACTCTGTGTAATATGCGGGTGGACTATCTACATGAGTAGAGTCAAAACTGTTTGAGTTCGGGTCACCCTCTGTGATCAAAGGTGAAGAAGGCACTAAGGCCCTACTTAGGTTCTCTTTTCAGCGTATTTGACTGAGATGACATTCGCTGGTGGGGGTGGCTGCTGACCTAAAACAGGTTGAGGTCTTTGTTGAGCCTAATAAGGGTAGTTCTGAGGAGGCCTATAGTAATAAGGCTGAGCATTGTATTGGCCTTGATACCTACCTGGCTGCGGGTATGCTTGCGGGTGGTTCTGTCTTACTGCTTGTTTGTTGTATGGGCAGTCTTGAGCCGTGTGATTTGTGTATCTTCTGTCAATTGTACAGTATTGGCCACTAGGGTTGGCTTGCGGTTGTGCTGCATTGGGGCACACGTTTGCCATATGATCACCACCACAGGTGTAACAACGCTTGTTTGTTGTTACCCTAGGCATCTGTTTACTAAAAACTCCTAGTTTCTGGGCCACTTTTTCTGCTAGGTCCTCTATTGAGCTAGACAATTTTGTGGATGCTAGAGAAGAACAATCTGAGTCCTTATAGACTTTTGAGAGTTCCAACTCGTCTCCTAAGTTGTCCTCAATGTCTATACAAATTCTCACACACTGCTCTAGCGTTCTGGGTTCTTTCAAGTACACATAGGAGCGTAGTTTAGAGCTCAGCAGGCCATCTAAAAACAATGACACTTGCTTGGCCTGTGAAGGTAGCTCTTGTACTGGACATCTTTCAACATATTGTCTAAACCTACATCCTGCCGGTCTAATTGTTTCTTGAGGGGTCTGTTTGAAGCTATGAATCAACGAAGACGTGTCATGTCTGATCCCACTTTTAGAGAATTCAGTAATGAATGACTCTAAAAAGTGATGGATGTCTCTAAATTGCCTTTGTTGCAAAGGTTGGAACCAAGTTAAAGCTGTATTCTTTAACGTTAGTCCAAAAGCATTATATTGCGTGAACATGTCTTCGACTTGCTCTGCTCTTAGCACTTGCTTGAATTCCGCAACATGATCGTAAGGATCTCCTGTCCCGTCAAAATAATTTTTCATGGACTTTACTAATTGAGTGGGTCTCAATATTCTTGCACGTTCACGTGGTCTAGGTAGAGGAAAATCATCTCTACCACCTGGCATTCTAGTTTCTCCTTGTCTATCCACTCTGTCCGTGTTTATGGTGGTTCTATCTCTCCCTATGGGATGATTGAAGCTTACTTCCGGTCTTTCCTTGTTTTTCTCTCTTTGCATGCCATGGGCTGAGGATGTTCCTGCCCCTTGTTGGCTCGCATTTACGTTTGCTCGTGATGGAGGGAATACCAATTCACCTCTCCATGTGTATGTGTTTCTAGCGTGGTCAGGTACCACAAATACTCTTTCTGAAGTCTCATCCAGGTATACAACCTTTCCAGGTGTATCCGGGTCTTTGAATTCTTAGATTATGATGGAGCCTACCTCACTAGGTTGTTCCGTTCTATATCTCCAAAATGCTTCGTCTGTCTCTTTATTCACAAACAACTCTATGCTTCTGTTATCCTGAGGGGTCCAATCTAGAACTAGTACTCTTGCCAGTACAGATTTCCCTCTAGGTGTTCTAGGTTCTTCCAATGGTTCCTTTCCTTGGGATCTTGCTTCCATTTCCAACTGAATTACGCCAAACTCATTGGTATTGTTTGGCTGAGTACTTAAGATGTACATCGTTCCTTCCTTGTCTATGTACGCGTCTCGCTCAAATTTCACCACTGGACGTTCCAATCCAATGGGTTGATCAGGATTGTGCATCTGCACCACTTGTCTTCGCAAACCATCCTCATAGATGCGAGCACCTAAGCGGTTGGTTCGAAGAAATTCTAACTGAGTTCTATAGGGTCCTTCTGGTTTTTCTAAATATGCAACATTTGACCCTCCTTCTGGTCTTTCCGTGCTAAATGCCATTTCCGATTCACTCGTATTTGAGCTCTCGTAGGGGTAACTAGTGTTCAATTGTTGTGCCCATGATCGTGCAGTAGTTCCTACGCTGGCTTCTGATGATCTAAAGCTTCGACGGTCTGACTTACCTATGTGTTTGCCCGATCTAAGGTTCATGAATTTTCTTCCTCTGACCGTTAATGTTCCTTGTTTCTTACTTTCTTGATTCTTTTTAATTCCCTTTAGATTCTTGTCTCAATGTATGCGTCAGGAATTCGACTTTCTGTGGTACTTTTGAGTTCTCGTTTCGTCAGACTTAAGTTCTTTCCCTTTAGGTTTTCGTATCACACACCTTTAATTTAGTCTTAAACTTGAGAATGTTAAATATCTTGAACTTGAGGCGTTCCTATTGTTGCTAATCCACAATGCTAATGTTTTAGCCTAAGCTAATAATTGACTGAGGGGGTTGAGTAATCTTCCAACCTCAAGTCAGCTGCTTTGGTTGCTCTGATGCCCAAGAAGCCGTGCTTCCCAAGCTTCGCGTTCCTCACTGCCTTGCTTTGGTTGTCCTTGATTGCCCTTGCTAGACCTGGAAAAATTCAATATTAGACCAATTCTCAAATGGACGATCAAGCACTTGAGTATATACACCCTGAAAGTCCCTTAACCTTTGGCAAATTTTTCTTCCAAAGCCCCCTTTCTTTCCTAGTCCCATAGATGGTCAACCTCAAAAATATCCTCTCAAAAAATCAACGTATTCTTTTTGAAAAAACAGTTGAGGTCACATAGTACTCGTAAAGAGCTTTCTAACGAGCTATTAAGCTCAAAAAACGGACTTCGGATGAAAAAGATATGAGCGTTCAGGCTTTTAGGGGTAAAAACTGACAAACAAGTTTTTCTTCAATTATGAGCTAAGGGGTCTCCTATGAGTGCAATGATCCAAAAATTTTCAAAAAATAGCCCCAAAGTTGCCCAAAAAGTCAAACCCTAAAAATTTGTGTTTGGGGTGAGCAATCGCGATGGTCTGGGACCGTCGCGATGGTCCAGGTGAGCCGTCGCGATGGCGTGGCACAATCGCGATGGTCCGATGGAGCGAACTGTCGCGATAGCGTGAAATGGATGATCACGATGGTCCGAAAATGAATCGTCGCGATGGCTCGATCGGTGGACAATCGTGATGGCGTCAGTCAACGGTCAACGTGAACCGTCGCGATGGTCCGAAGTGAACCATCACGATGGTTACAGATGCGATGGGGTGAGCCAATTGCGATGGTCCAAAGTTTGAGTCGTCGCGATGGTGTAAGGGTCTCGTCGAGATGGCGTGGCCAGTGAGCAATCGCGATGGTCTGACTTGACACGTGGCAGTATCGTGGCGTGAGCCAATCGCGATGGTGTGGGGTCGACGGGATCGTCGCGATGGTCCAAGTAAATCGTCGCGATGGCTCAAGTGAGCCGTCGCGATGGCTCAAGTGAGATGGCTCAAGTGAGCCGTCGCGATGGTCTGGCCGAGCCGTCGCGATGGCGTGAGCCAATCGCGATGGTGTGACACAATCGCGATGGCGTGAGCCAATCGCGATGGTCCACCAAAATGCAAGTTTTTGCAATGCAAGTATGGATTCCTATATGCGCAAGGGTCGCCTACACGCTTATGAACTCGCTTACCAAAAATACTGAAGTTGGCAGACCAGCGTGATGGTCTGACACACTCGGCAGATCTCTGACAGAAAGTGAAATTTTACCTTTTCCAAGCTTTCGTGATGCACTGGAGCTCTGTACTTGCAGGAAAACTCAAAAACACACAAGCACAAAAGCTCTCTCTCTCTCTCGCGCATGCACAAATGAGGGGAAATGAGGAGAATGGGTGGATATGGTGAATTTTTTGATTTTTTTGGAGTTGAGGATGATGATGCAGTGATGAAGATGGAGTGTGAGGGAGGTGAAAAACACTAAAAACTAAGTAAAAACAACAACAAAAACTGAAATTTTTACCTTCCAATACCACTTCTTGCTATACTCTTACCATCACACATTCGTCCTAGACTCGATCCCCGACAACGGCGCCAAATTTGGTGTTGCTCTAGCACAATGGTGAGAACCACGTTAAGAAGCTCCACCTCCTTAATGTCAATCCGCAAAAGAGATAGGAGTGATATGAAGATCGTGAATGTGAGATGAAGTGAGAATAAAGGTGAGAAGCATAGAGATGCACACACACATACACACACACTACGAAGAGACAAGCAAGACACAATGGAAGGTGAGAAATCAACTCTATTGCTCAAGATCTCAATTACAAGCTCAAATTAGTTCTAAGCTCTCACTAACCAACCTCAAAAATGAGCTCTCTAGCTCTTTTTATAGATTCTAGACTAGTTTTGACCGGTTTCACATCTAGTGACCGGCATAGTTAAAAAATAGGTCCTAGATGCTATTTGAAAGGGTAAACGGTGTCTAAAAATAACCAAAATTGGTACGCTCATTCTACCTAAGCTCCTCAAGCTTGAGGACTCCTCGGCTTGCACAAAATGGAGCTATAAATTACAAAAAGGGTTTTTCTATGTTACATATGTTACAATAGTGATGAAAATCACTGTTGGAGGTTTTGAAGACTATTTATAAAACATAAACCTTTAAAAAATTGATTCGACTGACTCCCTGCTCTATCTTTACATGTTCCGCGTCTTCTATGCCTCTGGCTACTGCCAACATAGTCCCCCAAGGATCCCAAGGTCTTATTGAAGTGTGCGCGTGCCGACAGAAGGTACCCATCCCTCCCCCTTAGTGGAAGCTTGGTGCAAGGTGTGCACAAGTGCAGGCTTGGAGAAGGTGGAGGTTTGGTGCAGAGGAGGCCAACAACAACAAGTCCCTTGGGGTATTTGGTATTTTTGTAATTGAGCACTCTGTGGGATTTTGCACAGAAGCATTGGATTTTGTTGTGCTTCAACATTGTATTTTGTCTTATTATAATCAATCGACAGAGGCTTCCAGTGTGTATCTTTCTTCTTGTCTTTCCCTTTCCTCCTACAAATACTCAAATCCCTTCTTGTCCAAGAATCCCCCAACAGCCTTGTAATCAATACACGTTCTCATTGAGCCATCTTTCTTAGTAACCAATGACACTCGAGCTATCCAAGGAGAATTACTAGTGCATACAAATCTCCTATCTAAATAGTCTTGAATTTGTTTTTCACCTTCCATGTTGGCTTTGACTCATCCTATAAGGTGCTTTACTAATGGACTTTGAGTGGGCTACTAACTTAGTAGCATGATCTATTTTTGCTCTAGCAAGTGGTAAACCACCAACTAACTCAAGGAAAAACATCGCAATAATCAAACATTAAATGTTTAAATTTCTCAACAAAAGATTCAAACATCAAATAACAATACAAAAGAGGAGTATTTGCATCAAATAACAATACAAAACGAGTGATGAAATATACATTTCTTTAACTGAAGATTTCTCTAACAAATGAGCAAGTTGTAGAGCCAAGATGAAAGGCTGATTCGACATGTTATGTTCCCCCTAAATATTTTAATCATTTCCATTCTTAATAAAATCAAGAGTATTCATATATTATTTACATTTCAATGTATCTCCTAAACCTCGTAGCCATTCATGACCTAATACTAAATATGTTTGCTTCATATTCATAATACTCGACAATATCCTTGCAAGTCAATTTCAATACTCGACACTAGTATCCCATATATGCTTGTAATCTCTCTGCATGGAGCCAACATAGAGGTGAGCACTCAGACTTTGGGGAAGTTTTAACTGTATAACTACAGGGTTATTAATAAATTTAAGGGTAGTAGAATCATAAATCATGACTCTTGGAGGTGTGTCATTCATAGTCCCAAGTAAGTTTACCAAATCATGTTTTTGAAGATGCAATTGGAAATGCAAGATGGGGGAAAGCTATGGATGAGGTGATGGTTGCACTTTATGGAAATGAAACATGGAAGCTGGTTCCATTGAGGAAATAAACCCATAGGCTGCAAGTGGGTTTACAAGGTAAAGCACAATGTTGATGGTAGCATAAGCAAGTATAAAGCATGATTGGTAGGAAAAGGATATGCACATACATATGGCATTGATTATGATGAAAATTTCGTCCATGTAGCTAAAATGTATAGTGTTTAAGCACTTGTTGCATTAGCTACAATAAAAGGATGGATTTTGCATCAAATGGATGTCAAGAATGCTTCTTACATGGTGAGTTGCAAGAAGAAGTATACATGGATCATCCACAAGGACATGAGGATTCAAAGCACCTAGAATATGTTTGCAGGTTGCAAAGGGCCTTGTATGGTCTTAAATAGGCCCCTCGTGCTTGGCATGCAAGGATTACATATTATTTAACCACCATTGGATTTTCTATGTGTGATGAAGATCAATCATTATATGTAAGAAAGGGTGATGATGGTATCACGATTGTGGCTATTTATGTTTATGACTTGATTGTAGGTGGTGATAATGAAGAAAGCATTGAAGAGGTAAAGAAACTCCTTATGTAGGAATTCGACATTGTTTGTTGTTACCCTTTGGAGTTTTCCTCTCCAATCATTTTAGCATAAAGGATCAACAATACATCTTACATTTGTCAATCCGGCAAGTATACTAAGATCACAACCCCTTCTAGTTAATGGAATCCAAGAATAAGAGGAAAATGATTGGTTTTCTGAGAAATGATGAAGATGAAGAGAAATTTCTAGGGTTTTGATTATCTTGAGCTATACTACATCATTTTCAGTAATCTTTGTGCCTAAAGTGTGTTATTTTCTCAGTATATCACAATTATGAAGTCAAATCTCAAAAATGATACCTGTAACCCTCAAAAGAGACAATCGCGATTCTATGAAATTTGATAATTTCCATCTCCAGATCTATTCTTTAGCACTTTCTCACTCAATACTCTAAGAATCACCTCTCTTCGTACACATTAATCAGAAATACACAACTGAAGCTTGCAAATTCCATGGATCACACATAGAATAGACTCAACACATCAAAGAAAATCACATGGAAGTAGAAGACACGATTTCTTGCAGGAGAGCTCTTCATATTACTTGGATAACACAAATAATACAACCAAACCTCTCAAAATAGAGAAAATTATCTTTTATACATTTTCAAGTGTCCCTTTTCACACTTGAATTTTGGATATTTCTACAAGTTTTTGACATTTTCAAATAATTTCCCTTCAAAAAATGCTTCTTCTAACATTCTTACCCTCATAGACTTTTTGGCTCCTGACAAAAAACATTCTTGCTTATATATAATGAGTGCTTCCTTTACTTCTTCTTTCTTTGATAAACCTGTGACAGTAGATCATGACTTTTTTTCTCTGTGATGTTCAAATTATTCACCATCTCGAATAGAGCTTTTCTCCATTGTATAGCTGCTTCTGGTTTATCTATCACATCTTTCTTTAGGTATTCTGCATATGCTGCTTCATAAACTGTGAGTCTAGACTTTGTGACTACTGATAGATTTCCAAAAATTTCTGATTCTCTTTCAAAAAATCCATAATCAAAAGCATCTTCAAAAATTTGAAGGTAATGACTACCCAAAAATATTGTTCTATTGTAATATGCCATTAAGCAAATTCTGTCTGGGGTTTCACTGAGGTCAAAAAGTATCAGTTGGTGAATTGAAACCAATATAATTGAGGGTTCTAACATCTGTATCTGTAAAGGTTTCTATACATGCCAGTATAAGTCTCATCACCCTGATTAATAGAATACAAGCTGGATCATTGACATCTTTATATGTAGATATGACAACTCTACTGTGTCAACCATATATTTCTTTGTTGGCCATGTTCCTGCCTTAGGTCCTACTATCTTTGGAAAGTTCAGCCATTTTGCTGGAATCTGTCCTGCATTTCTTCTTTCCCAATACATAGTCCATTCCCTTCTTCTTGCTACTGGACAATAGGCTGGATTTATCTTTAGCTAAATAGGTGCCTCTTTCCAAATTTTCTTGCATTCTTTGTTAGCATCTAACCACCTGTTCCTCCATTTAGGATTGGTTTTTTCAAATAATTCCTTAGTTACATTGATATCCTCTTCATATTCCAAATACTTGTTTGATGACAATCCTACCCTTGCAAGCTGGTAATTTTTAATGCTTTCAATAATCATACAAAAAGGTATACCTAGACCATCTGCTGCCCAATGGTGTTGGTCTGGATTTATTCCTTTACTGAGAGCAAATTTCACAATCTATTCTTCATATTCATTATGCATTTTTCTGATGAATTCGATTCTAGACTCTCTATCTGTTAAAAGCTTTTGAACAAACTCATCTGAGTACTCCTCAACTACTGCTTTGTTTTCTTGTTCATCAAAGTGTTGAGTTCTGTTAGCATCTCCCCCTTCATACTCTTCTGCTTGTGTAGTCTCTACCTGCTCTTCAACCTGGCTTTGTGGATTTTCCAATTTTTTCTGTAGCTCCTCCACCATCAGCATTAAGCTTCTATTCTGGGATGTCCATAACTCTCTTTCTGATTTCCACTCACTTCTTGGATTTCTCTCAAAAATTCATGTGAATATCTATGTATGGAAGACAGGTTGTCTTCACCTTCCGTGTTTGGTACTTGAGACAGGGATGATGTATTCCTTTCCTGTGTCTCTGGGACACTAAGATTCCTATGCTGATCCTTTTTCTCTTTGCTTTCTATCAAGTATTCTAGCCTCTCCATTAGTCCTTGAAAGTGTAGTTCCGGTTTTGCCATGTTATTCCAATTAAGATATCTAGAGGCTTCGAACATTGCTTGTGCTAATTCTACCATCTTCATGCAAAGCTTAGTCCTCTCAATTTCTAAGTCTGCTCGAGGGTAGTTCTTGCTCATTTCCGCTACTTGGGGTCCTTCTTTAATTCTAGCTTGATATGCACGAAACATCATGTCTAGGTTTTCTGGTATGGGTTCCGCTAGAACTGATCCTGATTTTTGCGCTAGCTTCTCTTGATTCAAGTCCTGTGAAGTCAATTCTAGTATTTTGGCTCTAGATTCCTTGAGACTTCCTTCCAAATCAATTATCTTGCTACTCCACTTCCTCTTAATCCTTTCTCTCGAATCTTTCCAAGATTTCATCTTTTTACTGCTAGATTCTGCAACTTCACTAGTTCTGGCTGTTTTCTCCTGAATGAGTTGCTGATTCTGTAAGAGCGCCTGGGCTCTGGTTATAGCTTGGATAGGCACGTATGTAGGGTTGGATCCATCTGCGTTGTTTACAATACCTATCACGTTGATTGGTGTCACATTTGAAGCGTTAACTGGGTTCTTAGGACAATCCTTGATTATGTGCTCTTTACCACAGTCGGCACAAAAGCCTTGTATGTTATAGTATTGTGATTGTCCTGATATCGGAGGATGTGGACAATCCTTTATGAAGTGATCTCCTTGGCACCTAAAGCATGGTCCTCTAGGACCCTGTGGTCTTTGCTGTCTCAATTGGGGCCGTGGATTTGAGTTTGTGTACATCACATGAGCGTAGTCGGGCTCCCAACTAGGTTCCAATGGTGGACTATCATACTGATATGTCTCCACGTGTTCTGGTGACTCTGTGTAATATGCGGGTGGACTATCTACATGAGTAGAGTCAAAACTGTTTGAGTTCGGGTCACCCTCTGTGATCAAAGGTGAAGAAGGCACTAAGGCCCTACTTAGGTTCTCTTTTCAGCGTATTTGACTGAGATGACATTCGCTGGTGGGGGTGGCTGCTGACCTAAAACAGGTTGAGGTCTTTGTTGAGCCTAATAAGGGTAGTTCTGAGGAGGCCTATAGTAATAAGGCTGAGCATTGTATTGGCCTTGATACCTACCTGGCTGCGGGTATGCTTGCGGGTGGTTCTGTCTTACTGCTTGTTTGTTGTATGGGCAGTCTTGAGCCGTGTGATTTGTGTATCTTCTGTCAATTGTACAGTATTGGCCACTAGGGTTGGCTTGCGGTTGTGCTGCATTGGGGCACACGTTTGCCATATGATCACCACCACAGGTGTAACAACGCTTGTTTGTTGTTACCCTAGGCATCTGTTTACTAGAAACTCCTAGTTTCTGGGCCACTTTTTCTGCTAGGTCCTCTATTGAGCTAGACAATTTTGTGGATGCTAGAGAAGAACAATCTGAGTCCTTATAGACTTTTGAGAGTTCCAACTCGTCTCCTAAGTTGTCCTCAATGTCTATACAAATTCTCACACACTGCTCTAGCGTTCTGGGTTCTTTCAAGTACACATAGGAGCGTAGTTTAGAGCTCAGCAGGCCATCTAAAAACAATGACACTTGCTTGGCCTGTGAAGGTAGCTCTTGTACTGGACATCTTTCAACATATTGTCTAAACCTACATCCCGCCGGTCTAATTGTTTCTTGAGGGGTCTGTTTGAAGCTATGAATCAACGAAGACGTGTCATGTCTGATCCCACTTTTAGAGAATTCAGTAATGAATGACTCTAAAAAGTGATGGATGTCTCTAAATTGCCTTTGTTGCAAAGGTTGGAACCAAGTTAAAGCTGTATTCTTTAACGTTAGTCCAAAAGCATTATATTGCGTGAACATGTCTTCGACTTGCTCTGCTCTTAGCACTTGCTTGAATTCCGCAACATGATCGTAAGGATCTCCTGTCCCGTCAAAATAATTTTTCATGGACTTTACTAATTGAGTGGGTCTCAATATTCTTGCACGTTCACGTGGTATAGGTAGAGGAAAATCATCTCTACCACCTGGCATTCTAGTTTCTCCTTGTCTATCCACTCTGTCCGTGTTTATGGTGGTTCTATCTCTCCCTATGGGATGATTGAAGCTTACTTCCGGTCTTTCCTTGTTTTTCTCTCTTTGCATGCCATGGGCTGAGGATGTTCCTGCCCCTTGTTGGCTCGCGTTTACGTTTGCTCGTGATGGAGGGAATACCAATTCACCTCTCCATGTGTATGTGTTTCTAGCGTGGTCAGGTACCACAAATACTCTTTCTGAAGTCTCATCCAGGTATACAACCTTTCCAGGTGTATCCGGGTCTTTGAATTCTTAGATTATGATGGAGCCTACCTCACTAGGTTGTTCCGTTCTATATCTCCAAAATGCTTCGTCTGTCTCTTTATTCACAAACAACTCTATGCTTCTGTTATCCTGAGGGGTCCAATCTAGAACTAGTACTCTTGCCAGTACAGATTTCCCTCTAGGTGTTCTAGGTTCTTCCAATGGTTCCTTTCCTTGGGATCTTGCTTCCATTTCCAACTGAATTACGCCAAACTCATTGGTATTGTTTGGCTGAGTACTTAAGATGTACATCGTTCCTTCCTTGTCTATGTACGCGTCTCGCTCAAATTTCACCACTGGACGTTCCAATCCAATGGGTTGATCAGGATTGTGCATCTGCACCACTTGTCTTCGCAAACCATCCTCATAGATGCGAGCACCTAAGCGGTTGGTTCGAAGAAATTCTAACTGAGTTCTATAGGGTCCTTCTGGTTTTTCTAAATATGCAACATTTGACCCTCCTTCTGGTCTTTCCGTGCTAAATGCCATTTCCGATTCACTCGTATCTGAGCTCTCGTAGGGGTAACTAGTGTTCAATTGTTGTGCCCATGATCGTGCAGTAGTTCCTACGCTGGCTTCTGATGATCTAAAGCTTCGACGGTCTGACTTACCTATGTGTTTGCCCGATCTAAGGTTCATGAATTTTCTTCCTCTGACCGTTAATGTTCCTTGTTTCTTACTTTCTTGATTCTTTTTAATTCCCTTTAGATTCTTGTCTCAATGTATGCGTCAGGAATTCGACTTTCTGTGGTACTTTTGAGTTCTCGTTTCGTCAGACTTAAGTTCTTTCCCTTTAGGTTTTCGTATCACACACCTTTAATTTAGTCTTAAACTTGAGAATGTTAAATATCTTGAACTTGAGGCGTTCCTATTGTTGCTAATCCACAATGCTAATGTTTTAGCCTAAGCTAATAATTGACTGAGGGGGTTGAGTAATCTTCCAACCTCAAGTCAGCTGCTTTGGTTGCTCTGATGCCCAAGAAGCCGTGCTTCCCAAGCTTCGCGTTCCTCACTGCCTTGCTTTGGTTGTCCTTGATTGCCCTTGCTAGACCTGGAAAAATTCAATATTAGACCAATTCTCAAATGGACGATCAAGCACTTGAGTATATACACCCTGAAAGTCCCTTAACCTTTGGCAAATTTTTCTTCCAAAGCCCCCTTTCTTTCCTAGTCCCATAGATGGTCAACCTCAAAAATATCCTCTCAAAAAATCAACGTATTCTTTTTGAAAAAACAGTTGAGGTCACATAGTACTCGTAAAGAGCTTTCTAACGAGCTATTAAGCTCAAAAAACGGACTTCGGATGAAAAAGATATGAGCGTTCAGGCTTTTAGGGGTAAAAACTGACAAACAAGTTTTTCTTCAATTATGAGCTAAGGGGTCTCCTATGAGTGCAATGATCCAAAAATTTTCAAAAAATAGCCCCAAAGTTGCCCAAAAAGTCAAACCCTAAAAATTTGTGTTTGGGGTGAGCAATCGCGATGGTCTGGGACCGTCGCGATGGTCCAGGTGAGCCGTCGCGATGGCGTGGCACAATCGCGATGGTCCGATGGAGCGAACTGTCGCGATAGCGTGAAATGGATGATCACGATGGTCCGAAAATGAATCGTCACGATGGCTCGATCGGTGGACAATCGTGATGGCGTCAGTCAACGGTCAACGTGAACCGTCGCGATGGTCCGAAGTGAACCATCACGATGGTTACAGATGCGATGGGGTGAGCCAATCGCGATGGTCCAAAGTTTGAGTCGTCGCGATGGTGTAAGGGTCTCGTCGAGATGGCGTGGCCAGTGAGCAATCGCGATGGTCTGACTTGACACGTGGCAGTATCGTGGCGTGAGCCAATCGCGATGGTGTGGGGTCGACGGGATCGTCGCGATGGTCCAAGTAAATCGTCGCGATGGCTCAAGTGAGCCGTCGCGATGGCTCAAGTGAGATGGCTCAAGTGAGCCGTCGCGATGGTCTGGCCGAGCCGTCGCGATGGCGTGAGCCAATCGCGATGGTGTGACACAATCGCGATGGCGTGAGCCAATCGCGATGGTCCACCAAAATGCAAGTTTTTGCAATGCAAGTATGGATTCCTATATGCGCAAGGGTCGCCTACACGCTTATGAACTCGCTTACCAAAAATACTGAAGTTGGCAGACCAGCGTGATGGTCTGACACACTCGGCAGATCTCTGACAGAAAGTGAAATTTTACCTTTTCCAAGCTTTCGTGATGCACTGGAGCTCTGTACTTGCAGGAAAACTCAAAAACACACAAGCACAAAAGCTCTCTCTCTCTCTCGCGCATGCACAAATGAGGGGAAATGAGGAGAATGGGTGGATATGGTGAATTTTCTGATTTTTTTGGAGTTGAGGATGATGATGCAGTGATGAAGATGGAGTGTGGGGGAGGTGAAAAACACTAAAAACTAAGTAAAAACAACAACAAAAACTGAAATTTTTACCTTCCAATACCACTTCTTGCTATACTCTTACCATCACACATTCGTCCTAGACTCGATCCCCGACAACGGCGCCAAATTTGGTGTTGCTCTAGCACAATGGTGAGAACCACGTTAAGAAGCTCCACCTCCTTAATGTCAATCCGCAAAAGAGATAGGAGTGATATGAAGATCGTGAATGTGAGATGAAGTGAGAATAAAGGTGAGAAGCATAGAGATGCACACACACATACACACACACTACGAAGAGACAAGTGTAACATAATCCTGGTAGAAGATGGTTGAACCACACCCTAAGAGAGAGGATTAGGAAGTAATCCTCAACCATGGCTTTTGGGGCAAGTGGTTAGCCCATCACATTCCTAACCAAGAGGTTGTGAGTTCAATTCCTTACAACAAGCAAGACACAATGGAAGGTGAGAAATCAACTCTATTGCTCAAGATCTCAATTACAAGCTCAAATTAGTTCTAAGCTCTCACTAACCAACCTCAAAAATGAGCTCGCTAGCTCTTTTTATAGATTCTAGACTAGTTTTGACCGGTTTCACATCTAGTGACCGGCATAGTTAAAAAATAGGTCCTAGATGCTATTTGAAAGGGTAAACGGTGTCTAAAAATAACCAAAATTGGTACGCTCATTCTACCTAAGCTCCTCAAGCTTGAGGACTCCTCGGCTTGCACAAAATGGAGCTATAAATTACAAAAAGGGTTTTTCTATGTTACATATGTTACAATAGTGATGAAAATCACTGTTGGAGGTTTTGAAGAATATTTATAAAACATAAACCTTTAAAAAATTGATTCGACTGACTCCCTGCTCTATCTTTACATGTTCCGCGTCTTCTATGCCTCTGGCTACTGCCAACATAGTCCCCCAAGGATCCCAAGGTCTTATTGAAGTGTGCGCGTGCCGACAGAAGGTACCCATCCCTCCCCCTTAGTGGAAGCTTGGTGCAAGGTGTGCACAAGTGCAGGCTTGGAGAAGGTGGAGGTTTGGTGCAGAGGAGGCCAACAACAACAAGTCCCTTGGGGTATTTGGTATTTTTGTAATTGAGCACTCTGTGGGATTTTGCACAGAAGCATTGGATTTTGTTGTGCTTCAACATTGTATTTTGTCTTATTATAATCAATCGACAGAGGCTTCCAGTGTGTATCTTTCTTCTTGTCTTTCCCTTTCCTCCTACAAATACTCAAATCCCTTCTTGTCCAAGAATCCCCCAACAGCCTTGTAATCAATACACGTTCTCATTGAGCCATCTTTCTTAGTAACCAATGACACTCGAGCTATCCAAGGAGAATTACTAGTGCATACAAATCTCCTATCTAAATAGTCTTGAATTTGTTTTTCACCTTCCATGTTGGCTTTGACTCATCCTATAAGGTGCTTTACTAATGGACTTTGAGTGGGCTACTAACTTAGTAGCATGATCTATTTTTGCTCTAGCAAGTGGTAAACCACCAACTAACTCAAGGAAAAACATCGCAATAATCAAACATTAAATGTTTAAATTTCTCAACAAAAGATTCAAACATCAAATAACAATACAAAAGAGGAGTATTTGCATCAAATAACAATACAAAACGAGTGATGAAATATACATTTCTTTAACTGAAGATTTCTCTAACAAATGAGCAAGTTGTAGAGCCAAGATGAAAGGCTGATTCGACATGTTATGTTCCCCCTAAATATTTTAATCATTTCCATTCTTAATAAAATCAAGAGTATTCATATATTATTTACATTTCAATGTATCTCCTAAACCTCGTAGCCATTCATGACCTAATACTAAATATGTTTGCTTCATATTCATAATACTCGACAATATCCTTGCAAGTCAATTTCAATACTCGACACTAGTATCCCATATATGCTTGTAATCTCTCTGCATGGAGCCAACATAGAGGTGAGCACTCAGACTTTGGGGAAGTTTTAACTGTATAACTACAGGGTTATTAATAAATTTAAGGGTAGTAGAATCATAAATCATGACTCTTGGAGGTGTGTCATTCATAGTCCCAAGTAAGTTTACCAAATCATGTTTTTGAAGATGCAATTGGAAATGCAAGATGGGGGAAAGCTATGGATGAGGTGATGGTTGCACTTTATGGAAATGAAACATGGAAGCTGGTTCCATTGAGGAAATAAACCCATAGGCTGCAAGTGGGTTTACAAGGTAAAGCACAATGTTGATGGTAGCATAAGCAAGTATAAAGCATGATTGGTAGGAAAAGGATATGCACATACATATGGCATTGATTATGATGAAAATTTCGTCCATGTAGCTAAAATGTATAGTGTTTAAGCACTTGTTGCATTAGCTACAATAAAAGGATGGATTTTGCATCAAATGGATGTCAAGAATGCTTCTTACATGGTGAGTTGCAAGAAGAAGTATACATGGATCATCCACAAGGACATGAGGATTCAAAGCACCTAGAATATGTTTGCAGGTTGCAGAGGGCCTTGTATGGTCTTAAATAGGCCCCTCGTGCTTGGCATGCAAGGATTACATATTATTTAACCACCATTGGATTTTCTATGTGTGATGAAGATCAATCATTATATGTAAGAAAGGGTGATGATGGTATCACGATTGTGGCTATTTATGTTTATGACTTGATTGTAGGTGGTGATAATGAAGAAAGCATTGAAGAGGTAAAGAAACTCCTTATGTAGGAATTCGACATTGTTTGTTGTTACCCTTTGGAGTTTTCCTCTCCAATCATTTTAGCATAAAGGATCAACAATACATCTTACATTTGTCAATCCGGCAAGTATACTAAGATCACAACCCCTTCTAGTTAATGGAATCCAAGAATAAGAGGAAAATGATTGGTTTTCTGAGAAATGATGAAGATGAAGAGAAATTTCTAGGGTTTTGATTATCTTGAGCTATACTACATCATTTTCAGTAATCTTTGTGCCTAAAGTGTGTTATTTTCTCAGTATATCACAATTATGAAGTCAAATCTCAAAAATGATACCTGTAACCCTCAAAAGAGACAATCGCGATTCTATGAAATTTGATAATTTCCATCTCCAGATCTATTCTTTAGCACTTTCTCACTCAATACTCTAAGAATCACCTCTCTTCGTACACATTAATCAGAAATACACAACTGAAGCTTGCAAATTCCATGGATCACACATAGAATAGACTCAACACATCAAAGAAAATCACATGGAAGTAGAAGACACGATTTCTTGCAGGAGAGCTCTTCATATTACTTGGATAACACAAATAATACAACCAAACCTCTCAAAATAGAGAAAATTATCTTTTATACATTTTCAAGTGTCCCTTTTCACACTTGAATTTTGGATATTTCTACAAGTTTTTGACATTTTCAAATAATTTCCCTTCAAAAAATGCTTCTTCTAACATTCTTACCCTCATAGACTTTTTGGCTCCTGACAAAAAACATTCTTGCTTATATATAATGAGTGCTTCCTTTACTTCTTCTTTCTTTGATAAACCTGTGACAGTAGATCATGACTTTTTTTCTCTGTGATGTTCAAATTATTCACCATCTCGAATAGAGCTTTTCTCCATTGTATAGCTGCTTCTGGTTTATCTATCACATCTTTCTTTAGGTATTCTGCATATGCTGCTTCATAAACTGTGAGTCTAGACTTTGTGACTACTGATAGATTTCCAAAAATTTCTGATTCTCTTTCAAAAAATCCATAATCAAAAGCATCTTCAAAAATTTGAAGGTAATGACTACCCAAAAATATTGTTCTATTGTAATATGCCATTAAGCAAATTCTGTCTGGGGTTTCACTGAGGTCAAAAAGTATCAGTTGGTGAATTGAAACCAATATAATTGAGGGTTCTAACATCTGTATCTGTAAAGGTTTCTATACATGCCAGTATAAGTCTCATCACCCTGATTAATAGAATACAAGCTGGATCATTGACATCTTTATATGTAGATATGACAACTCTACTGTGTCAACCATATATTTCTTTGTTGGCCATGTTCCTGCCTTAGGTCCTACTATCTTTGGAAAGTTCAGCCATTTTGCTGGAATCTGTCCTGCATTTCTTCTTTCCCAATACATAGTCCATTCCCTTCTTCTTGCTACTGGACAATAGGCTGGATTTATCTTTAGCTAAATAGGTGCCTCTTTCCAAATTTTCTTGCATTCTTTGTTAGCATCTAACCACCTGTTCCTCCATTTAGGATTGGTTTTTTCAAATAATTCCTTAGTTACATTGATATCCTCTTCATATTCCAAATACTTGTTTGATGACAATCCTACCCTTGCAAGCTGGTAATTTTTAATGCTTTCAATAATCATACAAAAAGGTATACCTAGACCATCTGCTGCCCAATGGTGTTGGTCTGGATTTATTCCTTTACTGAGAGCAAATTTCACAATCTATTCTTCATATTCATTATGCATTTTTCTGATGAATTCGATTCTAGACTCTCTATCTGTTAAAAGCTTTTGAACAAACTCATCTGAGTACTCCTCAACTACTGCTTTGTTTTCTTGTTCATCAAAGTGTTGAGTTCTGTTAGCATCTCCCCCTTCATACTCTTCTGCTTGTGTAGTCTCTACCTGCTCTTCAACCTGGCTTTGTGGATTTTCCAATTTTTTCTGTAGCTCCTCCACCATCAGCATTAAGCTTCTATTCTGGGATGTCCATAACTCTCTTTCTGATTTCCACTCACTTCTTGGATTTCTCTCAAAAATTCATGTGAATATCTATGTATGGAAGACAGGTTGTCTTCACCTTCCGTGTTTGGTACTTGAGACAGGGATGATGTATTCCTTTCCTGTGTCTCTGGGACACTAAGATTCCTATGCTGATCCTTTTTCTCTTTGCTTTCTATCAAGTATTCTAGCCTCTCCATTAGTCCTTGAAAGTGTAGTTCCGGTTTTGCCATGTTATTCCAATTAAGATATCTAGAGGCTTCGAACATTGCTTGTGCTAATTCTACCATCTTCATGCAAAGCTTAGTCCTCTCAATTTCTAAGTCTGCTCGAGGGTAGTTCTTGCTCATTTCCGCTACTTGGGGTCCTTCTTTAATTCTAGCTTGATATGCACGAAACATCATGTCTAGGTTTTCTGGTATGGGTTCCGCTAGAACTGATCCTGATTTTTGCGCTAGCTTCTCTTGATTCAAGTCCTGTGAAGTCAATTCTAGTATTTTGGCTCTAGATTCCTTGAGACTTCCTTCCAAATCAATTATCTTGCTACTCCACTTCCTCTTAATCCTTTCTCTCGAATCTTTCCAAGATTTCATCTTTTTACTGCTAGATTCTGCAACTTCACTAGTTCTGGCTGTTTTCTCCTGAATGAGTTGCTGATTCTGTAAGAGCGCCTGGGCTCTGGTTATAGCTTGGATAGGCACGTATGTAGGGTTGGATCCATCTGCGTTGTTTACAATACCTATCACGTTGATTGGTGTCACATTTGAAGCGTTAACTGGGTTCTTAGGACAATCCTTGATTATGTGCTCTTTACCACAGTCGGCACAAAAGCCTTGTATGTTATAGTATTGTGATTGTCCTGATATCGGAGGATGTGGACAATCCTTTATGAAGTGATCTCCTTGGCACCTAAAGCATGGTCCTCTAGGACCCTGTGGTCTTTGCTGTCTCAATTGGGGCCGTGGATTTGAGTTTGTGTACATCACATGAGCGTAGTCGGGCTCCCAACTAGGTTCCAATGGTGGACTATCATACTGATATGTCTCCACGTGTTCTGGTGACTCTGTGTAATATGCGGGTGGACTATCTACATGAGTAGAGTCAAAACTGTTTGAGTTCGGGTCACCCTCTGTGATCAAAGGTGAAGAAGGCACTAAGGCCCTACTTAGGTTCTCTTTTCAGCGTATTTGACTGAGATGACATTCGCTGGTGGGGGTGGCTGCTGACCTAAAACAGGTTGAGGTCTTTGTTGAGCCTAATAAGGGTAGTTCTGAGGAGGCCTATAGTAATAAGGCTGAGCATTGTATTGGCCTTGATACCTACCTGGCTGCGGGTATGCTTGCGGGTGGTTCTGTCTTACTGCTTGTTTGTTGTATGGGCAGTCTTGAGCCGTGTGATTTGTGTATCTTCTGTCAATTGTACAGTATTGGCCACTAGGGTTGGCTTGCGGTTGTGCTGCATTGGGGCACACGTTTGCCATATGATCACCACCACAGGTGTAACAACGCTTGTTTGTTGTTACCCTAGGCATCTGTTTACTAGAAACTCCTAGTTTCTGGGCCACTTTTTCTGCTAGGTCCTCTATTGAGCTAGACAATTTTGTGGATGCTAGAGAAGAACAATCTGAGTCCTTATAGACTTTTGAGAGTTCCAACTCGTCTCCTAAGTTGTCCTCAATGTCTATACAAATTCTCACACACTGCTCTAGCGTTCTGGGTTCTTTCAAGTACACATAGGAGCGTAGTTTAGAGCTCAGCAGGCCATCTAAAAACAATGACACTTGCTTGGCCTGTGAAGGTAGCTCTTGTACTGGACATCTTTCAACATATTGTCTAAACCTACATCCCGCCGGTCTAATTGTTTCTTGAGGGGTCTGTTTGAAGCTATGAATCAACGAAGACGTGTCATGTCTGATCCCACTTTTAGAGAATTCAGTAATGAATGACTCTAAAAAGTGATGGATGTCTCTAAATTGCCTTTGTTGCAAAGGTTGGAACCAAGTTAAAGCTGTATTCTTTAACGTTAGTCCAAAAGCATTATATTGCGTGAACATGTCTTCGACTTGCTCTGCTCTTAGCACTTGCTTGAATTCCGCAACATGATCGTAAGGATCTCCTGTCCCGTCAAAATAATTTTTCATGGACTTTACTAACTGAGTGGGTCTCAATATTCTTGCACGTTCACGTGGTCTAGGTAGAGGAAAATCATCTCTACCACCTGGCATTCTAGTTTCTCCTTGTCTATCCACTCTGTCCGTGTTTATGGTGGTTCTATCTCTCCCTATGGGATGATTGAAGCTTACTTCCGGTCTTTCCTTGTTTTTCTCTCTTTGCATGCCATGGGCTGAGGATGTTCCTGCCCCTTGTTGGCTCGCGTTTACGTTTGCTCGTGATGGAGGGAATACCAATTCACCTCTCCATGTGTATGTGTTTCTAACGTGGTCAGGTACCACAAATACTCTTTCTGAAGTCTCATCCAGGTATACAACCTTTCCAGGTGTATCCGGGTCTTTGAATTCTTAGATTATGATGGAGCCTACCTCACTAGGTTGTTCCGTTCTATATCTCCAAAATGCTTCGTCTGTCTCTTTATTCACAAACAACTCTATGCTTCTGTTATCCTGAGGGGTCCAATCTAGAACTAGTACTCTTGCCAGTACAGATTTCCCTCTAGGTGTTCTAGGTTCTTCCAATGGTTCCTTTCCTTGGGATCTTGCTTCCATTTCCAACTGAATTACGCCAAACTCATTGGTATTGTTTGGCTGAGTACTTAAGATGTACATCGTTCCTTCCTTGTCTATGTACGCGTC
Source organism: Ceratopteris richardii (assembly GCA_020310875.1). Taxonomy (NCBI): domain Eukaryota; kingdom Viridiplantae; phylum Streptophyta; class Polypodiopsida; order Polypodiales; family Pteridaceae; genus Ceratopteris; species Ceratopteris richardii. The sequence goes on along the minus strand of CM035417.1, from coordinate 55,562,749 downwards.
TCGCTCAAATTTCACCACTGGACGTTCCAATCCAATGGGTTGATCAGGATTGTGCATCTGCACCACTTGTCTTCGCAAACCATCCTCATAGATGCGAGCACCTAAGCGGTTGGTTCGAAGAAATTCTAACTGAGTTCTATAGGGTCCTTCTGGTTTTTCTAAATATGCAACATTTGACCCTCCTTCTGGTCTTTCCGTGCTAAATGCCATTTCCGATTCACTCGTATCTGAGCTCTCGTAGGGGTAACTAGTGTTCAATTGTTGTGCCCATGATCGTGCAGTAGTTCCTACGCTGGCTTCTGATGATCTAAAGCTTCGACGGTCTGACTTACCTATGTGTTTGCCCGATCTAAGGTTCATGAATTTTCTTCCTCTGACCGTTAATGTTCCTTGTTTCTTACTTTCTTGATTCTTTTTAATTCCCTTTAGATTCTTGTCTCAATGTATGCGTCAGGAATTCGACTTTCTGTGGTACTTTTGAGTTCTCGTTTCGTCAGACTTAAGTTCTTTCCCTTTAGGTTTTCGTATCACACACCTTTAATTTAGTCTTAAACTTGAGAATGTTAAATATCTTGAACTTGAGGCGTTCCTATTGTTGCTAATCCACAATGCTAATGTTTTAGCCTAAGCTAATAATTGACTGAGGGGGTTGAGTAATCTTCCAACCTCAAGTCAGCTGCTTTGGTTGCTCTGATGCCCAAGAAGCCGTGCTTCCCAAGCTTCGCGTTCCTCACTGCCTTGCTTTGGTTGTCCTTGATTGCCCTTGCTAGACCTGGAAAAATTCAATATTAGACCAATTCTCAAATGGACGATCAAGCACTTGAGTATATACACCCTGAAAGTCCCTTAACCTTTGGCAAATTTTTCTTCCAAAGCCCCCTTTCTTTCCTAGTCCCATAGATGGTCAACCTCAAAAATATCCTCTCAAAAAATCAACGTATTCTTTTTGAAAAAACAGTTGAGGTCACATAGTACTCGTAAAGAGCTTTCTAACGAGCTATTAAGCTCAAAAAACGGACTTCGGATGAAAAAGATATGAGCGTTCAGGCTTTCAGGGGTAAAAACTGACAAACAAGTTTTTCTTCAATTATGAGCTAAGGGGTCTCCTATGAGTGCAATGATCCAAAAATTTTCAAAAAATAGCCCCAAAGTTGCCCAAAAAATCAAACCCTAAAAATTTGTGTTTGGGGTGAGCAATCGCGATGGTCTGGGACCGTCGCGATGGTCCAGGTGAGCCGTCGCGATGGCGTGGCACAATCGCGATGGTCCGATGGAGCGAACTGTCGCGATAGCGTGAAATGGATGATCACGATGGTCCGAAAATGAACCGTCGCGATGGCTCGATCGGTGGACAATCGTGATGGCGTCAGTCAACGGTCAACGTGAACCGTCGCGATGGTCCGAAGTGAACCATCACGATGGTTACAGATGCGATGGGGTGAGCCAATCGCGATGGTCCAAAGTTTGAGTCGTCGCGATGGTGTAAGGGTCTCGTCGCGATGGCGTGGCCAATGAGCAATCGCGATGGTCTGACTTGACACGTGGCAGTATCGTGGCGTGAGCCAATCGCGATGGTGTGGGGTCGACGGGATCGTCGCGATGGTCCAAGTAAATCGTCGCGATGGCTCAAGTGAGCCGTCGCGATGGCTCAAGTGAGATGGCTCAAGTGAGCCGTTGCGATGGTCTGGCCGAGCCGTCGCGATGGCGTGAGCCAATCGCGATGGTGTGACACAATCGCGATGGCGTGAGCCAATCGCGATGGTCCACCAAAATGCAAGTTTTTGCAATGCAAGTATGGATTCCTATATGCGCAAGGGTCGCCTACACGCTTATGAACTCGCTTACCAAAAATACTGAAGTTGGCAGACCAGCGCGATGGTCTGACACACTCGGCAGATCTCTGACAGAAAGTGAAATTTTACCTTTTCCAAGCTTTCGTGATGCACTGGAGCTCTGTACTTGCAGGAAAACTCAAAAACACACAAGCACAAAAGCTCTCTCTCTCTCTCGCGCATGCACAAATGAGGGGAAATGAGGAGAATGGGTGGATATGGTGAATTTTCTGATTTTTTTGGAGTTGAGGATGATGATGCAGTGATGAAGATGGAGTGTGGGGGAGGTGAAAAACACTAAAAACTAAGTAAAAACAACAACAAAAACTGAAATTTTTACCTTCCAATACCACTTCTTGCTATACTCTTACCATCACACATTCGTCCTAGACTCGATCCCCGGCAACGGCGCCAAATTTGGTGTTGCTCTAGCACAATGGTGAGAACCACGTTAAGAAGCTCCACCTCCTTAATGTCAATCCGCAAAAGAGATAGGAGTGATATGAAGATCGTGAATGTGAGATGAAGTGAGAATAAAGGTGAGAAGCATAGAGATGCACACACACATACACACACACTACGAAGAGACAAGCAAGACACAATGGAAGGTGAGAAATCAACTCTATTGCTCAAGATCTCAATTACAAGCTCAAATTAGTTCTAAGCTCTCACTAACCAACCTCAAAAATGAGCTCTCTAGCTCTTTTTATAGATTCTAGACTAGTTTTGACCGGTTTCACATCTAGTGACCGGCATAGTTAAAAAATAGGTCCTAGATGCTATTTGAAAGGGTAAACGGTGTCTAAAAATAACCAAAATTGGTACGCTCATTCTACCTAAGCTCCTCAAGCTTGAGGACTCCTCGGCTTGCACAAAATGGAGCTATAAATTACAAAAAGGGTTTTTCTATGTTACATATGTTACAATAGTGATGAAAATCACTGTTGGAGGTTTTGAAGAATATTTATAAAACATAAACCTTTAAAAAATTGATTCGACTGACTCCCTGCTCTATCTTTACATGTTCCGCGTCTTCTATGCCTCTGGCTACTGCCAACATAGTCCCCCAAGGATCCCAAGGTCTTATTGAAGTGTGCGCGTGCCGACAGAAGGTACCCATCCCTCCCCCTTAGTGGAAGCTTGGTGCAAGGTGTGCACAAGTGCAGGCTTGGAGAAGGTGGAGGTTTGGTGCAGAGGAGGCCAACAACAACAAGTCCCTTGGGGTATTTGGTATTTTTGTAATTGAGCACTCTGTGGGATTTTGCACAGAAGCATTGGATTTTGTTGTGCTTCAACATTGTATTTTGTCTTATTATAATCAATCGACAGAGGCTTCCAGTGTGTATCTTTCTTCTTGTCTTTCCCTTTCCTCCTACAAATACTCAAATCCCTTCTTGTCCAAGAATCCCCCAACAGCCTTGTAATCAATACACGTTCTCATTGAGCCATCTTTCTGAGTAACCAATGACACTCGAGCTATCCAAGGAGAATTACTAGTGCATACAAATCTCCTATCTAAATAGTCTTGAATTTGTTTTTCACCTTCCATGTTGGCTTTGACTCATCCTATAAGGTGCTTTACTAATGGACTTTGAGTGGGCTACTAACTTAGTAGCATGATCTATTTTTGCTCTAGCAAGTGGTAAACCACCAACTAACTCAAGGAAAAACATCGCAATAATCAAACATTAAATGTTTAAATTTCTCAACAAAAGATTCAAACATCAAATAACAATACAAAAGAGGAGTATTTGCATCAAATAACAATACAAAACGAGTGATGAAATATACATTTCTTTAACTGAAGATTTCTCTAACAAATGAGCAAGTTGTAGAGCCAAGATGAAAGGCTGATTCGACATGTTATGTTCCCCCTAAATATTTTAATCATTTCCATTCTTAATAAAATCAAGAGTATTCATATATTATTTACATTTCAATGTATCTCCTAAACCTCGTAGCCATTCATGACCTAATACTAAATATGTTTGCTTCATATTCATAATACTCGACAATATCCTTGCAAGTCAATTTCAATACTCGACACTAGTATCCCATATATGCTTGTAATCTCTCTGCATGGAGCCAACATAGAGGTGAGCACTCAGACTTTGGGGAAGTTTTAACTGTATAACTACAGGGTTATTAATAAATTTAAGGGTAGTAGAATCATAAATCATGACTCTTGGAGGTGTGTCATTCATAGTCCCAAGTAAGTTTACCAAATCATGTTTTTGAAGATGCAATTGGAAATGCAAGATGGGGGAAAGCTATGGATGAGGTGATGGTTGCACTTTATGGAAATGAAACATGGAAGCTGGTTCCATTGAGGAAATAAACCCATAGGCTGCAAGTGGGTTTACAAGGTAAAGCACAATGTTGATGGTAGCATAAGCAAGTATAAAGCATGATTGGTAGGAAAAGGATATGCACATACATATGGCATTGATTATGATGAAAATTTCGTCCATGTAGCTAAAATGTATAGTGTTTAAGCACTTGTTGCATTAGCTACAATAAAAGGATGGATTTTGCATCAAATGGATGTCAAGAATGCTTCTTACATGGTGAGTTGCAAGAAGAAGTATACATGGATCATCCACAAGGACATGAGGATTCAAAGCACCTAGAATATGTTTGCAGGTTGCAAAGGGCCTTGTATGGTCTTAAATAGGCCCCTCGTGCTTGGCATGCAAGGATTACATATTATTTAACCACCATTGGATTTTCTATGTGTGATGAAGATCAATCATTATATGTAAGAAAGGGTGATGATGGTATCACGATTGTGGCTATTTATGTTTATGACTTGATTGTAGGTGGTGATAATGAAGAAAGCATTGAAGAGGTAAAGAAACTCCTTATGTAGGAATTCGACATTGTTTGTTGTTACCCTTTGGAGTTTTCCTCTCCAATCATTTTAGCATAAAGGATCAACAATACATCTTACATTTGTCAATCCGGCAAGTATACTAAGATCACAACCCCTTCTAGTTAATGGAATCCAAGAATAAGAGGAAAATGATTGGTTTTCTGAGAAATGATGAAGATGAAGAGAAATTTCTAGGGTTTTGATTATCTTGAGCTATACTACATCATTTTCAGTAATCTTTGTGCCTAAAGTGTGTTATTTTCTCAGTATATCACAATTATGAAGTCAAATCTCAAAAATGATACCTGTAACCCTCAAAAGAGACAATCGCGATTCTATGAAATTTGATAATTTCCATCTCCAGATCTATTCTTTAGCACTTTCTCACTCAATACTCTAAGAATCACCTCTCTTCGTACACATTAATCAGAAATACACAACTGAAGCTTGCAAATTCCATGGATCACACATAGAATAGACTCAACACATCAAAGAAAATCACATGGAAGTAGAAGACACGATTTCTTGCAGGAGAGCTCTTCATATTACTTGGATAACACAAATAATACAACCAAACCTCTCAAAATAGAGAAAATTATCTTTTATACATTTTCAAGTGTCCCTTTTCACACTTGAATTTTGGATATTTCTACAAGTTTTTGACATTTTCAAATAATTTCCCTTCAAAAAATGCTTCTTCTAACATTCTTACCCTCATAGACTTTTTGGCTCCTGACAAAAAACATTCTTGCTTATATATAATGAGTGCTTCCTTTACTTCTTCTTTCTTTGATAAACCTGTGACAGTAGATCATGACTTTTTTTCTCTGTGATGTTCAAATTATTCACCATCTCGAATAGAGCTTTTCTCCATTGTATAGCTGCTTCTGGTTTATCTATCACATCTTTCTTTAGGTATTCTGCATATGCTGCTTCATAAACTGTGAGTCTAGACTTTGTGACTACTGATAGATTTCCAAAAATTTCTGATTCTCTTTCAAAAAATCCATAATCAAAAGCATCTTCAAAAATTTGAAGGTAATGACTACCCAAAAATATTGTTCTATTGTAATATGCCATTAAGCAAATTCTGTCTGGGGTTTCACTGAGGTCAAAAAGTATCAGTTGGTGAATTGAAACCAATATAATTGAGGGTTCTAACATCTGTATCTGTAAAGGTTTCTATACATGCCAGTATAAGTCTCATCACCCTGATTAATAGAATACAAGCTGGATCATTGACATCTTTATATGTAGATATGACAACTCTACTGTGTCAACCATATATTTCTTTGTTGGCCATGTTCCTGCCTTAGGTCCTACTATCTTTGGAAAGTTCAGCCATTTTGCTGGAATCTGTCCTGCATTTCTTCTTTCCCAATACATAGTCCATTCCCTTCTTCTTGCTACTGGACAATAGGCTGGATTTATCTTTAGCTAAATAGGTGCCTCTTTCCAAATTTTCTTGCATTCTTTGTTAGCATCTAACCACCTGTTCCTCCATTTAGGATTGGTTTTTTCAAATAATTCCTTAGTTACATTGATATCCTCTTCATATTCCAAATACTTGTTTGATGACAATCCTACCCTTGCAAGCTGGTAATTTTTAATGCTTTCAATAATCATACAAAAAGGTATACCTAGACCATCTGCTGCCCAATGGTGTTGGTCTGGATTTATTCCTTTACTAAGAGCAAATTTCACAATCTATTCTTCATATTCATTATGCATTTTTCTGATGAATTCGATTCTAGACTCTCTATCTGTTAAAAGCTTTTGAACAAACTCATCTGAGTACTCCTCAACTACTGCTTTGTTTTCTTGTTCATCAAAGTGTTGAGTTCTGTTAGCATCTCCCCCTTCATACTCTTCTGCTTGTGTAGTCTCTACCTGCTCTTCAACCTGGCTTTGTGGATTTTCCAATTTTTTCTGTAGCTCCTCCACCATCAGCATTAAGCTTCTATTCTGGGATGTCCATAACTCTCTTTCTGATTTCCACTCACTTCTTGGATTTCTCTCAAAAATTCATGTGAATATCTATGTATGGAAGACAGGTTGTCTTCACCTTCCGTGTTTGGTACTTGAGACAGGGATGATGTATTCCTTTCCTGTGTCTCTGGGACACTAAGATTCCTATGCTGATCCTTTTTCTCTTTGCTTTCTATCAAGTATTCTAGCCTCTCCATTAGTCCTTGAAAGTGTAGTTCCGGTTTTGCCATGTTATTCCAATTAAGATATCTAGAGGCTTCGAACATTGCTTGTGCTAATTCTACCATCTTCATGCAAAGCTTAGTCCTCTCAATTTCTAAGTCTGCTCGAGGGTAGTTCTTGCTCATTTCCGCTACTTGGGGTCCTTCTTTAATTCTAGCTTGATATGCACGAAACATCATGTCTAGGTTTTCTGGTATGGGTTCCGCTAGAACTGATCCTGATTTTTGCGCTAGCTTCTCTTGATTCAAGTCCTGTGAAGTCAATTCTAGTATTTTGGCTCTAGATTCCTTGAGACTTCCTTCCAAATCAATTATCTTGCTACTCCACTTCCTCTTAATCCTTTCTCTCGAATCTTTCCAAGATTTCATCTTTTTACTGCTAGATTCTGCAACTTCACTAGTTCTGGCTGTTTTCTCCTGAATGAGTTGCTGATTCTGTAAGAGCGCCTGGGCTCTGGTTATAGCTTGGATAGGCACGTATGTAGGGTTGGATCCATCTGCGTTGTTTACAATACCTATCACGTTGATTGGTGTCACATTTGAAGCATTAACTGGGTTCTTAGGACAATCCTTGATTATGTGCTCTTTACCACAGTCGGCACAAAAGCCTTGTATGTTATAGTATTGTGATTGTCCTGATATCGGAGGATGTGGACAATCCTTTATGAAGTGATCTCCTTGGCACCTAAAGCATGGTCCTCTAGGACCCTGTGGTCTTTGCTGTCTCAATTGGGGCCGTGGATTTGAGTTTGTGTACATCACATGAGCGTAGTCGGGCTCCCAACTAGGTTCCAATGGTGGACTATCATACTGATATGTCTCCACGTGTTCTGGTGACTCTGTGTAATATGCGGGTGGACTATCTACATGAGTAGAGTCAAAACTGTTTGAGTTCGGGTCACCCTCTGTGATCAAAGGTGAAGAAGGCACTAAGGCCCTACTTAGGTTCTCTTTTCAGCGTATTTGACTGAGATGACATTCGCTGGTGGGGGTGGCTGCTGACCTAAAACAGGTTGAGGTCTTTGTTGAGCCTAATAAGGGTAGTTCTGAGGAGGCCTATAGTAATAAGGCTGAGCATTGTATTGGCCTTGATACCTACCTGGCTGCGGGTATGCTTGCGGGTGGTTCTGTCTTACTGCTTGTTTGTTGTATGGGCAGTCTTGAGCCGTGTGATTTGTGTATCTTCTGTCAATTGTACAGTATTGGCCACTAGGGTTGGCTTGCGGTTGTGCTGCATTGGGGCACACGTTTGCCATATGATCACCACCACAGGTGTAACAACGCTTGTTTGTTGTTACCCTAGGCATCTGTTTACTAGAAACTCCTAGTTTCTGGGCCACTTTTTCTGCTAGGTCCTCTATTGAGCTAGACAATTTTGTGGATGCTAGAGAAGAACAATCTGAGTCCTTATAGACTTTTGAGAGTTCCAACTCGTCTCCTAAGTTGTCCTCAATGTCTATACAAATTCTCACACACTGCTCTAGCGTTCTGGGTTCTTTCAAGTACACATAGGAGCGTAGTTTAGAGCTCAGCAGGCCATCTAAAAACAATGACACTTGCTTGGCCTGTGAAGGTAGCTCTTGTACTGGACATCTTTCAACATATTGTCTAAACCTACATCCTGCCGGTCTAATTGTTTCTTGAGGGGTCTGTTTGAAGCTATGAATCAACGAAGACGTGTCATGTCTGATCCCACTTTTAGAGAATTCAGTAATGAATGACTCTAAAAAGTGATGGATGTCTCTAAATTGCCTTTGTTGCAAAGGTTGGAACCAAGTTAAAGCTGTATTCTTTAACGTTAGTCCAAAAGCATTATATTGCGTGAACATGTCTTCGACTTGCTCTGCTCTTAGCACTTGCTTGAATTCCGCAACATGATCGTAAGGATCTCCTGTCCCGTCAAAATAATTTTTCATGGACTTTACTAACTGAGTGGGTCTCAATATTCTTGCACGTTCACGTGGTCTAGGTAGAGGAAAATCATCTCTACCACCTGGCATTCTAGTTTCTCCTTGTCTATCCACTCTGTCCGTGTTTATGGTGGTTCTATCTCTCCCTATGGGATGATTGAAGCTTACTTCCGGTCTTTCCTTGTTTTTCTCTCTTTGCATGCCATGGGCTGAGGATGTTCCTGCCCCTTGTTGGCTCGCGTTTACGTTTGCTCGTGATGGAGGGAATACCAATTCACCTCTCCATGTGTATGTGTTTCTAGCGTGGTCAGGTACCACAAATACTCTTTCTGAAGTCTCATCCAGGTATACAACCTTTCCAGGTGTATCCGGGTCTTTGAATTCTTAGATTATGATGGAGCCTACCTCACTAGGTTGTTCCGTTCTATATCTCCAAAATGCTTTGTCTGTCTCTTTATTCACAAACAACTCTATGCTTCTGTTATCCTGAGGGGTCCAATCTAGAACTAGTACTCTTGCCAGTACAGATTTCCCTCTAGGTGGTCTAGGTTCTTCCAATGGTTCCTTTCCTTGGGATATTGCTTCCATTTCCAACTGAATTACGCCAAACTCATTGGTATTGTTTGGCTGAGTACTTAAGATGTACATCGTTCCTTCCTTGTCTATGTACGCGTCTCGCTCAAATTTCACCACTGGACGTTCCAATCCAATGGGTTGATCAGGATTGTGCATCTGCACCACTTGTCTTCGCAAACCATCCTCATAGATGCGAGCACCTAAGCGGTTGGTTCGAAGAAATTCTAACTGAGTTCTATAGGGTCCTTCTGGTTTTTCTAAATATGCAACATTTGACCCTCCTTCTGGTCTTTCCGTGCTAAATGCCATTTCCGATTCACTCGTATCTGAGCTCTCGTAGGGGTAACTAGTGTTCAATTGTTGTGCCCATGATCGTGCAGTAGTTCCTACGCTGGCTTCTGATGATCTAAAGCTTCGACGGTCTGACTTACCTATGTGTTTGCCCGATCTAAGGTTCATGAATTTTCTTCCTCTGACCGTTAATGTTCCTTGTTTCTTACTTTCTTGATTCTTTTTAATTCCCTTTAGATTCTTGTCTCAATGTATGCGTCAGGAATTCGACTTTCTGTGGTACTTTTGAGTTCTCGTTTCGTCAGACTTAAGTTCTTTCCCTTTAGGTTTTCGTATCACACACCTTTAATTTAGTCTTAAACTTGAGAATGTTAAATATCTTGAACTTGAGGCGTTCCTATTGTTGCTAATCCACAATGCTAATGTTTTAGCCTAAGCTAATAATTGACTGAGGGGGTTGAGTAATCTTCCAACCTCAAGTCAGCTGCTTTGGTTGCTCTGATGCCCAAGAAGCCGTGCTTCCCAAGCTTCGCGTTCCTCACTGCCTTGCTTTGGTTGTCCTTGATTGCCCTTGCTAGACCTGGAAAAATTCAATATTAGACCAATTCTCAAATGGACGATCAAGCACTTGAGTATATACACCCTGAAAGTCCCTTAACCTTTGGCAAATTTTTCTTCCAAAGCCCCCTTTCTTTCCTAGTCCCATAGATGGTCAACCTCAAAAATATCCTCTCAAAAAATCAACGTATTCTTTTTGAAAAAACAGTTGAGGTCACATAGTACTCGTAAAGAGCTTTCTAACGAGCTATTAAGCTCAAAAAACGGACTTCGGATGAAAAAGATATGAGCGTTCAGGCTTTCAGGGGTAAAAACTGACAAACAAGTTTTTCTTCAATTATGAGCTAAGGGGTCTCCTATGAGTGCAATGATCCAAAAATTTTCAAAAAATAGCCCCAAAGTTGCCCAAAAAATCAAACCCTAAAAATTTGTGTTTGGGGTGAGCAATCGCGATGGTCTGGGACCGTCGCGATGGTCCAGGTGAGCCGTCGCGATGGCGTGGCACAATCGCGATGGTCCGATGGAGCGAACTGTCGCGATAGCGTGAAATGGATGATCACGATGGTCCGAAAATGAACCGTCGCGATGGCTCGATCGGTGGACAATCGTGATGGCGTCAGTCAACGGTCAACGTGAACCGTCGCGATGGTCCGAAGTGAACCATCACGATGGTTACAGATGCGATGGGGTGAGCCAATCGCGATGGTCCAAAGTTTGAGTCGTCGCGATGGTGTAAGGGTCTCGTCGCGATGGCGTGGCCAGTGAGCAATCGCGATGGTCTGACTTGACACGTGGCAGTATCGTGGCGTGAGCCAATCGCGATGGTGTGGGGTCGACGGGATCGTCGCGATGGTCCAAGTAAATCGTCGCGATGGCTCAAGTGAGCCGTCGCGATGGCTCAAGTGAGATGGCTCAAGTGAGCCGTCGCGATGGTCTGGCCGAGCAGTCGCGATGGCGTGAGCCAATCGCGATGGTGTGACACAATCGCGATGGCGTGAGCCAATCGCGATGGTCCACCAAAATGCAAGTTTTTGCAATGCAAGTATGGATTCCTATATGCGCAAGGGTCGCCTACACGCTTATGAACTCGCTTACCAAAAATACTGAAGTTGGCAGACCAGCGCGATGGTCTGACACACTCGGCAGATCTCTGACAGAAAGTGAAATTTTACCTTTTCCAAGCTTTCGTGATGCACTGGAGCTCTGTACTTGCAGGAAAACTCAAAAACACACAAGCACAAAAGCTCTCTCTCTCTCTCGCGCATGCACAAATGAGGGGAAATGAGGAGAATGGGTGGATATGGTGAATTTTCTGATTTTTTTGGAGTTGAGGATGATGATGCAGTGATGAAGATGGAGTGTGGGGGAGGTGAAAAACACTAAAAACTAAGTAAAAACAACAACAAAAACTGAAATTTTTACCTTCCAATACCACTTCTTGCTATACTCTTACCATCACACATTCGTCCTAGACTCGATCCCCGGCAACGGCGCCAAATTTGGTGTTGCTCTAGCACAATGGTGAGAACCACGTTAAGAAGCTCCACCTCCTTAATGTCAATCCGCAAAAGAGATAGGAGTGATATGAAGATCGTGAATGTGAGATGAAGTGAGAATAAAGGTGAGAAGCATAGAGATGCACACACACATACACACACACTACGAAGAGACAAGCAAGACACAATGGAAGGTGAGAAATCAACTCTATTGCTCAAGATCTCAATTACAAGCTCAAATTAGTTCTAAGCTCTCACTAACCAACCTCAAAAATGAGCTCTCTAGCTCTTTTTATAGATTCTAGACTAGTTTTGACCGGTTTCACATCTAGTGACCGGCATAGTTAAAAAATAGGTCCTAGATGCTATTTGAAAGGGTAAACGGTGTCTAAAAATAACCAAAATTGGTACGCTCATTCTACCTAAGCTCCTCAAGCTTGAGGACTCCTCGGCTTGCACAAAATGGAGCTATAAATTACAAAAAGGGTTTTTCTATGTTACATATGTTACAATAGTGATGAAAATCACTGTTGGAGGTTTTGAAGAATATTTATAAAACATAAACCTTTAAAAAATTGATTCGACTGACTCCCTGCTCTATCTTTACATGTTCCGCGTCTTCTATGCCTCTGGCTACTGCCAACATAGTCCCCCAAGGATCCCAAGGTCTTATTGAAGTGTGCGCGTGCCGACAGAAGGTACCCATCCCTCCCCCTTAGTGGAAGCTTGGTGCAAGGTGTGCACAAGTGCAGGCTTGGAGAAGGTGGAGGTTTGGTGCAGAGGAGGCCAACAACAACAAGTCCCTTGGGGTATTTGGTATTTTTGTAATTGAGCACTCTGTGGGATTTTGCACAGAAGCATTGGATTTTGTTGTGCTTCAACATTGTATTTTGTCTTATTATAATCAATCGACAGAGGCTTCCAGTGTGTATCTTTCTTCTTGTCTTTCCCTTTCCTCCTACAAATACTCAAATCCCTTCTTGTCCAAGAATCCCCCAACAGCCTTGTAATCAATACACGTTCTCATTGAGCCATCTTTCTTAGTAACCGATGACACTCGAGCTATCCAAGGAGAATTACTAGTGCATACAAATCTCCTATCTAAATAGTCTTGAATTTGTTTTTCACCTTCCATGTTGGCTTTGACTCATCCTATAAGGTGCTTTACTAATGGACTTTGAGTGGGCTACTAACTTAGTAGCATGATCTATTTTTGCTCTAGCAAGTGGTAAACCACCAACTAACTCAAGGAAAAACATCGCAATAATCAAACATTAAATGTTTAAATTTCTCAACAAAAGATTCAAACATCAAATAACAATACAAAAGAGGAGTATTTGCATCAAATAACAATACAAAACGAGTGATGAAATATACATTTCTTTAACTGAAGATTTCTCTAACAAATGAGCAAGTTGTAGAGCCAAGATGAAAGGCTGATTCGACATGTTATGTTCCCCCTAAATATTTTAATCATTTCCATTCTTAATAAAATCAAGAGTATTCATATATTATTTACATTTCAATGTATCTCCTAAACCTCGTAGCCATTCATGACCTAATACTAAATATGTTTGCTTCATATTCATAATACTCGACAATATCCTTGCAAGTCAATTTCAATACTCGACACTAGTATCCCATATATGCTTGTAATCTCTCTGCATGGAGCCAACATAGAGGTGAGCACTCAGACTTTGGGGAAGTTTTAACTGTATAACTACAGGGTTATTAATAAATTTAAGGGTAGTAGAATCATAAATCATGACTCTTGGAGGTGTGTCATTCATAGTCCCAAGTAAGTTTACCAAATCATGTTTTTGAAGATGCAATTGGAAATGCAAGATGGGGGAAAACTATGGATGAGGTGATGGTTGCACTTTATGGAAATGAAACATGGAAGCTGGTTCCATTGAGGAAATAAACCCATAGGCTGCAAGTGGGTTTACAAGGTAAAGCACAATGTTGATGGTAGCATAAGCAAGTATAAAGCATGATTGGTAGGAAAAGGATATGCACATACATATGGCATTGATTATGATGAAAATTTCGTCCATGTAGCTAAAATGTATAGTGTTTAAGCACTTGTTGCATTAGCTACAATAAAAGGATGGATTTTGCATCAAATGGATGTCAAGAATGCTTCTTACATGGTGAGTTGCAAGAAGAAGTATACATGGATCATCCACAAGGACATGAGGATTCAAAGCACCTAGAATATGTTTGCAGGTTGCAAAGGGCCTTGTATGGTCTTAAATAGGCCCCTCGTGCTTGGCATGCAAGGATTACATATTATTTAACCACCATTGGATTTTCTATGTGTGATGAAGATCAATCATTATATGTAAGAAAGGGTGATGATGGTATCACGATTGTGGCTATTTATGTTTATGACTTGATTGTAGGTGGTGATAATGAAGAAAGCATTGAAGAGGTAAAGAAACTCCTTATGTAGGAATTCGACATTGTTTGTTGTTACCCTTTGGAGTTTTCCTCTCCAATCATTTTAGCATAAAGGATCAACAATACATCTTACATTTGTCAATCCGGCAAGTATACTAAGATCACAACCCCTTCTAGTTAATGGAATCCAAGAATAAGAGGAAAATGATTGGTTTTCTGAGAAATGATGAAGATGAAGAGAAATTTCTAGGGTTTTGATTATCTTGAGCTATACTACATCATTTTCAGTAATCTTTGTGCCTAAAGTGTGTTATTTTCTCAGTATATCACAATTATGAAGTCAAATCTCAAAAATGATACCTGTAACCCTCAAAAGAGACAATCGCGATTCTATGAAATTTGATAATTTCCATCTCCAGATCTATTCTTTAGCACTTTCTCACTCAATACTCTAAGAATCACCTCTCTTCGTACACATTAATCAGAAATACACAACTGAAGCTTGCAAATTCCATGGATCACACATAGAATAGACTCAACACATCAAAGAAAATCACATGGAAGTAGAAGACACGATTTCTTGCAGGAGAGCTCTTCATATTACTTGGATAACACAAATAATACAACCAAACCTCTCAAAATAGAGAAAATTATCTTTTATACATTTTCAAGTGTCCCTTTTCACACTTGAATTTTGGATATTTCTACAAGTTTTTGACATTTTCAAATAATTTCCCTTCAAAAAATGCTTCTTCTAACATTCTTACCCTCATAGACTTTTTGGCTCCTGACAAAAAACATTCTTGCTTATATATAATGAGTGCTTCCTTTACTTCTTCTTTCTTTGATAAACCTGTGACAGTAGATCATGACTTTTTTTCTCTGTGATGTTCAAATTATTCACCATCTCGAATAGAGCTTTTCTCCATTGTATAGCTGCTTCTGGTTTATCTATCACATCTTTCTTTAGGTATTCTGCATATGCTGCTTCATAAACTGTGAGTCTAGACTTTGTGACTACTGATAGATTTCCAAAAATTTCTGATTCTCTTTCAAAAAATCCATAATCAAAAGCATCTTCAAAAATTTGAAGGTAATGACTACCCAAAAATATTGTTCTATTGTAATATGCCATTAAGCAAATTCTATCTGGGGTTTCACTGAGGTCAAAAAGTATCAGTTGGTGAATTGAAACCAATATAATTGAGGGTTCTAACATCTGTATCTGTAAAGGTTTCTATACATGCCAGTATAAGTCTCATCACCCTGATTAATAGAATACAAGCTGGATCATTGACATCTTTATATGTAGATATGACAACTCTACTGTGTCAACCATATATTTCTTTGTTGGCCATGTTCCTGCCTTAGGTCCTACTATCTTTGGAAAGTTCAGCCATTTTGCTGGAATCTGTCCTGCATTTCTTCTTTCCCAATACATAGTCCATTCCCTTCTTCTTGCTACTGGACAATAGGCTGGATTTATCTTTAGCTAAATAGGTGCCTCTTTCCAAATTTTCTTGCATTCTTTGTTAGCATCTAACCACCTGTTCCTCCATTTAGGATTGGTTTTTTCAAATAATTCCTTAGTTACATTGATATCCTCTTCATATTCCAAATACTTGTTTGATGACAATCCTACCCTTGCAAGCTGGTAATTTTTAATGCTTTCAATAATCATACAAAAAGGTATACCTAGACCATCTGCTGCCCAATGGTGTTGGTCTGGATTTATTCCTTTACTGAGAGCAAATTTCACAATCTATTCTTCATATTCATTATGCATTTTTCTGATGAATTCGATTCTAGACTCTCTATCTGTTAAAAGCTTTTGAACAAACTCATCTGAGTACTCCTCAACTACTGCTTTGTTTTCTTGTTCATCAAAGTGTTGAGTTCTGTTAGCATCTCCCCCTTCATACTCTTCTGCTTGTGTAGTCTCTACCTGCTCTTCAACCTGGCTTTGTGGATTTTCCAATTTTTTCTGTAGCTCCTCCACCATCAGCATTAAGCTTCTATTCTGGGATGTCCATAACTCTCTTTCTGATTTCCACTCACTTCTTGGATTTCTCTCAAAAATTCATGTGAATATCTATGTATGGAAGACAGGTTGTCTTCACCTTCCGTGTTTGGTACTTGAGACAGGGATGATGTATTCCTTTCCTGTGTCTCTGGGACACTAAGATTCCTATGCTGATCCTTTTTCTCTTTGCTTTCTATCAAGTATTCTAGCCTCTCCATTAGTCCTTGAAAGTGTAGTTCCGGTTTTGCCATGTTATTCCAATTAAGATATCTAGAGGCTTCGAACATTGCTTGTGCTAATTCTACCATCTTCATGCAAAGCTTAGTCCTCTCAATTTCTAAGTCTGCTCGAGGGTAGTTCTTGCTCATTTCCGCTACTTGGGGTCCTTCTTTAATTCTAGCTTGATATGCACGAAACATCATGTCTAGGTTTTCTGGTATGGGTTCCGCTAGAACTGATCCTGATTTTTGCGCTAGCTTCTCTTGATTCAAGTCCTGTGAAGTCAATTCTAGTATTTTGGCTCTAGATTCCTTGAGACTTCCTTCCAAATCAATTATCTTGCTACTCCACTTCCTCTTAATCCTTTCTCTCGAATCTTTCCAAGATTTCATCTTTTTACTGCTAGATTCTGCAACTTCACTAGTTCTGGCTGTTTTCTCCTGAATGAGTTGCTGATTCTGTAAGAGCGCCTGGGCTCTGGTTATAGCTTGGATAGGCACGTATGTAGGGTTGGATCCATCTGCGTTGTTTACAATACCTATCACGTTGATTGGTGTCACATTTGAAGCGTTAACTGGGTTCTTAGGACAATCCTTGATTATGTGCTCTTTACCACAGTCGGCACAAAAGCCTTGTATGTTATAGTATTGTGATTGTCCTGATATCGGAGGATGTGGACAATCCTTTATGAAGTGATCTCCTTGGCACCTAAAGCATGGTCCTCTAGGACCCTGTGGTCTTTGCTGTCTCAATTGGGGCCGTGGATTTGAGTTTGTGTACATCACATGAGCGTAGTCGGGCTCCCAACTAGGTTCCAATGGTGGACTATCATACTGATATGTCTCCACGTGTTCTGGTGACTCTGTGTAATATGCGGGTGGACTATCTACATGAGTAGAGTCAAAACTGTTTGAGTTCGGGTCACCCTCTGTGATCAAAGGTGAAGAAGGCACTAAGGCCCTACTTAGGTTCTCTTTTCAGCGTATTTGACTGAGATGACATTCGCTGGTGGGGGTGGCTGCTGACCTAAAACAGGTTGAGGTCTTTGTTGAGCCTAATAAGGGTAGTTCTGAGGAGGCCTATAGTAATAAGGCTGAGCATTGTATTGGCCTTGATACCTACCTGGCTGCGGGTATGCTTGCGGGTGGTTCTGTCTTACTGCTTGTTTGTTGTATGGGCAGTCTTGAGCCGTGTGATTTGTGTATCTTCTGTCAATTGTACAGTATTGGCCACTAGGGTTGGCTTGCGGTTGTGCTGCATTGGGGCACACGTTTGCCATATGATCACCACCACAGGTGTAACAACGCTTGTTTGTTGTTACCCTAGGCATCTGTTTACTAGAAACTCCTAGTTTCTGGGCCACTTTTTCTGCTAGGTCCTCTATTGAGCTAGACAATTTTGTGGATGCTAGAGAAGAACAATCTGAGTCCTTATAGACTTTTGAGAGTTCCAACTCGTCTCCTAAGTTGTCCTCAATGTCTATACAAATTCTCACACACTGCTCTAGCGTTCTGGGTTCTTTCAAGTACACATAGGAGCGTAGTTTAGAGCTCAGCAGGCCATCTAAAAACAATGACACTTGCTTGGCCTGTGAAGGTAGCTCTTGTACTGGACATCTTTCAACATATTGTCTAAACCTACATCCCGCCGGTCTAATTGTTTCTTGAGGGGTCTGTTTGAAGCTATGAATCAACGAAGACGTGTCATGTCTGATCCCACTTTTAGAGAATTCAGTAATGAATGACTCTAAAAAGTGATGGATGTCTCTAAATTGCCTTTGTTGCAAAGGTTGGAACCAAGTTAAAGCTGTATTCTTTAACGTTAGTCCAAAAGCATTATATTGCGTGAACATGTCTTCGACTTGCTCTGCTCTTAGCACTTGCTTGAATTCCGCAACATGATCGTAAGGATCTCCTGTCCCGTCAAAATAATCTTTCATGGACTTTACTAACTGAGTGGGTCTCAATATTCTTGCACGTTCACGTGGTCTAGGTAGAGGAAAATCATCTCTACCACCTGGCATTCTAGTTTCTCCTTGTCTATCCACTCTGTCCGTGTTTATGGTGGTTCTATCTCTCCCTATGGGATGATTGAAGCTTACTTCCGGTCTTTCCTTGTTTTTCTCTCTTTGCATGCCATGGGCTGAGGATGTTCCGGCCCCTTGTTGGCTCGCGTTTACGTTTGCTCGTGATGGAGGGAATACCAATTCACCTCTCCATGTGTATGTGTTTCTAGCGTGGTCAGGTACCACAAATACTCTTTCTGAAGTCTCATCCAGGTATACAACCTTTCCAGGTGTATCCGGGTCTTTGAATTCTTAGATTATGATGGAGCCTACCTCACTAGGTTGTTCCGTTCTATATCTCCAAAATGCTTCGTCTGTCTCTTTATTCACAAACAACTCTATGCTTCTGTTATCCTGAGGGGTCCAATCTAGAACTAGTACTCTTGCCAGTACAGATTTCCCTCTAGGTGTTCTAGGTTCTTCCAATGGTTCCTTTCCTTGGGATCTTGCTTCCATTTCCAACTGAATTACGCCAAACTCATTGGTATTGTTTGGCTGAGTACTTAAGATGTACATCGTTCCTTCCTTGTCTATGTACGCGTCTCGCTCAAATTTCACCACTGGACGTTCCAATCCAATGGGTTGATCAGGATTGTGCATCTGCACCACTTGTCTTCGCAAACCATCCTCATAGATGCGAGCACCTAAGCGGTTGGTTCGAAGAAATTCTAACTGAGTTCTATAGGGTCCTTCTGGTTTTTCTAAATATGCAACATTTGACCCTCCTTCTGGTCTTTCCGTGCTAAATGCCATTTCCGATTCACTCGTATCTGAGCTCTCGTAGGGGTAACTAGTGTTCAATTGTTGTGCCCATGATCGTGCAGTAGTTCCTACGCTGGCTTCTGATGATCTAAAGCTTCGACGGTCTGACTTACCTATGTGTTTGCCCGATCTAAGGTTCATGAATTTTCTTCCTCTGACCGTTAATGTTCCTTGTTTCTTACTTTCTTGATTCTTTTTAATTCCCTTTAGATTCTTGTCTCAATGTATGCGTCAGGAATTCGACTTTCTGTGGTACTTTTGAGTTCTCGTTTCGTCAGACTTAAGTTCTTTCCCTTTAGGTTTTCGTATCACACACCTTTAATTTAGTCTTAAACTTGAGAATGTTAAATATCTTGAACTTGAGGCGTTCCTATTGTTGCTAATCCACAATGCTAATGTTTTAGCCTAAGCTAATAATTGACTGAGGGGGTTGAGTAATCTTCCAACCTCAAGTCAGCTGCTTTGGTTGCTCTGATGCCCAAGAAGCCGTGCTTCCCAAGCTTCGCGTTCCTCACTGCCTTGCTTTGGTTGTCCTTGATTGCCCTTGCTAGACCTGGAAAAATTCAATATTAGACCAATTCTCAAATGGACGATCAAGCACTTGAGTATATACACCCTGAAAGTCCCTTAACCTTTGGCAAATTTTTCTTCCAAAGCCCCCTTTCTTTCCTAGTCCCATAGATGGTCAACCTCAAAAATATCCTCTCAAAAAATCAACGTATTCTTTTTGAAAAAACAGTTGAGGTCACATAGTACTCGTAAAGAGCTTTCTAACGAGCTATTAAGCTCAAAAAACGGACTTCGGATGAAAAAGATATGAGCGTTCAGGCTTTCAGGGGTAAAAACTGACAAACAAGTTTTTCTTCAATTATGAGCTAAGGGGTCTCCTATGAGTGCAATGATCCAAAAATTTTCAAAAAATAGCCCCAAAGTTGCCCAAAAAATCAAACCCTAAAAATTTGTGTTTGGGGTGAGCAATCGCGATGGTCTGGGACCGTCGCGATGGTCCAGGTGAGCCGTCGCGATGGCGTGGCACAATCGCGATGGTCCGATGGAGCGAACTGTCGCGATAGCGTGAAATGGATGATCACGATGGTCCGAAAATGAACCGTCGCGATGGCTCGATCGGTGGACAATCGTGATGGCGTCAGTCAACGGTCAACGTGAACCGTCGCGATGGTCCGAAGTGAACCATCACGATGGTTACAGATGCGATGGGGTGAGCCAATCGCGATGGTCCAAAGTTTGAGTCGTCGCGATGGTGTAAGGGTCTCGTCGCGATGGCGTGGCCAGTGAGCAATCGCGATGGTCTGACTTGACACGTGGCAGTATCGTGGCGTGAGCCAATCGCGATGGTGTGGGGTCGACGGGATCGTCGCGATGGTCCAAGTAAATCGTCGCGATGGCTTAAGTGAGCCGTCGCGATGGCTCAAGTGAGATGGCTCAAGTGAGCCGTCGCGATGGTCTGGCCGAGCCGTCGCGATGGCGTGAGCCAATCGCGATGGTGTGACACAATCGCGATGGCGTGAGCCAATCGCGATGGTGCACCAAAATGCAAGTTTTTGCAATGCAAGTATGGATTCCTATATGCGCAAGGGTCGCCTACACGCTTATGAACTCGCTTACCAAAAATACTGAAGTTGGCAGACCAGCGCGATGGTCTGACACACTCGGCAGATCTCTGACAGAAAGTGAAATTTTACCTTTTCCAAGCTTTCGTGATGCACTGGAGCTCTGTACTTGCAGGAAAACTCAAAAACACACAAGCACAAAAGCTCTCTCTCTCTCTCGCGCATGCACAAATGAGGGGAAATGAGGAGAATGGGTGGATATGGTGAATTTTCTGATTTTTTTGGAGTTGAGGATGATGATGCAGTGATGAAGATGGAGTGTGGGGGAGGTGAAAAACACTAAAAACTAAGTAAAAACAACAACAAAAACTGAAATTTTTACCTTCCAATACCACTTCTTGCTATACTCTTACCATCACACATTCGTCCTAGACTCGATCCCTGGCAACGGCGCCAAATTTGGTGTTGCTCTAGCACAATGGTGAGAACCACGTTAAGAAGCTCCACCTCCTTAATGTCAATCCGCAAAAGAGATAGGAGTGATATGAAGATCGTGAATGTGAGATGAAGTGAGAATAAAGGTGAGAAGCATAGAGATGCACACACACATACACACACACTACGAAGAGACAAGCAAGACACAATGGAAGGTGAGAAATCAACTCTATTGCTCAAGATCTCAATTACAAGCTCAAATTAGTTCTAAGCTCTCACTAACCAACCTCAAAAATGAGCTCTCTAGCTCTTTTTATAGATTCTAGACTAGTTTTGACCGGTTTCACATCTAGTGACCGGCATAGTTAAAAAATAGGTCCTAGATGCTATTTGAAAGGGTAAACGGTGTCTAAAAATAACCAAAATTGGTACGCTCATTCTACCTAAGCTCCTCAAGCTTGAGGACTCCTCGGCTTGCACAAAATGGAGCTATAAATTACAAAAAGGGTTTTTCTATGTTACATATGTTACAATAGTGATGAAAATCACTGTTGGAGGTTTTGAAGAATATTTATAAAACATAAACCTTTAAAAAATTGATTCGACTGACTCCCTGCTCTATCTTTACATGTTCCGCGTCTTCTATGCCTCTGGCTACTGCCAACATAGTCCCCCAAGGATCCCAAGGTCTTATTGAAGTGTGCGCGTGCCGACAGAAGGTACCCATCCCTCCCCCTTAGTGGAAGCTTGGTGCAAGGTGTGCACAAGTGCAGGCTTGGAGAAGGTGGAGGTTTGGTGCAGAGGAGGCCAACAACAACAAGTCCCTTGGGGTATTTGGTATTTTTGTAATTGAGCACTCTGTGGGATTTTGCACAGAAGCATTGGATTTTGTTGTGCTTCAACATTGTATTTTGTCTTATTATAATCAATCGACAGAGGCTTCCAGTGTGTATCTTTCTTCTTGTCTTTCCCTTTCCTCCTACAAATACTCAAATCCCTTCTTGTCCAAGAATCCCCCAACAGCCTTGTAATCAATACACGTTCTCATTGAGCCATCTTTCTTAGTAACCAATGACACTCGAGCTATCCAAGGAGAATTACTAGTGCATACAAATCTCCTATCTAAATAGTCTTGAATTTGTTTTTCACCTTCCATGTTGGCTTTGACTCATCCTATAAGGTGCTTTACTAATGGACTTTGAGTGGGCTACTAACTTAGTAGCATGATCTATTTTTGCTCTAGCAAGTGGTAAACCACCAACTAACTCAAGGAAAAACATCGCAATAATCAAACATTAAATGTTTAAATTTCTCAACAAAAGATTCAAACATCAAATAACAATACAAAAGAGGAGTATTTGCATCAAATAACAATACAAAACGAGTGATGAAATATACATTTCTTTAACTGAAGATTTCTCTAACAAATGAGCAAGTTGTAGAGCCAAGATGAAAGGCTGATTCGACATGTTATGTTCCCCCTAAATATTTTAATCATTTCCATTCTTAATAAAATCAAGAGTATTCATATATTATTTACATTTCAATGTATCTCCTAAACCTCATAGCCATTCATGACCTAATACTAAATATGTTTGCTTCATATTCATAATACTCGACAATATCCTTGCAAGTCAATTTCAATACTCGACACTAGTATCCCATATATGCTTGTAATCTCTCTGCATGGAGCCAACATAGAGGTGAGCACTCAGACTTTGGGGAAGTTTTAACTGTATAACTACAGGGTTATTAATAAATTTAAGGGTAGTAGAATCATAAATCATGACTCTTGGAGGTGTGTCATTCATAGTCCCAAGTAAGTTTACCAAATCATGTTTTTGAAGATGCAATTGGAAATGCAAGATGGGGGAAAGCTATGGATGAGGTGATGGTTGCACTTTATGGAAATGAAACATGGAAGCTGGTTCCATTGAGGAAATAAACCCATAGGCTGCAAGTGGGTTTACAAGGTAAAGCACAATGTTGATGGTAGCATAAGCAAGTATAAAGCATGATTGGTAGGAAAAGGATATGCACATACATATGTCATTGATTATGATGAAAATTTCGTCCATGTAGCTAAAATGTATAGTGTTTAAGCACTTGTTGCATTAGCTACAATAAAAGGATGGATTTTGCATCAAATGGATGTCAAGAATGCTTCTTACATGGTGAGTTGCAAGAAGAAGTATACATGGATCATCCACAAGGACATGAGGATTCAAAGCACCTAGAATATGTTTGCAGGTTGCAAAGGGCCTTGTATGGTCTTAAATAGGCCCCTCGTGCTTGGCATGCAAGGATTACATATTATTTAACCACCATTGGATTTTCTATGTGTGATGAAGATCAATCATTATATGTAAGAAAGGGTGATGATGGTATCACGATTGTGGCTATTTATGTTTATGACTTGATTGTAGGTGGTGATAATGAAGAAAGCATTGAAGAGGTAAAGAAACTCCTTATGTAGGAATTCGACATTGTTTGTTGTTACCCTTTGGAGTTTTCCTCTCCAATCATTTTAGCATAAAGGATCAACAATACATCTTACATTTGTCAATCCGGCAAGTATACTAAGATCACAACCCCTTCTAGTTAATGGAATCCAAGAATAAGAGGAAAATGATTGGTTTTCTGAGAAATGATGAAGATGAAGAGAAATTTCTAGGGTTTTGATTATCTTGAGCTATACTACATCATTTTCAGTAATCTTTGTGCCTAAAGTGTGTTATTTTCTCAGTATATCACAATTATGAAGTCAAATCTCAAAAATGATACCTGTAACCCTCAAAAGAGACAATCGTGATTCTATGAAATTTGATAATTTCCATCTCCAGATCTATTCTTTAGCACTTTCTCACTCAATACTCTAAGAATCACCTCTCTTCGTACACATTAATCAGAAATACACAACTGAAGCTTGCAAATTCCATGGATCACACATAGAATAGACTCAACACATCAAAGAAAATCACATGGAAGTAGAAGACACGATTTCTTGTAGGAGAGCTCTTCATATTACTTGGATAACACAAATAATACAACCAAACCTCTCAAAATAGAGAAAATTATCTTTTATACATTTTCAAGTGTCCCTTTTCACACTTGAATTTTGGATATTTCTACAAGTTTTTGACATTTTCAAATAATTTCCCTTCAAAAAATGCTTCTTCTAACATTCTTACCCTCATAGACTTTTTGGCTCCTGACAAAAAACATTCTTGCTTATATATAATGAGTGCTTCCTTTACTTCTTCTTTCTTTGATAAACCTGTGACAGTAGATCATGACTTTTTTTCTCTGTGATGTTCAAATTATTCACCATCTCGAATAGAGCTTTTCTCCATTGTATAGCTGCTTCTGGTTTATCTATCACATCTTTCTTTAGGTATTCTGCATATGCTGCTTCATAAACTGTGAGTCTAGACTTTGTGACTACTGATAGATTTCCAAAAATTTCTGATTCTCTTTCAAAAAATCCATAATCAAAAGCATCTTCAAAAATTTGAAGGTAATGACTACCCAAAAATATTGTTCTATTGTAATATGCCATTAAGCAAATTCTGTCTGGGGTTTCACTGAGGTCAAAAAGTATCAGTTGGTGAATTGAAACCAATATAATTGAGGGTTCTAACATCTGTATCTGTAAAGGTTTCTATACATGCCAGTATAAGTCTCATCACCCTGATTAATAGAATACAAGCTGGATCATTGACATCTTTATATGTAGATATGACAACTCTACTGTGTCAACCATATATTTCTTTGTTGGCCATGTTCCTGCCTTAGGTCCTACTATCTTTGGAAAGTTCAGCCATTTTGCTGGAATCTGTCCTGCATTTCTTCTTTCCCAATACATAGTCCATTCCCTTCTTCTTGCTACTGGACAATAGGCTGGATTTATCTTTAGCTAAATAGGTGCCTCTTTCCAAATTTTCTTGCATTCTTTGTTAGCATCTAACCACCTGTTCCTCCATTTAGGATTGGTTTTTTCAAATAATTCCTTAGTTACATTGATATCCTCTTCATATTCCAAATACTTGTTTGATGACAATCCTACCCTTGCAAGCTGGTAATTTTTAATGCTTTCAATAATCATACAAAAAGGTATACCTAGACCATCTGCTGCCCAATGGTGTTGGTCTGGATTTATTCCTTTACTAAGAGCAAATTTCACAATCTATTCTTCATATTCATTATGCATTTTTCTGATGAATTCGATTCTAGACTCTCTATCTGTTAAAAGCTTTTGAACAAACTCATCTGAGTACTCCTCAACTACTGCTTTGTTTTCTTGTTCATCAAAGTGTTGAGTTCTGTTAGCATCTCCCCCTTCATACTCTTCTGCTTGTGTAGTCTCTACCTGCTCTTCAACCTGGCTTTGTGGATTTTCCAATTTTTTCTGTAGCTCCTCCACCATCAGCATTAAGCTTCTATTCTGGGATGTCCATAACTCTCTTTCTGATTTCCACTCACTTCTTTCTTTTTCTATACTCAACTGCCAATCACTCCTCTCTTTTGCTATATCCAAATGTAGTTTATTATAACCTCTCATTGAACTGGCAACATGTATACTGGCTTGCTTTTCTAATTCCTTGGCTTCCTTCAGTTCTGTTTGTAGTTTTAGAATTTCTTTGTTCCTCCCTCTCATCCTGTGTTACTTGTACAATCTTGCTCTCTTCTTTTAATTGGCCTTGTTCCATCAATAACTTGTTTATTTCTTCATTTGCTTTGACCACAATCTGATATGAGCTTTGAAGTGTTCTGTATCTTCCTTCTATTTTCTTCAACTCATTTCCATTTTGCTGCTATGCTCTATGTGCTTTGCACATTTCTCTTTAAGAAATTGGATTTTGTTTTGTTGTTGAACCTCCAATTCTTCTAATGAAATTATCATGTTGGTCAAATCCTCATTTCTTTCTTGGGCAGTCCTCAACTGCTTCTCCAATTGTTCCTTTTCTTTCTTTTGCTCATTAATGATTCTACTTCCTTTCACAAACTCTGATTCTGCCACCATTCCTGATATGATCATGTTTCTACTAGATGGTATGAACTGCTCTATATTGCTCATGATTACCTTTACAAGCAGACCTAATATCCTTGGGTATCCTTTCTAACCCAACTTCTAGTTCCACGTGCTTTACTTCTATCTGTTTTTCTTCTTTGCAGTCATTCTCTTCTTCATCTTCTTCCTCATATTCTATGACCTAGTTCTTTTGTTCTTCATAACCCTTTTTTGCTTTCATTTCTTCTTTGTCTGCAGCATCTTCCTCATATTCTAATGTCTGATCCTCTTCCTTCTCATGATCTGATATTTCTTTCATTATCTCTATCTCTTCTGCCTTCTTTTTCTCCATTTCCTTTTGTTTCTCTTCAATTACATGTTCTTCCTTTTCCTGTACTTTATTATCCCGAGTTAGGGTTTAATCAATCTCCATAGAGAGCTTTACTAGATCATTGATTATCTGCTCCTTTTGTCCCTCCTCTTGCTCATCTATATCCATAAGATCCAAATCTTCTTCTTTCTCCTGATCTTCTGTAGTTGTGAACTCCTCATTATGCTTTAGGTCATAAAGTAGCCAGGAGGGGAGACCTACATGCAATGAAGCGGGGGAGGTCATAAAGTATATCTTTTTTATATATATTTTTAATAATAAAAAGAAAAAAATGAAAAAGGAAAAAATGAATGAAAAATAAAAACCTGCTAAATTACACTCTATATCTTGCTTGTGCTTATTTAACTTATATAAACAAAAAAGTATTGTTAATAATTTTTTTTCTTTTTTTCTCTCTTTTTTTTAATAATAATAATTTCATCCACTTCTCTCTCTTTCCCTCCTATTTCTTTTCTTAGAAAGAGGATGAGGATGAGGTAGAGGATGAGAATCCCATGTGTGCATCAAATGGCCATTATGCCTTTTCTTTCATCTGTAACTCTTCATACTTTTGAGCTATTTTAGTATCTTAATGTTTGTTTTATTCCATTGAATCAGATCTGATTTTTTTACCCAATAATACTTGATTCCTGTTGACTTTGTTCTAGGAATAACACAATCTTCTTTTGATGATCTGTTCTTGGAAGTTTTTGGCTTCCATATCCATTTAGTTCTAGAAAATTGTTTTGATGAGCAGTGCTTATGTGTACTTTGTTTCCACATTCTTTCTGTCTTGATGCCTAGATGCTTGTGACCATTCCAAACTTTCCACCTTTCTTCTGCCTTTTCAACACCTTTTGTTTCTTCAATTTCCTCCTGCTGTTGATTGAAATACATTTGGTCATGAAGAAGTGGTGTTTGTGATTCCTTTCTAGCTTCTAGTGAAAAAGTAAATCCCTCCAATTCTGAGTCATAGATATCCTGTTGATTTTCTTGTTCTTCATTACTCAATAAAAACATTAAAAACCTTTTGTCATTTAATGTCAATTTAAACTTCATATTCTCAAAATCCAAAATTACTTTATCTTGCTTAAGCCATGGTTGTCCCAAAATCAATTTCTCAGTCATCATATGATCTGGCCATTCTTCACAATCTATTTTCATATATTCTTCATTGAACTTAACTTTGATAGATGGTGAAGACATGCTTTGTATTATCTGTCCTTCTAAGGTTTTGATAAATGTTTTACTTTCAGTCCTTTTTAAGTTAAACTTATCCAACAAAATTGAACTGATCAAATTTACTTGTGCACTTGAATCTATCAAAACCTTGATTTTCTCATTATGAAAATTCATTATTATAACGGGCAAATGCTCTCTTACTCTTAGAGGTGTTTCACACAAAAGGACTTCTCTAAGATCCTTAATTTTTCTTATCCTCTCCTTTGCCTCCTGTTGAGCCTCCTTTCTAATTTTTTCCTCTTCTTTTTTTCTTGTGTCTTCTTCTCCATTCAGAAACAGTTAATGGAAGATCATACCTTTTTACTCTACATCCACTTATGAAGTTTGGCATGATTTCTCCATCTATATTAGCTAATTGGATAGCTCCACTGTTACTTATTTGATTAAAATATAAGGCCCATGTCCTTTTTTCTAAAATTTCTTTTGATGTTCTTTTACTGTGTATGCCAAAACTAGATCTCCTTCTTGTAAGTCTTTTTCTTTAATAGGAACATCATGATAAGCTTTTTGCCTTCTCTAGTCTGCATATATGCTCATGATTGCTTGAAGTCTAGAGGCTCCCAGTTTTTCCAATTCCACCACTCTCTTAGATAATTCATGTCCAGTCCTCTTGTATTGACTACCCACCTTTAGTGTTGGAATAAGGAATTCTAAAGGAAGAACTGCATTTTGTCCATATACCAAATTAAATGGTGTGGTTCCAAGTGCAGTTTTGTATGCCACTTTATAAGCCCATAAGACATGATTAAGTTGCAAATCCCAATCATTCCTATTTGTGTTTACCAATTTTGACAACACAGTGCAAAGTACTTTATTAGTACTTTCTGCTAATCCATTGGCTTGTGGGTGATATGGGGCTGACTTTCTATGACCGATCATGAAATATTCAGTTATGTTTTCTATTATTTGGTTCAAAAAATGAGCCCCCCTGTCACTTACCAATTCAATTGGTAATCCAAATCTGGTGATAATATTTTCATAAAGAAATCTTGTAGTGGTCTGAGCATCATTCCTTTTTGTAGCCTTAGCCTCTGCCCATTTAGTCAGGTAATTTGTGGCTACTAGTATATATTCAGCATGGGATTGTTTTGTTGGAGGATTTATGGGTCCAATGAAATCCAGCCCCCATTTACTAAATGCTCTTGTTGAAATTAGTGGTACTAATGGCATACTGTCCCTTTTATTTGGTTGACTCACTCTTTGACAAATGTCACATATTTTTACATATGTTCTTGCATCAAGAAATAGAGTTGACCACCAAAAACCAGAATATAATATGAGTTTAGCAGTCCTATCACTTGAAAAATGTCCTCCTGCCACTCCAGAATGTGCCATCTGTAACATTTCCACATATTTCTCTTCAGGAACACAGATTCTTAAATATCCATCCATCCCTTTTTTGTACAATTGATCTCCTATCAATTGATACTCTTCGGAAATCATTTGTAAATTCCTTGAGTCTGTACTATCTCTTACATATTTTCCTTTTTTGTTTCTTTTCAATTCTTCTATTATGTTTGCACTCCAATCTGGGTTTTTCTGAAACCAGTATAAGGTTATAGTTTTTGAATTTTGCAAGGATTGACATTCCCAGCAGTTGGAAATATACTTTTTTACATCTTGAATCTTATTAGGCCAATGTACTCCCATCCTATTGAGATTATTTAGGGTGACTATCATGGAAGCATGAATACAGGGATTCCAACAATGAGCTCTTCTTAAGTACTCCTGCTGCTCATCTTCTGGAGTACAATATTCCAATATACCCATATGATTGAGATGATACAAATGCCCAGCTAGTAGCATAAAATTCTTACTTTGTAATACCAAATGTGTGTTGTTTTCAAATGTTCTGCATGGTCCCATGGTTAGCAAAGGTACTAAAGTCATGGCCCATTCAGGAATACTTTCTATTTTGAACAGATATGCATCTGGTAAGTCATCATCTAAAGGTGAACTTGGCTCTTTGGCTTGGATCCTGGACAAATGGTCTGCTCTCAAATGAGTTTTTCCTTGTCTGACTTCTACCTCAAACTCAAATTCCATCAGCAGGAGAAACCATATGACTATCCTACTTGTATGACATGGCTTGTTTACTAAGTAGAGTAAGGCTTGGTGATCCACAAAGAATTTAAACTTGTTGGCCAAAAGATAATGTCTATATTTTTTCACAACAAATATCATTCCCAACCCTTCCCTCTCAGTGGTTGTATAATTTTTTTCTGTTGAATTCAATTGCCTACTAGCATAATCAATTGGAAAATCTAATTTGCTTCCTTCTATTGGTTGTGCTAACACACATCCCAAAGCATAATTTGAAGCATCTACATCAACATGAAAAATTTTATTCCACTATGGGGTTTTTAGAATTGGTGCGGTTACCAAACAAGTTTTTAGAGTCTCAAAAGCTTGGCCACACTCTTTGGTCCACTCAAATTTTGTGATCAAAGCATACAAGGGTTTTGCAATGTCTGCAAACTTGTGTACAAATTTTCTATAATACCCACAATGTCCCATGAAAGTTTGAAGTTCTTTTACATTTGTTGGTCTTGGAAGTTCCACTATGGCCTTAATTTTTCTTTCATTAGTTGAAATTCCATTTCTGGAAACTATGTGACCTAACATTCTCCCTTGCCTCACAAAGAACACACATTTTTTTGGATTTAAGCATACTCTGTATGTTCTACATTTTTTTAATATATTTTCCAGATCCTTCAAATGATCTTGTCTTTTTAATGAAAAAGTGCAAAGATCATCCACATAAATTTCCATTATATTTCTAAGGAATTCTTTGAATATGTGACACATCAATCTTTGAAAAGTTGTTGGGGCATTGGTTAAACCAAAGGGCATAACCCTAAAGGCATAGATCCCCCATTCTGTGGAAAAAGCAGTTTTATGTTGGTCTTCCAGAGCTATGGGTACCTGATTGTATCCTGAAAAACCATCCAGAAAGCTATAGACCTCCTTACCTGCAACTCTTTCCAAAAGATGGTCTGTTATGGGTAATGGATAGCTATCCCTTATAGTTGCAACATTCACCTTTTTCAAGTTAATGCATACCCTGAGTTTCCCATTCTTTTTAGGTACCACAACTATAGGAGATATCCACTCTGAATACTCAATCTCATAGATGAAATTGGCAGCCAGCAGCTTGTCAATTTCCTCCTTTATTTTTGCAGAGTATTTGTCATTAAATGTATAGTGTCTTTGTTTTCTAGGTTTTGAATAAGGTGTAATAGGAATCTTATGGTCACAGATTTTAGGGTCAATTCCTTTCAAATCCTCGTAACTGTAAGCAAACACATCCCTATAGTTTCTAGCCAAATTCCTTAATGCTTCCTCCTCTTGATTTGTCATGTCATCAGCTATGACAATATGTCTCTCTTCCCCTTCTTCTTGGATGATCATCACCTTCTTAGTTTGTTCCTCATTGTCATATGCCTCCCCCTTTTTCTTTTCTCTTTTTGGTTTCATTTTTAGAAGTAGTCTGCCTTCTACTTCATAGGTCCTGAAATTTGAAGGTACATCAAATTGTTGATCTCTGTTTGTTATTTTTTTATCTTTTCCTACTTCTTGATCTTTTTCCATTTCCTTGTGTTTGTTTTTTCTATATTTTCCTGAGATTTTGTCTTTTATAGCATTTGTAGCTTCTACTTCTTCCAGATATTGTGTTTTTCCACTTTTTAATATTATTCCTTCCTCCTGGTCTTCCTCTGCTTTTGACACTTTTATCATTTGTATTCCTATGTGGAAGATATCATATCCATCTTCATTTTGGAATTTTACTCCCACATACTCATCATTAGCCAGATCCATAGTGGTCAAAATCTGGTTCCAACCATAAGGCTCAAATTCTTCATCTTAATTCTTAATTTAATCAGTTGATGCTCAATTCTTATTGATATTTTGAAATTTGATTTTCTTTACTCCATCAACTTTATGAAACCTCTTAAAATCACTTACCTCAATACCCAAAAGTGCAAAAATGAATCAAATTCTTTTTCTTACAGGAAATCGCAATCCTGTAAAGAGAATCGTGTTTTTTCTGAACTTCCAACTTTTGCACTTTTTGACTTTTCTTTCCACCTAGTCCCCTTCAGTGTTCTTCACCAACTCTTGATCACTTGTCACCTGCAATTATACACCATCAAACTCATTTAAAAAGTATTTTTGAAAAATTTAAACAGCAATTTCCACTCTAGATATATATATATATATATATATATATATATATATATATATATATATATATATATATATATATATATATTTATTTATTTTCTTTCAATTTTCAGAATTTTTTTTTCACTTTTTCTCTTCCACTTTCAAATCCTCCAATCCAACTTTCTAAGAAAAAAGGAAATTTGTTTGAATTTTTTAATGGATTTTATGAAATTTTTTAGTATTTTGCCCTAAATCAAGGTAAACACTTCACTTAGGGTTTTCTTGTTTAAAGATCCATTGATCTTTTGTTTCATGATTGGTTATACTCTTCTATGCTTGCAATCTAATCAGTTTAGGAGTGAAGCTTTCCACAGAAATATGTGCTAAGAAAGTGCAATTATCAATTCATGCAAAGATAAACTCAAACATTTTTTCTTTTCAAGATGCAAATAAATCTTCTCTCAAGATTATTGCTTTGCCTTGGCTAAACAAATGGATCTTATCTAATTGCATATAGCTACTTCCCTCAATGCAATCATGTCATATTTTCCAAGATTAACAAATTTGCTTGGTACTTGGTCAAAAAGCACTCTACAAATGCAAAGATAGTCACATTTTACCTTCCCTTCAACAATCTTGATTCAAATTTTCACACACCTGCACTTTACTCTTAAAAAATGATATGAGCAACTATCAATTTGTATGAATTTCACAACTTCTTTATCTCAAAAGTTAACTCTTACTTTCTTTTCCCAAAAGACAAGCAAAGAAACCTACCTTTTCATGTTTCCTTTCTTGATTAAAGAGTAGTACCTTTTCAATGTGTTCAATACCATCAACAATGGAAGATCCAACAAGGTCCAAACTTCAATGAAGCTTTTGCTTTGTTCCCCGACAACGACACCAAAAAATGTTTGTTGTTACCCTTTGGAGTTGTCCTCTCCAATCATTTTAGCATCAACAATACATCTTACATTTGTCAATCCGGCAAGTATACTAAGACCACATCCCCTTCTAGTTAATGGAATCCAAGAATAAGAGGAAAATGACTGGTTTTTTGAGAAATGATGAAGATGAAGAGAAATTTCTAGGGTTTTGATTATCTTGAGCTATACTACATCATTTTCAGTAATCTTTGTGCATAAAGTGTGTTATTTTCTTAGCAGATCACAATTATGAAGTCAAATCTCAAAAATGATACCTGTAACCCTCAGACAAGACAATCACGATTCTGTGAAATTTGATAATTTCCATCTCCAGCTCTATTCTTCAGCACTTTCTCACTCAATACTCTAAGAATCACCTCTCTTCATACACATTAATCAGAAATACACAATTGAAGCTTGCAAATTCCATGGATCACACATACATAGAATAGACTCAACAAATCAAAGAAAATCACATGGAAGTAGAAAACACGATTTCTTGCAGGAGAGCTCTTCATATTAATTGGATAGCACAAATAATACAACCAACCCTCTCAAAATAGAGGAAATTATCTTTTATACATTTTCAAGTGTCCCTTTTCACAATTGAATTTTGGTCCTTTTCCTTTCTAATCTAAAAATATGTTATCAAAGAGCTTCCAAAAATTCTACAAAAAATGTATATGATTCTAATTTACATGAGGAAGACTCTTCCTCATTTTTACATCATTTGCATAAATATTTCTACAAGTTTTTGACATTTTCAAATAATTTCCCTTCAAAAAATGCTTCTTCTAATAGACATGAAAGATCTTGGTGTGCTTCACTATTTTTTGGGCATTGAGTTTATACAGATAGAAATTGGTATATGGATGTCGCAAAGGCAATATGCCTTGAGTATGTTGCAAAAGTATGGTATAGCTAATTTGAAGTTGGATACTACTATGTACAAGAAAATTGTGGGAATTTTGATATATCTCACAATTACAAAACCTTATCTAAGCTAGGACTTCAAAATCAACTTATGTAGGCTCCCAAAAAACCACATTTAGATGCTTTGAGATGCACTCTATGTTATGTGAATGTGTAACATGGGGGGTACCTTAGAGAAGGAGGTGTGAACCACCTCGTAATCCTATTAGATGGGATCACACACGAGTGCCATGTGGCACCCATGTGTGAAGCCATGTAAGGTTACCCTTTGTAGGTCACATGAAGGGGAGAATTAATTAGAAATTGGCACACGGTTGGGCGGTAAGTAAGACAAGCAACTCTGTGAATGATATAAATTAGTAGCCAGTGTCATCTTCATCCTACCTCGAACTTTGAGTCTCTATCTCTCTCCAAAAAATGGGGGCTTTGGGAGCATCATGTTATATGGGTATTCAAGCTGGGGGGTTGCACGGACATGCCTAATTGACGAAATGATGTGAAATCACGTCCATCCGACGGAGTCACGTAGAGGAGCGCACGTGGAGATCAAAGCAGCCGCGAAGGTGCTTTCTCCCTCCCTTCCTCTTGAGTGAAGTGTGAATGAGGAGAGCCCTCTATATATACCTGATAAAGGCGCATTCGAACTAAGCTGTGGGATAAATGCATTTGTCTACGAGCTCATATGTGAATTGGAGAAGAATAGAGGGAGAAGGTAAGGCAACCAATTAAAAATCGAGGTTTTCTTTCAAGTTTTGGGGGATAAAAACCATGCTATGGATCAAGAACTTGGGAAAGCAATGATGCACACATGTATATTGGGATGTGGATATTGGGTATGGGTCATTGGAGTAGCATTGAAGCTTCAAGTTTTGAGTTTTGGGTTTCCAAAGTCACTCTTTCATGAAGAACTACTTGTTCAATTCCTACCCTTCACATACCCATCTTCTCCGGACCATAGCTTGGTGATCCGACACCCGATTTGAGAAATATTTATCACATTACGAAGCTACTACTAAAGCTTTGATGAACAATAAATGTTGATTGATTTGAAGAATATTTGGTCAACCAAAATCCCTCTATAATGCTTCAAAAAAAACTAGGCAGCCACTCTCGGGCCTAGTTTTTCATCATTTGGTATCCGAATCAATTTTTTTCACTTGGATTAGCTTCATATCTTTGAAGTACAGGTATTTGACTAGCTATTTTGGATTGATGATGATTGCTGAAATTCAAAAGTGCTTCAATTTGACTCAATTTGCTCATTTGAGGCTATGTTTTTGGTGTCATTTTGCTAGTTTTTGGTGACTAGAACCTCCTTGGGCCAACCAAGCATTTCGAATTTTTGTTTGGGCTTGGTGAGGATTAAAGATCAGCACCTTCATTCTTCAAAGATCGCTTCGAAAGCTTTATTTTGTACCAGGGAAGTGCTCAAGTATTAAATCTCTCTTCTTTTTGCATATTTAGATTTACTTCCATTCTTTTCACATACTCTAGTTAGTAAATGGGGGGAGTGAAACATGGATTCCAAGGGGCAACAAATTTTAGAACACACTTCTCCATCTAATAGGGGACCCTGACCATAGGATGGAAGAGGTAGAGCTTGAGCAAGAAGTTGAGAAAAAACTAGAGGGGAAGGAGCCTCAACAAGAAGAGTATACTTATGAGGAACTTCTTGATGAGTTTGTTACTCATGAACAATTCATAGACTTAAAAGAACAGACCCTTAGGTTAGACAGAGACATAGGTAGCATGACATCTCTCATTGAGCAGCTTAAGTCTCAAATGATCTCACTTGATACACATGTCACCTCTTTCCAAACTAGGAAGGAAAGAGAAACTCCTACTCTTCCTATAGACACAGCTAGGAAATATTTTTTTTTCGCAGTAAACATAAAGAAGAGAGCTCTAGGGAGGCTCTCCTCTTGAAAGACTTGAAGCCACCTACCTTTACGGGGGATGACCGTGATAGAAACAAAGATGCAATCTACACTTTTTTGCAAAAGTGGAATGATTTGCATCAACTAAAGGGCACCCCACCTGAGTACCATGTGTTAGAGGCAAGTCTCTCACTTGGCCCGTGTGCTTATAAGTGGTGGATAAGTCTCAAGGAGGTGAACTCTATCCCTACAGACTGGGCTCATTTTGAAACCTTTTTTCTAAAGAATTTCTTCCTGAGAATGAGGAAGAGAGGAACTGGGAGAGTGGGATAGGATCACCTAGAGAGGTAGGCCTTTGACGGTCTACATATCCCACTATAGAGAGATCATTTTGAAACTTAAGGGGTTAGATGACTTCCAGAAAACAAGAGGGTTTGTTAGGGGCTTAGATAAAGCCATCAAGAGAAAGGTAAGAAGAAATGCACCAAAGACGTTTGAGGAGGAAATCAAGTATGCCCAGATTTATGAGGACCATAACCATCCTCAATATACTCCTATAGATACGGATCAACCGCTCAAACCTCTTAGTACGACTAAGTTCAAGAAGAAAGTGCCATTAGGGAAAAACAAAATTTTCATTAAGAAAAAAATATCACAAGGGCCTAGGTTACCTACCGAGCAGTTTGAGAGCGCCAAAAGAGGGAACCTGTGTTTTATGTTGATATATTTAGGTAGTTATGTGTGTGAACACACTATGACCGCCATGGTACGTTTTTCCCTCTTTAGGAGGTCCCCCCCTTGTATATATGTCTATAGCCTTAATGGGTTACTTATCTTTGCATACTCTAGTGGTAATACATTTAGTATTGTGTGTTGTGCTCCGAGCTTCTTCTTCTTCCTTGTGTTGTTCGTGTGCTTCCGCAGACGTCTAACTCCAATAATTGGTATCAAAGCAGGTCGCTGCTTCATCTAGGGCATCGTCGACACCCCTCCGGTCATAGTCTCAAAATCGCATGAAATTTGGTGAGCATACTCAAGGTGATTAGGAGATCAAAACCGCTTTGCTCTGTGGTGTCGAAATCGCGATCTGAGCTCGTTTTGGCCTCCAAACACACTATCATAGTGCTTGTGCAGGCTATTTCATCTTTTTGTGCCAAAGATATATACAGGTTTCGGTTCGCTAGTATAAATGTCTTGAAGTCTGCTATAGGTCTAGCAGAACTTATCAGGGTAGTTCTGTTCAGCTTTTTTAGATACAATCATTTTTCTACATCATGGTATTTTAGTTAGTGGCCATGGTTGAAAGCAATGATGTATTCCGTGCGTTGGATGTTGAGGATAAGTTGGACGATACCAATTACACATTGTGGGCTTATATGATGTGACATGTATTGGTTGTAAAAGAACTATGGAACATTGTGCAAGGTGTTGAAAAACATCCTATTACACCTGCAAATACAGGTATTGAAGCTAATGCAGATGGTGTTGAAGATGTTGATATTCTTCAGATTCCTGTTCGTGCTTCAATTTTTGTTGCACCTACTACAGAGCAAATTGGTTGGGATGGCAGAGATGCTCAAGCACATACATTGATAGCCTTGTCTGTCAAACGTGCCATTATTCCTCACATTCACTCTTGTAGAACAACTAAGGATGCTTGGGATACACTTACCACATTGTACCAGGCTAGGAATGCGGCTTGTGATGCTTACCTCTGAAAATAGTTGGAGAGTGAGCATATGAATGAAGGTGATTTTATGGACAGTTTTGTAATTACAAAGATCAAAGACTTGAAGGAACAATTGATTTTTGTTGATGAAGTTATACCAGATACCTCACTTGTGCAGACTGTTCTCAATGGTCTTCCTAATTCATATCAGAGTTTTGCTTCTACTCTCCGTTTGATGATGAAAGGCAATCCAAATGCCTTGTCATTTGAGGAGTTATTCTTTGTTCTGTTGTAGGAAGATCAGTGTAGGCAGAATAGGTCCATTATGTGTGTTGCAGATGAAGCTTTCTTGGCTAGTCAAAAGGGCAAAGGTAAATGGAGCTTATCTACTAGTAAGTAGAAATATGCAAATGAAGCACATTCGAAGAAGGAAGACAAAGATGAGAAGAAATCAGAAAAGCAGAAATTCTTTTCTAAGTATTGTAAAGGAAACGACCATGTCATAAAGAACTGTCCAAAACCAGCTGCAAAAGAGGCAAAGAAAAAAGAGGCCGGAATGGTTGTTGCAGAGGCCTCTACACCAAAAAAAGAGTTTACTAATCTTATGAAGAATGAAGAATGGGTGTTTACTACTGTTTGCAGTTTCAACCCATCTTCTCCTAAACAGTGTATGTCTGTAGTAGACTCAGATGTTTGGTACTTTGATAGTGGACATATTACATCGCAATGTAGTTTCTTCACTTCACTCGAGCCTGCCCCTACAGGGAATACTGTCAAACGCACCAACAACTCCTCTTATCCTATCATCGGAGTTGCTAAGATCATTCTGACTACTGCTGATGATAGTTCTTTCACTTTGTTAGATGCTTTATTTGTGCCAAGGATCAAGAAAAAATTGTCATCAGTTTCTGCATTAGCCATGATTAGTTTGGTTGTGAAATTTATTGATGACAGATGCACAGTTCATGATATGTCAAATGATGACATGATTGTTGCTTTTGGCATTTTATATCATGGGATGTATAAGATCATAGATTATGGAATGATTCCGCATGTGCAGTACATGATTCTTAGGTCATGTCAGTGCAAAGCTTTGGCATTCACGCTTTGGTCATCTATTTTTTGCTAGTTTGCTATGCCTACAAAAATATGAAATGGTGTCCTCTCTTTGCCCAAACTTGAGGCACCCAAAAAACATGTCTTAGAAATTCGAGCTACTTAGAAATTGCAGCTTGTTCAACAAAGCCCGAAGTGTTCATGTGCTTCAAACAGTTTTTGGTTTTGGATGAAAATCTGTCAGCCTGTAAAATGGACACCCTCCATTTTGATTGAGGGAGGAATATATGTCTTCTGACTTAAATGCATATGTGCTTAATAGGTGTCCCACTAAAGCACTGTAGTTTATCACTCCATATGAGGCTTGGCATGGTCACAAGCTATCTGTTGCTCATCTGTGTGTTTTTGGTTGTCTAGCAATGCATTACTGCTTGAACAACATTGCAAGAAATTGGATGATAAAGTAGTAAAATGTATTTTTGTTGGGTATATTTATGAAAGCAAAGGCTATCATCTGTATCATCCACAAACTAAACGCATTTTGGTTAGCCATGATGTTGTTTTTATGGAAGATGCTATTAAGCCTTTACTTTCATGTACGAAGGAGACATTTATAAGCTCCAAAGATATTTATGATACTTTGCTGCCTCTTTTTATAGGTGGATAGTCTAGTGCTGGTCCTAATAAGGCAACTTCTCAGCCTTTGTAGGTTTCATGTGATGATGCAGATCATTCCATTTCTGATGTAGATTTACATGATGCACTTATTGATGAGAGTGCTGATACTGAGGAGGCAAAAACTATGCCAAAATGGCTTGTGCAGATTTTGTGTGACAACAAATTAGATGCAATTCTATCATACCATACTCGTTCAAGCTCTCATAGTGCCTCTTTTGCATCAGATTGCTATGCTATGGTTGCATCTAGTCTCTTTGATGAGACTGAGCCTGTTTCATTTGATGAAGCACAAAATTCTGAACATTGGATGGTTGGATGTTGGATGTTTGATTTACTTATGCATTACTCGACCAGATATTTAGTTTGATATCTCATAGATAAGCAGGTTTATGCATTGCCTAGGTGTAAAGCATTGGCAAGCGATTAAGCGCATCTTTCACTAGTTGAGTGGTACTCGACTACTTGGGTTGTTTTATCCCAAGGGGGGATCACTACCGCCAGATTCACATGCTTTTTCTGACTCTAATTGGGCTAGTTGCTATGACTTTCGTGTGTCCACTAGTGGTTTTTGCTTCATTCTTGATAGCTCATGCATATCTTGGTTGAGTAAGAATCAGCCTACTATGGCCACTTCGAGTTATGAGCTTGAGTATAGGGTAGCTTTCACAACGACTTTGAGTGTGTGTGGCTCAGATGCCTTATGGCTAATTTGGGTGTTGGTCAGTCTTTTGCCACCACCATCTTCACTGATAGTTAGAGCGCATTGGGAGTTGCGAGGAACATTGTGTTCCATGCCTGCACTAAGCACATTGAGGTGCATTATCATTATGTTAGGGAGAGGCTCTATGCTGGAGAGATCAGCTTGGCATATGTGCCCACACAGGAGAACATTGCAAACCTTTTCAAAAGTTTGAAGCTTTCTGCAAAGCGTTCGGTTTACTTCCTTTTATGGATTGATTCCACATAGCTTGGCACTTCCTTATACATGAGTGCCAGCTCCTTGTTCACCGCATCACTCCTAGGGGGGGATTTGTTGATATATTTAGGTAGTGATGTGTGTGAACTCACTAGGACTGCCGAGGCACTTTTTCCCTCTTTAGGAGGTTTTTTTCCCCAGCTTGTATATATGCCTATAGCCCTAACATGTTACTTATCTTTGTAAATTCTAGTGGTAATACATTCAGTATTGTGTGTTGTGCTCCAAGCTTCTTCTACTTCCTTGTGTTGTTCGCATGCTTTCGTACACGTCTAACTCCAACACTTTAGGTGTTTGTCTCCCAACCATTCATAGTGGAATTGTGCACTCAAGAAGGGGGAAGAAAAGAAGAGAAAAGAGGACCAGAGAGTAGTACGGCTCCTGATAAGGGCAAAAAGGTAGTCCACCTAGTGTAGACACTTCCTATTCATGGAAGCTCTTGAGCACACCTGTTGTTTGACTCAGTCATTGTGGTCACCCCAATTTGGACCAATCAATGCCCAAGCTTTTGACCAAGGTCTGCATCCACACTGATTCTTTAGCTACTTCCACAATTCCTTTGTACTTTTCTTCTGTTGATGATAATGCCACTGTATGTTGCTTCTTTGAACACCAGCTCACAAGCTTATCACCTATGTACACCATGTATCCATGTGTTGATCTTCTATCATCTTGACTTCCAGCCCAGTCTCAGTCACTGTATGCTCTCAACTTTATGTTTGAAGTAAAAGGATAATATAGTCCTTCCTTTAAAGT
The DNA here is from genome assembly GCA_020310875.1 of Ceratopteris richardii. NCBI lineage: Eukaryota > Viridiplantae > Streptophyta > Polypodiopsida > Polypodiales > Pteridaceae > Ceratopteris > Ceratopteris richardii. The sequence goes on along the minus strand of CM035417.1, from coordinate 55,521,865 downwards.
TCCTTTGATATATCTAAGGACTCTTTGACCCACAATACAATGTTGATCCTTTGGAAAATGCATGAATTGTGAGAGAACTCCCACTTCATAACTAAGACCAGGTCTTGTTAGCATAGCATAAATTAAACTTCCCACTAACAATTGATACTTCCTCATGTCTTTGAAGTATGCACCATCATACTTGCTGAGATTATGATTTAATTCAAGTGGAGTTGAAGTTTCTCTGAAATTATCCATGTTAAACTTCTTCATCAAGTTTAGAAGATATGTTTCTTGTGATACATACATACATACATATATATATATATATATATATGCCATGATCTGCATGAGTGATTTCCATTCCAAGAAAATTTGACAATTTTCCTAGATCACTTATTTTGAATTCTCTTTCAAGTAACCTCTTCACCTCTGTGATTCCTTCATTTGAGGTACCTGTAATTATAATGTCATCTACATAAATACAGATGTAGATTATACCTTCATGTGTTCTCTTGGTAAGTAGACTTGCATCTGCTTTTGAACTTTGATATCCAAGATCATGGAGATACTTCACAAGCCTATAGTTCCAAGCTCTTGGAGCTTGCTTTAGCCCATAAAGTGCTCTTCTCAATATGCAAACATAATCTGAATACTTGAAGTTTGAAAAACCTTGAGGTTGCTCCATGTATACTTTGTCAGATATGTATCCATTCAAAAATGCATTCTTTATGTCCAGTTGACTTAATCTCCATCCTTTTGATGCTGCAACAGTAATGATTGTCCTTATTGTTGACATCTTCACCACAGGACTAAATGTCTCATCATAATCTATGCCATGAGTTTGAGCATAGCCTTTGACCACCAAGTTGGTTTTATATATGCATATTCTTCTATTTGCAAGCTTCTTCACTTTATAAACCCATTTATTTCCAATCACCTTTTTACCATTTGGTTTTGGAACAAGTTCCCAAGACTTGTTCTCCTCAAGTGCATTGAACTCTTTCTTCATTGCTTCTTCCCATTGTTTCTTACCTTTTGATTCATCATAAATATGAGGTTCTTCATCTTCTTTGACCATATAAGCATAATTTTTCTGAGTCATATAAGAAGTATTATATGAGAAACTTGTTTGTTGTCTCCTCAATCTGGTTGACCTTCTTGGTTCACATTCTTCATGGGTATCTGAATACATTTCTTCATCAAATCTAGGTACATCTTCATACCTTCTTGATGGTCGAGCTCCAGATGTGCTTGCTTGCATGTGATCTTCATCTCCATTTACTTGCATATGTGATTTACCTTTTTCATGTCTTCTTACTTCTTCTTCAAATGCTTCAATGTTGTGACTTTGTTCTGCATACCAACTCTTCTGTTCATCAAATGTTACATCTCTAGAATCAAGAAATTGTTTGGTTAGAGGAATCCATAACTTATAACTCATCTGCTTTTCATCATATCCAATTAATACATATTTTTCCACCTTTGGTTCGAGCTTATGTCTAAGATATGATGATACATAAGCATAAGCAACTGGTCCAAACACCTTACAATGATCCAATGTTGATTTCGTACCCCAACACACTTCATAAAGAGTCATTCCATTTAGAATTGCACATGGTAATCTATTCACAAGATATGTAGTTGTATTTACAACCTCGGCCCAAAGATAGTTTGGACAATGCTTTTCCTTTAGCATTACCCTAGCAAACTCAACCAGAGTTCTGTTTCTCCTCTCTACCACCCTATTCTGTTGAGGTGTGTATTTACAGGTTATTTCTCTATTAATACCTGCATTCCAGAGATAATCATTGAATTCTTGGGAGAAGTATTCTCCCCTCCATCAGACCTTGGTCTCTTGAGCTTTTGACCTGTAACCCTTTCTGCATATGCATGAAAATTTTTGAAGGCTCCAAACACTTCTAATCTTTCTTTCAAAACATAAAGAGTTATCGATCTTGTAGAATCATCAATGAAAAGAACATAATACCTATATCAATTGATTGATCCTTCTTTTGTTGGTCCCCATACATCTATATGAATTAGCTCTGGTAATCCATCATGCTTGAATCCTTTCTTTTGAAATGGTAATCTGTGTGCTTTTCCCATTTGGCATGCTTTGCATTGATAAACCATGTGTTGGTTTTGCACATTTGGTAGTCCTAATACAGATTGATTTGCCACCATGGTTTTAATTTTTCTTTCATTGAAATGACCTAACCTCTTATGCCATAGATCTAGCTCTATAATCACTTCATCACCATGTGTGATTAAGGCTTGACCAATATTCCCTTGCACTTTCAGAGTAAAGAGTCTACCTTCCTTCCTACCATAGAGAATTTGTTTCTATCCATTATCTAGATCTTCCACAAATACTCCTTCATTTGTAAATCTGACTTGAAAACCTTTCTCCACTATTTGACCCACACTAATCAGATTCTTAGGTATTGTGGGAACATACAAAAAATTGGTTAATAAGTCAACTCCACTCTTGCACTTCACGTTTCCATTGAACGCACATTGTGTCTTGTGTTATCACTTGTTTGAACTGTATGACTAGAAGTGCTTTCTTTCGGTTTTGACATTAATTCTATATTACCTAAAAAATGATTAGAAAAACCATAGTCAATATAGAATACCTTGAGACCTTTCTTCTCTGATGTACTTATTGAATTCATCATCAATGTTGCATGGTCCTCATTTTGTGTATCATTTGCATAGTTGTAGTAGGTGGTGTTGTTGAATTGGTTATGTCCCCAATTTCTTCGTCCCCTACTATAGCCACCTCTTTGATTTCGCCTTCCTCTTTGAAACTAACTTTGATATCTTCCACCTCTCCCTCTGCCATTGTTGCTTTGATTCGGATTTGAACCTTGTTGATTATGCCAACAATCATAAGCTAGATGATTATTTAAGCCACAAATCCAACATGTCTTCTTGTTGTTATTCTCATTACATCTTCGTCTTCCATTTCCTCTACCTTTACCTCTACCATTACCTCTTCCTCTCGTATAATTTGCTTGAGAAGTCGATTCTTCTTCATCTTTTGCTTTACCTTTGTCACCTTTCTTCTTATTCTTTGCATACATAATAGAGATATGTTCTTTATCTCCATCTAACTTCAAATCTTGCTCAGATCTAAGAATTAATCCAAGCAATTGAGTTAAATATGGTACAAAATGATTTAATGAAAGTTTAGTTGAAAGTACAAAAAATTTCCACCTTTCATCTCCTCTCAAACCTACAAGCAATTGTGCAATCAACCTATGATCTTCAATGTATTCATCTATAGATCCAAGACTGTCTGCCAAGTTCTTCATCTTAGTGACATTATCAGTAACACTTTGAATTTGCTTTTTCTTGAAAGTTGTGAGCTCTGACCATAAGCTAGCCTTCTTAGCTTTAGTAGTATTTCGGAAGTGATCTTTCAATGCATTCCATATATCTTCCGTTGTTTCCAAACCTCTGATGTGTGATAGCAAGTGATCTATGATATTATTGTATATGTAAGCTCTTGCACTTGCATCTTTCTTCTGCCATAGCTTCAAAACTTCTAACTCTTCTTTCTTCGGTTGACTATTGTCTTCAAATGTAGGCTTTGTCAGGGGAGCACTAGATTGTGCTCTCTTACTACAGTAGACAAGATTTCAGAAATACACTTCTGATTACAAGATCACCCAGGAAGGGAAAACGATACAAGAATACGTGACTGATACAAGATGTCCCACAACCTGGGACTGATAGGTATGAACAACTCGACTAGAGATGATACATGAGATCCCACAACCCAGGATCGTAAGTATGAAACAAGATCTCTAGATTACAAGAACTCCCTTCCGAGAGATAAACTAGATACAAGAAAGAACTCGACAAGATCTCGTACTACGAGATTACAAGAGGACAAGACAAGATGTCCAGGATACACGACTAGACAGGACTGGAACAAGGAACAAGACAAGAACAGGAATTGGAACTTGGAGAGTACTTACTTGGCAGTCACGACTCCTTGAGCTCCCAAGACTAGTATTGGCAAGACTGAGAATGAATGTGGTGAAGCCCATCTTTTATAGGTTTTCAAAGGCGGTGATCTATGGCGGTTACGAAATGATGATGTCATCAATCCAAAATGGGACCTTTGAATATCAGAATCGAGCAAGTAAACAGTCGATCTTAGGGTTTTCGCACATTGTGGATGTAATGGAAGCATTGATTTCTCCTAATTCTGAACCAATCATGAGATATAGGATTCACATGGAATCTGAGGTTGGCATGCATGCCATAATAAAATCTACATAGGATAAATATAAAAACACCTACAAACAAATTTTTTACCACTCTTTGTCCATGACATCACCTCCCCCTCAAGCGACGAGTTCCATGAGGAGTGGTTATCTGACTCTGAGATCTTCTAGAACTTGAATATTCATAGATCTTGGTTTTTGTAGAGTTCTTGATATGTGGTACTAGAACATGATGATGATGGATATCCATGCTGAAACTGGAAAGGGTTTGTAGTATATCTAGGTGCAGAATCAAGGCCATAATTATCATTATAGGTAGTACTCTTGTTTTGATTCTGATGATGATACTTCTGATGTGGGATGGTGATTGTAGAAGTCCTGATTCCAACTTGCTTCTTCTTCTTAGGACATTTGAATACCATATGATCATGATCTCCACAATAAAAGCATAATCCATTGTCTTTTTGGTGTTTTCTTTCCTTTTGTGTAAGTCGTCTAACACTAATGTTATCCAACTGCATGGGTTCTGGTTGAGATTCTTCCAACATATGTTGTTGAGGAATTGAGGTAAACTTGTATTCTCAATCATGAACATAAATCTTCTTCTCGTGCTTTCTCTCAAACAACCTATTGTCACACTCAATTGCTTGATTCATGAATTCATTCAAAGTATTTACCTTGGGCATGGTTAACATGAGGTCCTTCACATCGTCACGTAAGCCCCATCGAAATTGGTTGATAAAATAATCCTCATGCCATGTGAGATCACAAATGATTTGTCTGAATTCTGATGCATAGGTAGATGCAGGCCTATTTCCTTGATGTAGCTTCCTTAGCTTTGTTTCGGCAACACGTGAACAATTGGTATCTCCAAATGAGGATGTGAACTCTTGAATAAAGGCATTGAAATCATGCAAAATATCCATATCCTTCTCACGGATAGGTGCAAACCATGAAAGAGCAGGACAACATAATAGAGTTCCTATGAATCCTACTTGAGAATCATCATCTGGGTACCTATCTGGTTGCATCCTTATGAATAGCTTCACTTGTTGCACAAATCCTCGAAACTTTGATCTTGTCCCATCAAATTTCTCAGGCATGCTGATCTTGGGTTCCCTCGTGAAGGATGTACTAGGTCGTTGATCTACTTGCATACTCCCTTGATTTGTCTGAAGACTGCCGATTCGTTCTTGTAATTCTTGGAGGAGTGCACCTACATGCACTGGATGTCCCATCTCGACTTGTCTCTGTCGATGATTTAGGTCTTCGGCTTGTTGTTGGAGACTCTGAAGTGATGCTATAATGTGTTCATAAGCATTCTCCATGATGACTGGTCTTGGATAGAAGCTAGTCTTGCCAAAATGTCAGGGGAGCACTAGATTGTGCTCTCTGACTATAGTAGACAAGATTTTGGAAATACACTTCTGATTACAAGATCACCTAGGAAGGGAAAACGATACAAGAATACGTGACTGATACAAGATGTCCCACAACCCGGGACTGATAGGTATGAATAACTCGACTAGAGATGATACAAGAGATCCCATAACCCTGGATCATAAGTATGAAACAAGATCTCTAGATTACAAGAACTCCCTTCCGAGAGATGAACTAGATACAAGAAAGAACTCGACAAGATCTTGTACTATGAGATTACAAGAGGATAAGACAAGATGTCTAGGATACAAGACTAGACAGGACTGGAACAAGGAACAAGACAAGAACAAGAACTGGAACTTGGAGAGTACTTACTTGGCAATCACGACTCCTTGAGCTCCCAAGACTGGTATTGGCAAGACTGAGAATGAATGTGGTGAAGCCCATCTTTTATAGGTTTTCAAAGGCGGTGATCTATGGCTGTTACGAATTGATGATGTCATCATGATGTCATCAATCCAAAATGGGACCTTCGAATATCAAAATCGAGCAAGTAAACAACCGATCTTAGGGTTTTTGCACATTCTGAATGTAATGGAAGCATTGGTTTCTCCTAATTCTAAACCAATCATGATATATAGGATTCACATGGAATATGAAGTTCATGATGGTTTCCATCTTTGTCCATGACAGGATTTTCTTTTTCACCTGTCACATATGTCATTAAATCCTTATTCATAAGTAAGGCTTTCATTCTCATCACCCCAGCAAGAAAGTTATCTCCATCCAATTTGTCAATAGAGATATGATCACCATGGTCTTCTTGCTTCTGCTGCAACCTGTGAGTTTGAAGTTAAAGAATTTTACCTTTGTAGATTTTTATCCTTAAAGATAACCTCAGAGTACTTCTTGATGCCTTTTGTTGTTGAATACTTCAGTTTTCACCTTTTTAATGAAGTTTCTTCAAGACTTGTTGTATCTGCACCGCCTTTAACTTGTAAAGGTCTTTCTCCTTGGATACCACCTTCTTAAGGTCTTCTTGTTCTGATATCACTTGTTTAGATATTTCGTCTCTAATACCACTTGTTGAGGTGTATACGATAAAAAAACACCACAAAAACCAAACTAATGTGATATTAGAACACCTCTATAATCAGCAATAGCTCGACAATACTAAAACTCAAACCTTGAGAAAAACTGAATTTATTTTGACTTCATTCCGGTACATTTCTGGTGACTTTATGGTTTCTTTCCGATGGTTTATAGTTTCTTTCCAGTGGTTTCTGGTTTCTTTTCGGTGACTTTCCGATGCCGAGAAATCACACAGTCTGGTGTCTTTCTGTTGGTTTTCCACTTGCACTTCCACTATACAAAAATTCTGAATACTTGACTTCATCAACTTTACATATCTTCATAGTTGAACATAATTTTCTGAATACACATTTCGGTTTAGAAAGATCTTTCATTTGTTTTAACGAGATCAAGAAAAGTGCACCAAAAATTTGTAACTATAACTAACATTCATACAATTATGAAATCAATTTGATTTCTTCACACAGAGAGAATTGACTCAATTTCTATTCCACAAATATGTGTTTTCTATTCGAGAAGATGTGTACAAAATGGTATGGCCTTCTTCTGCTCATAACCAAAGAAAGTTCTCCTATACTCTGTAATCTCCATCATCATCTCTCTCAGAAATTATCTCGATTGCCTCTCTCACATGAAGGACTTACAAATCGAGTTCTCTACTCACTCCTCTACTCTCTACTCCACTGTCACTTAGTTTGTATCTACTATAGTCTATATTCTGGCAAAGTTTATCTCTACCTCTCTTGTTTTCTCCGTCAGATGAACTTATATACACAACTGATCTATATGATCCTAAATTCAAGAACCGTGCAATCTCCAGTACGATATGACAAAGGTGCATGTAATTTTTTGTCACGCAAAGTCTGCACCAACCATTTTGGCATAGTTTTTTCCTCCTCAAGATCAACTCTCTCATCAACAATTGCATCATGTAAATCTGCATCAGAAATGGAATGATCTACATCATTACATGAAACTTACAAAGACTGAGAAGTTGCCTCATTAAGACAAGCACTAGACTATCCATGTGTAAAAAGAGGCAGTAAAGTATCATACATGTCTTTGGAGCTAATAGATGTTTTCTTCGTACATGAAAGTAAGGGCTGAATAGCATCTTCCACAAAATCAACATCATGGCTAACCAAAATGCGTAGTCTGTGGATGATACATATGATAGCCTTTGCTTTCAGAACTGTACCCAACAAAAATACATTTTACTGCTTTATCATCCAATTTTCTACGATGTTGTTCAAGCATTAATGCATATGTCGGACAACCAAAAGCCAAGTGAGCAACATATGGCTTATGACCATGCCAAGCCTCATATGGAGTGATAGACTACAATGCTTTAGTGGAACATTTTTTAAGTACATATGTTGCACACATAACAGCCTCAAGCTAGAAACTGTGGTAAAGCCTCACTCTTGACCATACACCTCACCATCTCCATCAGTGACCTGTTCCTTTGTTCAACAACTCCATTTTGTTGAGGTGTATACGGCACTACACATTGATGTTTTATCCCACGTTCAACCAAAAATGCATTAAAGTCAAAAGACATATATCCCCCCTGGTCAAAATGGAGAGTGACCATTTTATATGCTGATAGATTTTTCAGCCAAAACCAAAAACTGTTTGAGGCACATAAACACTTTGGACTTTGCATTCAGTGGATATAACCATGCATGCCTGGAAAAATCATTAATGAAAGTCACGAAGTAAAGATAGTTTCCAAAAGAGGGTGTCTGCATAGGACCACAAACATCACTGTGAACAAGCTGCAATTTTTTAGTAGGTCAAACTAAACCATCTTTTGGAAAGGAGGGATGTTGCATTTTGCCCAAAATACAACCTTCACAAACATGCTTATCGAGTGCCTCAAGTTTGGGCAAATGGGACACCATTTCAAATTTCTATAGGTGTAGCAAACTAGCAAAATTCAGATGACCAAAGAGTGCATGCCAAAGCTTTGCATCTGATATAGCCTGTGAATTATGTACTACACATGCTGAATCATTCACAGATCTTTCATAGTCTATGAGCTTATACAGCCCATGACATAAAATGCTAGAAGCAATAATCACATAACCATTTGATAGATCATGAACAATACATCTGCTATCAATAAATTTCACAACCAAGCCAATCTTGGCTAAAGATGAAAATGATAACAAATCCTTATTGATCCCTGGCACAAATAAAGCATCCAATAATGTAAATGAACTACTGTAAGAAGTAGTCAGAATGATCTTAGCAACTCCCATAACATGATAAGAGGAGTTATTGGTGCATGTGATAGTATTCCCTATAGGGGTAGACTCAAGTAAAGTGAAGAAATTGTGCTGTGAGGTAATCTCTTTGGTTGACCCACTATTAGAGTACTGAACATCTGAGTTACTGTAGATATACATTGCTAATGAGAACATGGGTCAAAACTGCAAACAGTAGTAAATGCCCATTCTTCATTCAACACAAGATTAGCATACTCTATTTTCGGTGTAGAGGCCTCTGCAACAACCATTCCAACCTCTTTTTTCTTTGCCTCTTTTGCAGCCAATTTTGGACAGTTCTTTATGACATGATCATTTCCTTTACAATACTTACAAAAGAATTTATGTTTTTCTGATTTCTCCTTATCCTTGTCTTTCTTCTTCGAATGTGTAGCATTTGCAGATTTCTGCGTACTAGTAGATTTTAAGACAATAGTTACGCAATATAACACAGGAGCAATAGCAAAGAAGATAACAGATATAGGAGAAACTCAACAATTTTCTACTAGCAGCAAGTACAAAGATGATGGCATTGTCCACCCGTGCGCTCTCAAGGTAGAGCTTAAACGGTGATCTAGACAACTCTAGATAGGGAGATACAAGGTAGAGGTATGCTAGCTCAATTCAATGTCTCAGGTAGTGCAGAAGTCATATATATATAGGATCATGGGTGGCCTTCCGTGGACAGCTATACATGGGTGGCCATCGCCTGCGTAATTGCCATACACGGCTTAGGCCGGTTGAACAGACCTAACAAATATAAATGATTTCTGACTCCCATAGGGAATATTCCATGGAATATTCCCTTTACTATCGTGCCGGGGGTGCTGTCCTCGGAGCCCCACCAAGGGGCCCATTGGCCCCCTGGGACCCCCAGACAGGGGGCCCGTTGGCCCCCTTGGATTCCCTAGCCAGGGCTGCTCACCGTTGCCCTGGACCCCACAATTGGGGACCTTGGTAACTCCCTTTCCTTACAATAGCTTATGTGGTCCAATATGACCTTCATCCAACATGCAAGTTGGGATTCCCATCAATTGGGTAATGCACACTCCGCTTCTCCTCATAATGGGGGCCTTACAAAATGTGCATACAATCATGAGGGGTATACATTGATCATATACTAACACCCCCCCTCAATGTTTACCGATGATAAATCAAGTAGGTCTCGATCCTATGCCCATCTGTTGAAGATGCTTGTTGAGCTGCTCTCTTCCAAGTGCTTTATTGAATATGTCAGCACAATTCACCTCTGTTGGGCAATATTCTAGCTCCACAATTTCATCTTCAATTAGCTCACGAATATAATGGTACTATACTTCTATGTGCTTGGTGCGAGCATGGAATACTTGGTTCTTGCAATAGCCATACAACTTTGATTATCACACTTGAGTATAGTTGCCATATTTGATGGGAAGCCTAGATCTGCAAGAATTCTTCTTAACCAGACTGCCTCACAAGAAGCAAAACAAGCTGCTTTGTACTCTGCTTCAGTGGAGGAGAGTGCGAGAGTTGGTTGCTTCCTACTTACCCAAGTAAATATTCCTGAACCAAGTGAGAAACATTATCCAGAAACTGATTTTCTAGAATCACAATCTCAAGCCCAATCTGAATCACAATATCCTTGAAGTGTATCACCTGTGGTATAAAAAATACCAAAATCCAAGGTTCCTACAATGTACCTTAGAATTCACATTCCAACATTCCATTGACTCTCCTTAGGTTTGTTGGAAAACCTGCTTAACACTCAACAACATAGCAAATGTCTGGTCTAGTGTTGCACACGAAAATAAGACTTCCAACGAGCTTCCTATCCTACATCATGTATGTTATCATCCATAAATAGCTTATGATTTACCTCCATAGGTGTGCTAGTTGGTTTGCAATCCATCATTCCAAATGCCTTGAGAATTTCTTTGGCATATTTTTGTTGTGAGATGAAAATGCCATCCTTCCTTTTCCATACTTCAATTCCCAGACAAAAATGGAGTAGACCTAAGTCTATCATTTCAAACTCAGTTCCCAAGCTGATCCGAGTTTGATTGATGACTTCCTGATGATCTCCTGTAATGATCAAATCATCTACATATATAATGACAATAACTAGCTTGCTATCCCTTTTCGTTACATACAAGTTAACATCAGAAGTACTTCTTTCGAAACCCATATTTTTAAAAAAATTATCTATCTCTTGGTACCAAGCCCGTGGAGCTTGCTTAAGTCCATACAAAGCTTTCTTCAACCTGCAAACTTTATTTTCTGATTTGGTCACCTCAAAACCTAGTGGTTGAGATACATATACCTCCTCCTTGAGGTGACCATTCAAAAATGTAGATTTGACATCCATCTGGAAAATAGGCCAGGCCTTTTTTGCAGCTACTGCAAATACCGTCCGAATAGTTGTCATGCGTGCTGTTGGCGCAAAAGTTTCTTGAACATCAAATCCTTCGATTTGTGAAAAACCCTGTGCAACTAATCTTGCCTTATGCTTTTCTAATGTTCCATCTGCTTTATACTTAGCTTTCCAAATCCATTTAGTACCTATTACCTTCTTCTTTGGCGGCAAGTCGACTAGATCCCATGCATCATTTTTTAGTATACTATCATACTCAGACTACATTGCTGCTCTCCAACCTGGATCATCAAGGGCTTCTTCAATGGTGGTAGGTTCCTTTATTGAGCCCATGATATCTGCCATTAGAGCCATGTTAACAATGTGTTCTGAGGCTTTTCTTTGCTCCTCTATTCTCTTTGATCATTGTAATCCATCCGAGGATGATTCTGGTACATCTACATGTGGATTGTGATCATCAAAGAGCTGTTGTGACCATTTCGGTAGTGGCTTATGTTGTGCAGCTACAATTGGTTGGCTTTTTATTGAGGAAATTTCTCCATCAGATGTTTGCTCCTCCTCAACTTTAACCTGTCTTTTGATAGGCACAAGGTGAGATATTTCTCCATTTGATGAGATAGTAGAATTACCTTTATCTTCTACTAAGTGTGGTCGTTCATCAAACACCAAATCTCAACTGACAAAAATCTTCCTTGCCTCAGGATCCCACAACCTGTATGCTTTAAACTCTTCACTATATCCTAGGAAGACACACTTTTTGCTTTTTGAATCCAACTTTGATCTTGACGAATCAAGAATATGTGCATAACAGAAACAACCAAAATTCTGAAATGCAAAACTGAAGGCTTTTTACCAGAATATGCTTCTTGAGGAGTCATCCCCTTTAGTGCTTTTGTGTAGCTTTGATTGAGGATGTAGACTGCTATATTGACTGCTTTTGCCCAGAATAAATCAGGCATGTCCTGAGGCTTTAACATACAAGGAGCCATTTCAACTACTATCCTCTTCCTATGCTCAATAACGCCATTTCGTTGAGGTGTATGAGCTTTGGTAAGTTGCCTTTTGTTGGAGTTAGACGTCTGCGGAAGCACGCGAACAACACAAGGAAGAAGAAGAAGCTTGGAGCACAACACACAAGACTGAATGTATTACTAGAGAATGTACAAAGATAAGTAGCCCATTAGGGCAATAGGCGTATATACAAGCCGGGGGAAAAAAACCTCCTAAAGAGGGAAAAAATTGCCCCGGCGGTCCTAGAGTGTTCACACACATCACTACCTAAATATATCAACAAATCCCCCCTCGGAGTGATGCAGTGAACAAGGAGCTGGCACTCATGTATAAGGAAGTGCCGAGCTATGTGGAAATCACTCCACAAAAGGAAGTAAGCCCAAAGCTTTGCGGAAAGCTTCAAACTTCTCCCTAGGCAGAGCCTTCGTGAAAAGGTCTGCAATATTCTCCTGCGTGGGCACATATGCCAAGCTGATCTCCCCAGCAGAGAACCTCTCCCTGACATAGTGATAATGCACCTCAATGTGCTTAGTGCGAGCATGGAACACAGGGTTCCTCGCAACTGCCAATGCGCTCTGACTGTCAGTGAAGATGGTGGTGGCAGAAGACTGGCCAACACCCAAATCAGCCATAAGGCGTCTGAGCCACACACACTCAACAGTCGCTGTGAAAGCTGCCCTATACTCAGCCTCACAACTGGAAGTGGCCACAGTAGGCTGCTTCTTGCTCAACCAAGATATACATGAGCTACCAAGCATGAAGCAAAAACCACTGGTGGACACACGAGTGTCATAGCAACCAGCCCAATCTAAGTCAGAAAAAGCATGCAAATCTGGCGGTAGTGATCCCCCCTTGGGATAAAACAACCCAAGTAGCCGAGTACCACTCAAGTAGCGAAAGATGCGCTTAACCGCTTTCCAATGCGTGACTCCTGGGCAATGCATAAACCTGCTCATCTGTGAGACAGCAAACTGAATATCTGGCCGAGTAATGCATAAGTAAATCAAGCATCCAATAGCCTGCTGATAGAGAACAGCATCAAATGCATCTCCAGCATCATGAAGACTCAATCGTAAACCTGTCTCCATAGGAGTGGCAATAGGCTTACAGTCTTCAAGGCCAAAACGCTGCAATAATGTGTCAATATATTTCGTTTGACACAAAGCCATTCCACCATCAACTTGCATAAAGTGAATGCCCAAATAGTGATGCAAATGCCCCAAATCAGACATCTCAAATGAAGCATGCAAATCAGCCTTGAAATCAGCAATATGCTTCTCAAGAGGACCAGTGAGCAGCATGTCGTCTACATAGACAACAATGATCAAAAGCACATCATTAGCACGCTTAACATATAAGGTGCTTTCAGTTGGACTGTTCTCAAAACCATGTGCAATCAGATAGGCATGTATTTTCTCATACCAAGCACGTGGTGCTTGCTTTAAACCATATAACGCCTTCTTTAACCTGCACACCTGGTTTTCATGCCCTTTCTGCACAAAGCCACGGGGCTGAAAAACATACACTTCTTCATGCAAGTCACCATTCAGAAATGTTGTTTTAATGTCCAACTGATGTACATTCCAACCATGATGGGCTGCAAGTGCACAAATGCTCCGAACAGTAGTCATACGGCATGTAGGTGCAAAGGTCTCATCAAAATCAATGCCTCTTTCCTGCGCATAACCCTTTGCAACAAGCCTAGCCTTATACCTGTCAACTGTACCATCAGGTTTATGCTTCAGCTTGTATACCCACTTAGTGCCAATGGCCTTCTTGCCAGGAGGCAAGTCACATAAAGACCATGTACCATTCTTCATTATAGCATCATATTCAGATTGCATAGCAGCCATCCAATTTTCAGAATTTTGTGCTTCATCAAAAGAAACAGGCTCATTCTCATCACAGAGACTAGATGCAGCCATAGCATAGCAATCTGATGCAAAAGAGGTACTATGAGAGCCTGAACGAGTACGATATGACAAAGGTGCATCTAATTTGCTGTCACGCAAAGTCTGCACCATTTGGCATAGTTTTTGCCTGTTCAATATCAGCTCTCTCATCAACAAGTGCATCATGTAAATCTGCATCAGAAATGGAATGATCTGCATCATCATATGAAACCTGCAAAGGCTGAGAAGTTGCCTCATTAGGACCAGCGCTAGCCTGTCCACCTGTAAAAAGAGGCATCAAAGTATCATACATGTCTTTGGAGCTAACAAATGTCTCCTTAGTACATGAAAGCAATGGCTGAATAGCATCTTCCACAAAGACAACATCACGGCTAACCAGAATGCGTTTAGTCTGTGGATGATACAGACGATAGCCTTTACTTTCAGAACTGTACCCAACAAAAATACATTTTACTGCCTTATCATCCAATTTTCTGCGATGTTGTTCAGGCACTAATGCATATGCCAAACAACCAAAAACACGCAGATGAGCAACAGATGGCTTGCGGTCATGCCAAGCCTCATATGGAGTGATAGACTTCAACGCTTTGGTGGGACACCTGTTCAGTACATATGCTGCACACATGACAGCCTCAAGCCAGAAACTATGTGGTAAAGCGTGACTTTTGACCATGCACCTCGCCATCTCCATGAGTGACCTGTTCTTTCGTTCAGCAACTCCATTCTATTGAGGTTTATACGGCACTGTACACTGGTGTTTTATCCCACGTTCAGCCAGAAATGCATTAAAATCTGAAGACATATATTCCCCCCCTCGATCAGAACGGAGGGTGCCCATTTTACATGCTGACAGATTTTCAGCCAAAACCAAAAACTGTTTGAAGCACATGAACACTTCGGACTTTGCTTTGATTGGATATACCCATGCATGCCTGGAAAAATCATCAATGAAAGTCACGAAGTAAAGGTAATTTCCAAAAGAGGGTGTCTGCATAGGACCACAGACATCACTATGTACAAGCTGCAATTTCTGCATAGACCGAACTGAACCATCTTTTGGAAAGGAAGAACGCTGCATTTTGCCCAAAATACAGCCTTCACAAACATGTTTTCCAGGTGCCTCAAGTTTGGGCAAAGAGGACACCATTTCAGATTTCTGCAGGCGTAACAAACTAGCAAAATTCAGATGACCAAAGCGTGCATGCCAAAGCTTTGCATCTGACATAGCCTGAGAATCATGAACTGCACATGCCGAATCATTCACAGATCTTTCATAGTCTATGAGCTTATACAGCCCACGACATAAAATGCCAGAAGCAATAATCACATCGCCATTTGAGAGATCATGGACTGTACACCTATCATCAACGAATTTCACAACCAAGCCAATTTTGGCTAATGCAGAAACTGATAACAGGTTCTTTTTGATCCCTGGCACAAATAAAGCATCTGACAAAGTGAAAGAACTACCATCAGCAGTAGTCAGAATGATCTTACCAACTCCCATAACAGGATAAGAGGAGTTATTGGCGCATGTGACAGTATTCCCTGTAGGGGCAGGCTCGAGTGAAGAGAAGAAACTGCGTTGCGAGGTAATATGTTTGGTTGCCCCACTGTCAAAGTACCAAACATCTGAGTCTACTGCAGACATGCACTGATCATGAGAAGATGGGTCAAAAGTGCAGACAGTAGTAAATGCCCATTCTTCTTCCTGCACAAGATTTGCAGACTCTGTTTTTGGTGTAGAGGCCTCTGCAACAACCATTCCAGCCTCTTTCTTCTTTGCCTCTTTAGCAGCCAGTTTTGGACAGTTCTTTATAATATGATCATTTCCTTTACAATACTTGCAGAACAATTTCTGCTTTTCTGATTTCTTCTCATCTTTATCTTGGTTCTTCGATTGTGCAGCATTTGCAGATTTCTGCTTACTAGTAGAAGAGCTCCATTTTCCTTTGCCCTTCTGACTAGCCAGGAAAGCTTGATCTGCAACACACATAATGGACCTGTTCTGCCTTGACTGATCTTCCTGCAACAGAACAGAGACTAATTCCTCAAATGACAAGGCATTCGGATTGCCTTTCATCATCAATCGAAGAGTAGAGGCAAAACTCTGATATGAATCAGGAAGGCCATTCAGAACGGTCTGCACAAGTGAGCTATCTGGTATAACCTCATCAGCAGAAATCAATTGTTCCTTCAGGTCTTTGATCTTTGTAAGAAAACTGTCCATCGAATCACCTTCATTCATGTGCTCACTCTCCAACTATTTTCGGAGGTAAGCAACACGAGCCTCATTCCTAGCCTGGTACAAAGTGGTAAGTGTATCCCAAGCATCCTTTGCTGTTCTGCAAGAGCGAATGTGAGGAATAATGGCACGTTTGACAGACAAAGCTATCAATGCATGTGCCTTGGCATCTCTGCCATCCCAACGAATCTGCTCTGCAATAGGTGCAACAGAAACAGCAGCACGAACAGGAATCTGCGGAATATCATCTTCGACACCATCTTCATCAGCTCCAACACCTGTATTTGCAGTACCTGTCGTTACAGGTGTAACAGGACGTCTTTCAACACCCTGCACAATGTTCCACAATCCTTTTGCAACCAGTACATGTCGCATCATATAAGCCCATAATGGGTAGTTGGTACCATCCAACTTATCCTCAACAGCCAACATACGGAATACATCACTGCTTTCAGCCATGGCCGGTGACTAAAATACCTTGATGCAGAAAATTGACTGTATCTCAAAAAGTTGAACAGAACTGCCTAGACGAGTTCTGCTAGACCTGTAGCAGACTTCGAGACGCTTAAACTGGCGAACAAAAACTGGTATATACCTTTGGCACAAAAGGACGAAATAGCCTGCACAAGCACTGCGATAGTGCGTTCGGAGGCCAAAACGAGGCCAAAATGATCTCGGAAACACCCTGAGTATGCTCACCAAATTTTGTGCGAATCTGAGACTGCAAACGGAGGAGTGTCGACGGCGCCCTAGAAGAAGCAACGACCTGCTCTGATACCAATTGTTGGAGTTAGACGTCTGCGGAAGCACGCGAATAGCACAAGGAAGAAGAAGAAGCTTGGAGCACAACACACAAGACTGAATGTATTACTAGAGAATGTACAAAGATAAGTAGCCCATTAGGGCAATAGGCGTATATACAAGCCGGGGGAAAAAAACCTCCTAAAGAGGGAAAAAAGTGCCCCGGCGGTCCTAGAATGTTCACACACATCACTACCTAAATATATCAACACCTTTTCACACCATGGTCCTTACAGTAATTATTGAATTCTATTGACAAGAATTCACCTCCTCTACCTGTTCTGAATTTCTTTAGTTTCCTTCTTGATTCATATTCCACATACTTATGCCACATTTTAAATTTTTCAAAAGCATCAGCCTTCTCTCGAATGAAATAAACCCACATCTTTCTACGATAATCGTCGACTAATCGCAAGAAGTAGAAAGATCCTCCTGAAGCAGGTGTAGACATTTTACCTTGTGTGTATGATAATGAGTTAAAATCTATTGTCATTGTTTGATTCACAACATGGATAAAAAATTGGTTATATGAAGAGGTAGAAATATAAACAGATAGGTGATAAATACATAGATGAATATATTTAAAAACTTTAAGAGAGATATTTAGAATAGTTTTGATATAATTTAAGATATATAATTTGTGGAATGTATATCTTATTTGATATAGATTTATGTTTTCTTTTTTGTAGATATAAAGTTCTTCATTAAAGAGCATTATGAGAAAGGGAAAAGAATGGTTATATGTGATTATTTGTCAAGATTGTAAAATGGCCTCCACAATACAATGCAAATGTTTTGGACATTGCTAAAATGCAACTCACCTAAAAGAGCATCTTTAGTACATACAAAAATGTTGCAGGATGCTATAGTCCTAGGTGAAGCTAGTAAAACAGGTGGATCTAATAATGTGTCGCCTAATATTTCTCATAATAAATCACAAAACACAATCCATGTAGCTTTTGAGAAGAAAGATTGTCTTGAGCTTCATCTTAAATGTACTCAAGCATTTTTAGCATGTGGAATTCCTTTCAATGCTATTTGCAACCTGATTTTCAAAGATTCTTTGATGTGAGTTGCACAAAAAGGATTCACCATGCCATATTACAATAAAATGTGAATAGAATATGTAGATAAAGTGAATAACAATATTCAAGCTATCTTAGAATGAAAAGTGCTCGATTATATACCCATGTATGGATGCACAATAGCAACTAGATGTATGGGGAAGTTGTCAAAAGAATCCATTGATTAATTTCATGGTGATATATCCCTAGGGAAGCATGTTTTTGGAGGCATTTGATACTTCTCTTAAGGAGAAAATTTAAGCTTTCCTTGTAAAGATATGTGAACATGCTATAGCTCACATGGGCGATCCCAAGGTCATCATTCATATCTAGCATTATTTCCATGTTTTACTTCTAAATCTGCAAAAAGAAAACATTAATTTTCAGTCTTCAATTCAATCCACATCATTCAATTCAATCCACATCATTGACATCATTCAATCCCACATCATTGAAAATTGTCTTCCGCATCATTCACATCATTCACAATATTTGATCCACATCATTCACATCATTCGATCCACACCATTCACATCATTCAATCCAAGAATTTAGTTGAATTGAGATCATTTAGTCTACATCATTCAATCCACATCATTCACATCATTCAACCAACATAATTCATATCATTCAATCCACATCATTGAAATCATTCATCCACATCATTCACATTATTCAATCCACCTCATTCACATCATTCAATCCACATCATTGACATCATTCAATCCACATAATCACTTTATTCAATCAACATCATTCACATCATTCAATGCACATCATTCAATTGAATCCATGTGATTCAATCCACATCATTGACATAATCAATCCACATAATTCAATTGAATCCACATCATTCATAGGTAAATTAGATAGATAGATAAGTAGATAAATAGGTGGATAAATAGATATATAGTTAAGTAGATAAATAGATAGATAGATACATATATGGATAGATAGATGGATATTATATATGAATAAATAAATAGTTAAATAGAGAAAATGATGGATACATGGATAGTTATATAGATATATTGATTGATAGATCCATAGATAAATATATAGATAATGAACATAATCCACATCATAATATGTTAATTTAAATCCATCATAAACACTTCAGGTAAAAATCCATCGTAATCACTTCATATCAAAATCCATCATAATCACTTCATATTAGAATCCACATAATCACTTCATGTATACAAAAAAAAAACACTTCAACTTAAAGTACCAATTATATAACATTAACATAACAATTGAGTTTGATAAAATGATAAAATATGATGTTTGATTAGTAAACATGTTCCTTGAGAAAAATCCACTTCAATATGGTCTTAAACCATCATAATGAGTGTGGTTCAAAAATACTCTAAGCAACTCATGTATGTCTACTCTTTTCAATACATCCTTATGGACAACTAGTTCTAATGCAAACTTGAATTTATAAACCCATTTTTATCAATGGGCTAAATCTACATATTTTAAAAGCTTTAAATTAAGCATTCCAATGGTATATCTCTCTTGATTTTTATTAAATGTTGGAGGGCAAGTGGATATGCATTCTGGTGCAATCCACCAATACTTTCGACTCCACTTGTTCCTTGTTGATATCTCGAGGTTTGAACTTTAGAAAGCTTTTCTTTGTTGGCAAATATGTACTTTCGACTCCACTTGTTCCTTGTTGATATCTCAAGGTCTGAACTTTAGAAAGCTTTTTTTTGTTGGCAAATATGTTCCTCTGCCAAAGTCACACAATCCAATGTAAACATGGTCCTATTTTAAATATAACAATATGTTTCTTGGATTGAGATAATTATGATATATATTACAAGTGTGTAAAAATGAGACTATCTGCAACATTCCATTGATTAACTTCCAAAAATTTAGCTTCATTAAAGCTATATCAACCATTGTGTCTTTGCCTTTGCTACATGGTACATTTGATGACTCTTTCTTCATTTTCTCAAGCCACATGTTGAGTGTATCATTGGTTCAAAGTTTGAAAATAAGACATGGGTTATTAATATGGTGTCTAGTAAGTTCGAGTTGATAATCCCACTATGGTTAATAAGAAAAATTATGGCTTCATTCAAAATTTTCTTCTCTCTTTTGCATGTCACCACCATCTAATTTGAATATTTTAGCTACGAATATCTCATTGTCGAACCTCAAATGGCGTATTTTGACTTTATGGACCATTCCATTTTGTCCTTCCCCTATGATGGTTGCATCTTTGAAGTCAATAGATGAATATGGGAGCAAACATAGGTTATTCAATGTTTGATGTCCCATATTCACATGCATATCTACACACGATTCTTGCACCGCTACTACCGATGGTCTCTCTGCCTGTTCAATAGTATTTAGCCTCACTTGTTTTCCTCTCTTCATAGTCTGCAATTGCAAATCGATAAATTTTATTTTGTCTATGAATCCTAGCATCTTTTGTGATATCTAATGCCAAAGATTCTACCACTTTTCTTATTTTTCCAAATATCCAAATGAGTTCATTGCTCATATGCTCAACTAACACTTATGTTTCCCCCAAAACTTTTCAGAATTTATCTACGATATCAATACATGGTGTTCTACATAACTTATCGATGAAATCTTTGTAGTTTGATACATCCATCAATAATGTTATTTGATCCTCTCTTGTTTCATACATGTAGAAGAAGATGAAATCTTCTTAAAACTTTCTCTCATACTTATTGATTTTGCCTGCCATCTGTGAAAATATAAGAAATATACTATCACATAAAATCAAAATTTTGAATATAATTAATCTTTTAAACACTATCTTGATTCATACAAACAATAATAAAAAAATAAAACTCATAAATAAAATTATATATAATTAAACACATCTTTAAGTAGACATATAAGTAGATAGACCAATAAGCATATGGATAGATAGATCAATATATAGATAAATAAATGAATAGATAGATAGATCAATAAATGAATGGATAGATAAATTAATAGATAGATAGATGGATAAGTGAATGGATAGATAGATGAATATATAGATAAATATAGATAGATAGATCAATATATAGATAAATAAATGAGTAGATAGATAGATGAATAATTGAATTGATAGATAAATGCGTAGATAGAGAGATGGATATATAGATAGATGAATAAGTGAATGGATAGATAGGTGGATATATAGATGGATGAATAAGTGAAGGGATACATATATGACTAGAAAAATAGATGGATATATAGATAGATGAATAAATAAATGGACAAATAGGAAATATATAGGAAGATAGATGGATAGTTAGAGAGAGATGAATAAATATATGGATATATAAATGAATAGATACATACATATCTAGATAGATAGTTACATAAATAGATGAATAGATAGATAAATAGATAGATGGATGGCTATATGAATAGATTGATACACAAATGAATAATTGGAAAAATATATAAAAAAATAGATAAATAAGAGGATAGATAAATGTGGATGGATACATAAATAGAAAGTATTGTTATAATCTTGAAGTGAACCTATGTAACTATTAAGAATTTAAGAGTCAAAGATTCCAATATTCATAATAGTTCATATACACTTCCTACATTATGTATGATTCTCTTCAGATGAATGTATATAACTATTGTGAAATTAAGAGTCAGTGAATTAGACAATCACAATAGTTTTTATACACCCTACACTATGTATAATTATGCTCATGCAAATCTTTGTGACTATTTTAAGAGTAAGAGTCAAAGAATCAGACAATCACAATAGTCCCTATACACTCCCTATACTATTGAGATAGTAGGAATTGAGATGGTGATTCAAAAAATCAATAGATCTAGTGCTCATAGCCCTGTACAATTGTGAAAGTAAAAATCAATGTAGCGAGTCACACAATCACAATAATTGTGTGTTTTAAAATTTAAATAATCAAAGTATACAAGTAATAAATGCTTTTGCGAGTCGAACATGTATACTTATGATTATTAAAAAACATAACTTACAATCAAATGAACACAAATCACACATATTTAAGATATGCATATGCAAATCATAACATATGCATGATACATAATAAGCATAAGAACATAAAAGAAAAAAAATTAAAAGAAAACAATATCTAAATTGCTATGCTGGAGAAGGTAGCTCTATGAATGCTATGTTGGACAATATAGCTCTTTCACTTTGCTAAGAAGCACGTGCTCGAATGAGGCTTTTCGATTGAATTATATATATATATATATATATATATATATATATATATATATATATATATATATATATATATATATATATATATATATAAGGAAATTATTTTTGATTGGCTTTTGATCAAAAGTGTTTTCATCAAAAGCGCTTTTTATCAACGCTTTTGATAAAAAATGTTTCGATCAAAAAATAGAAGACATCTGAATTTTTATTTGGAATATTTGCAAATCCCCAAATAAAAAAACTATATTTGGTATTTTTTATTATTCGATTGAATGAATGCAACATAGCTTCCATGTCCACATCTCTACTACACGTAGAACTATCACAGATACCCACCTCATCCATGTTTGTAGTCATTTATGCTCCCAATACACTCAAGGAAGTATCCTACATTGCCACTACAATATTTAACACCATAGAGCCTACTATATGGCAAAAACAAGAGAAGGCACACAAAAGAAAGAACCAAATGTTCAAATAGGCAAGTTTTGACCATATTCTAGGGCAAGTAAAAGATAAAGCACCCACAAAATATATTTCTAATGAACATGATGACTTGGATGAAGATCTCACACCCTTGCTAGAAACCTTGTAAACAACATGTGAAACCCTTAGTCTTCACAAGACACAAACACTAGAGAAGGAGCAGTAGATACAAGAGTTGAAAGATGCTCTAGAGGACTTCCGCATATGAAAAAATATTTCGAATGCCAACCTCACAACGTGCATCTATAGTACCATATCTCTATGAGAAGAGTACAGACTTTGGCACAATGCAAAATGATCTTATGAGCATAATACATATGCCAAAATAAGAAAACATTGTACTCCAAGCCAAAGTACCCTGTTTCAAAAACAAACCCAACAAGGAGAGGCTAAAAATTAGGAGTTGAGGAATGAATGTCAAGAACTCATGGAATACCTCATGATAGTCAAGAAGGCCAATGTAAATAAAGACAACTTAATGTAAATAAAGCCACCCAAATCCCATTTCACCACCTCTGCATCAATCGATCATGACAATGGCATATGAAGCACTAGAGACAATGGCTTATGAAACACTAGAGATCTCGGAGACTCCCATGCCACCCAAAAAACAGTTAAACGATGAAGAGCTCTAAGAAACTCTAAACACTATGGACCAAGGTGAAAAAGAGACCCCTCAACCATAAGAAACCACAAATAGTATCAAGCTAAACAATAGAGAGTTGTGGGAAGTTTTGGATGGAATGCGAAATGCAAGTTTTGGAGGCCATATATTTTCTTCTTTATAACCAAACTAATTTAGAAACATTCTTAGGTATGTGCTTTCCTCCATTCAGTACATTATGGAGGGGATGTCTCAAGGCCATCACCACTGCATGGGCATATATCCCAATCTAATAGGGATATTATCCCTTCAAGACACAATGAACATGTTAGATACCTTCATCAATACCTTGAACCCCTAGTGGCACTGAGCTATGGATAGCAACAATGCATGGGCCAATCACATACAATAGATTTTGCATAGATATGCAAGCAAACCTAAAAATCTGCCTAATAGGATGTTTAAGTAATAAGACCTTGGAAACTATATGATGAGATGCACATGGTAGAAAAAAAAAATTATTTTGGTTAAATTACTGCAAATTACTTGTACCAAGCCCTCTCACGTGCCCTCAAAAATAAATATGTTCCATGTGATTGATATTTATACAAATTATAGGAGGAATGTACCAGATCTAGCATGCCAAATGCTAATGAAAATTTTGGATACTCCACTTTTGCCTCACTAATGTCAATTACATAGCTATTGAAGACCTAGTGCACATCAAATTCAAGAAAGGCAATAAGTTGCTCATTTTTTACCTCATTTGATAGCCAAATTATGTTGTGATTTTTTAATATTTTGCTTACCTTCAATATTTACTATCCATATACTTGATGAAGTTTGAAAAATCTTTCCACATTGATTTCTTCGAATGATTATACCTTACCTTTTTGGTAATATTGTTGATATATTTAGGTAGTGATGTGTGTGAACACACTAGGACCGCCGGGGCACTTCTTTTCCTCTTAGGAGGTTTTTTTCCCCGGCTTGTATATACGCCTATTGCCCTAATGGGCTACTTATCTTTTTACATTCTCTAGTAATACATTCAGTATGTATGTATATATATATTGTGTGTTGTGCTCCAATCTTCTTCTTCTTCCTTGTGCTGTTCGCGTGCTTTCGCAGACATCTAACTCCAACAATTGGTATCAGAGTAGGTCGCTGCTTCATCTAGGGCGTCATCGACACTCCTCCAGTTGCAGTCTCAAAATCGCATGAATTTTGGTGAGCATACTCAGCATGTTTCCAGATCAAAACTGCTTCGCTTTGTGGTGCCCAAATCACGATCTGAGCTCGTTTCGACCTCCGAACGCACTATCACAACGCTTGTGCATGCTATTTTTGTCCAAGCATCTCAAAGTCTGCTTGGAGTAATCTACCAAATCTAGCATGCCAAATGCTAATGAAAATTTTGGATACTCCACTTTTGCCTCAGTAATGTCAATTACATAGCTATTGAAGACCTAGTGCACATCAAATTCAAGAAAGGCAATAAGTTGCTCATTTTTTACCTCATTTGATAGCCAAATTATGTTGTGAATTTTTAATATTTTGCTTACCTTCAATATTTACTATCCATATACTTGATGAAGTTTAATGAATCTTTCCACATTGATTTCTTCGAATGATTATACCTTACCTTTTTGGTAATATTGTTGATATATTTAGGTAGTGATGTGTGTGAACACAATAGGACTGTCGGGGCACTTTTTTCCCTCTTTAGGAGGTTTTTTTCCCCGGCTTGTATATACGCCTATTGCCCTAATGGGCTACTTATCTTTGTACATTCTCTAGTAATACATTCAGTATTGTGTGTTGTGTTCCAAGCTTCTTCTTCTTTCTTGTGCTGTTCGCATGCTTTCGCAGACGTCTAACTCCAACAATTGGTATTAGAGCACGTCACCGTTTCATCTAGGGTGTCGTCGACACTCCTCCGGTTGCAGTCTCAGAATCACACGAATTTTGGTGAGCATACTCAACGTGTGTCAGATCAAAACTGCTTCGCTTTGTGGTGCCAAAATCGCGATATGAGCTGGTTTCGGCCTCCAAACGCACTATCACAACGCTTGTATAGGCTATTTTGTCTTTTTGTGCCAAAGGTATATACCAGTTTCGGTTCGCCAGTATAAGTGTCTCGAAGTCTGCTTTGAGGAATCTACCAGATCTAGCATGCCAAATGCTAATGAAAATTTTGGATAATCCACTTTTGCCTCACTAATGTCAATTACATAGCTATTGAAGACCTAGTGCACATCAAATTCAAGAAAGGCAATAAGTTGCTCATTTTTTACCTCATTTGATAGCCAAATTATGTTGTGATTTTTTAATATTTTGCTTAGCTTTAATATTTACTATCCATATACTTGATGAAGTTTGAAGAATCTTTCCACATTGATTTCTTCCAATGATTATACCTTACCTTTTTGGTAATATTGTTGATATATTTAGGTAGTGATGTGTGTGAACACACTAGGACCGTCGGGGCACTTTTTTCCCTCTTTAGGAGGTTTTTTTCCCCCGGCTTGTATATACACCTATTGCCCTAATGGGCTACTTATCTTTGTACATTCTCTAGTAATACATTCAGTATTGCGTGTTGTGCTCCAAGCTTCTTCTTCTTCCTTGTGCTGTTCACGTGCTTTCGCAGATGCCTAACTCCTACAATTGGTATCAGAGCAGGTTGCCGCTTCATCTAGGGCGTCGTCGACACTCCTCCGGTTGTAGTCTCAGAATCACATGAATTTTGGTGAGCATACTCAGCATGTTTCCAGATCAAAACTGCTGTGCTTTGTGGTGCCGAAATCGTGATCTTAGCTCGTTTCGGCCTTCGAATGCACTATCGTAACGCTTATGCATGCTATTTTGTCTTTTTGTGCCAAAGGTATATACCAGTTTCGATTCGCCAGTATAAGCATCTCGAAGTCTGCTTCGAGGAATCTACCAGATCTAGCATGCCAAATGCTAATGAAAATTTTGGATACTCCACTTTTACCTCACTAATGTCAATTACATAGCTACTGAAGACCTAGTGCACATCAAATTCAAGAAAGGTAATAAGTTGCTCATTTTTTACCTCATTTGATAGGCTCTTTAGGAGTTTTTTTTTTCCTGCGGCTTGTATATACGCCTATTGCCCTAATGGACTACTTATCTTTGTACATTCTCTAGTAATACATTAAGTATTCTATGTTGTGCTCCAAGCTTCCTCCTCTTCCTTGTGCTATTCGCGTGCTTTCTCAGATGTCTAACTCCAACAATTGGTATCAGAGCAGGTCGCCACTTCATCTAGGGCGTCTTCGACACTCCTTCGGTTGCAGTCTCAGAATCATACGAATTTTGGTGAGCATACTCAACGTGTTTCCAGATCAAAACTGCTTCGCTTTGTGGTGCCGAAATCGTGATCTGAGCTCGTTTCGGCCTCCGAACACACTATCGTAGTGCTTGTGTAGGGTATTTTGTCTTTTTGTGCCAAAGGTATATACCAGTTTCGGTTCGCCAATATAAGTGTCTCAAAGTCTGCTTGGAGGAATCCACCAGATCTAGCATGCCAAATGCTAATGAAAATTTTGGATACTCCACTTTTGCCTCACTAATGTCAATTACATAGCTATTGAAGACCTAGTGCACATCAAATTCAAGAAAGGCAATAAGTTGCTCATTTTTTACCTCATTTGACAACCAAATTATGTTGTGATTTTTTTTTTTTGCTTACCTTCAATATTTACTATCCATATACTTGATGAAGTTTGAAGAATCTTTCCACATTGATTTCTTCCAATGATTATACCTTACCTTTTTGGTAATATTGTTGATATATTCAGGTAGTGATGTGTGTGAACACACTAGGACCGTCGGGGCACTTTTTTCCCTCTTTAGGAGGTTTTTTTCCCCCGGCTTGTATATACACCTATGCCCTAATGGGCTACTTATCTTTGTACATTCTCTAGTAATACATTCAGTATTGTGTGTTGTGCTCCAAGCTTCTTCTTCTTCTTTGTGCTTTTCGCGTGCTTTCGGAGAGGTCTAACTCTAACAATTGGTATCACAGCAGGTCGCCGCTTCATCTAGGGCGTCGTCGACACTCCTTCAGTTGCAGTCTTAGAATCACACAAATTTTGGTGAGCATACTCAACGTGTTTCCAGATCAAAACTGCTTCGCTTTGTGGTGCCGAAATCGCGATCTGAGCTCGTTTCGGCCTCAGAACGCACTATTGTAGCGCTTGTGCAAGCTATTTTGTCTTTTTGTGCCAAAGGTATATACTAGTTTCGTGGTTCACCAATATAAACATCTCGAAGTCTGCTTGGAGGAATCTACCAGATCTAGCATGCCAAATGCTAATGAAAATTTTGGATACTCCACTTTTGCCTCACTAATGTCAATTACATAGCTATTGAAGACCTAGTGCACATCAAATTCAAGAAAGGCAATAAGTTGCTCATTTTTTACCTCATTTGATAGCCAAATTATGATGTGATTTTTTAATATTTTGGCTACCTTCAATATTTACTATCCATATACTTGATGAAGTTTGAAGAATCTTTCCACATTGATTTCTTCGAATGATTATACCTTACCTTTTTGGTAATATTGTTGATATATTTAGGTAGTGATGTGTGTGAACGCACTAGGACCGTCGGGGGACTTTTTTCCCTCTTTAGGAGGTTTTTTTCTCCTGGCTTGTATATAGGCCTATTGCCCTAAAGCTACTTATCTTTGTACATTTTCTAGTAATACATTCAGTATTGTGTGTTGTGCTCCAAGCTTCTTCTTCTTCCTTGTGCTGTTCACATGCTTTCGCAGACGTCTAACTCCAACAATTGGTATCAGAGCAGGTTGTCGCTTCATCTAGGGTGTCATCGACACTCTTCCAGTTGTAGTCTCAAAATCGCACGAATTTTGGTGAGCACACTCAGTGTGTTTTTGAGATCAAAACTGCTTCGCTTTGTGGTGCCGAAATTGTGATCTGAGCTCGTTTCGACCTCTGAACGCACTATCACAGCGCTTGTGCAAGCTATTTTGTCTTTTTGTGCCAAAGGTATATACCAGTTTCGGTTCGCCAGCATAAGTGTCTCGAAGTCTTTTATAGGTCTAGCAGAATTCGTCTAGGCAGTTATCTTCAACCTTTTGAGATACAGTCAATTTTCTGCATGAAGGTATTTTAGTCACCGGCCATGGTTGAAAGCAGTGATGTATTCTGTATCTTGGCTGTTGAGGATAAGTTGGATGGTACCAACTACTTGTTATGGGCTTATATGATGCGACATGTATTGGTTGCAAAAGGACTGTGGAACATTGTGCAAGGTGTTGAAAAACGTCCTATCACACCTGCAACTGTTACAACTGTAGGTACTTAAGCTGATGTAGAAGGTGTCGAAGATGATGATATGCTGCATATTCCTATTCGTACTATGGTTTCTGCTGCACCTACTGCAGAGCAAATTCGTTGGGATGATAGAGATGCCCAGGCAAATGCATTCATAGCTTTGTTTGTCAAATGTGCCATTATTCCTCACATACGCTCTTGCAGAACAGCTAAGGATGCTTGGGATACTCTTACCACATTGTACCAAGCTAGGAATGAGACTCGTGTTGCTTGACTCCGAAAACAGTTGGAGAGTGAGCACATGAATGAAGGTGATTCCATGGACAATTTTCTAACAAAGATCAAAGACTTGAAGGAATAGTTGATTTCTGCTGATGAGGTTATACCAGATAGCTCACTTGTGTAGACCGTTCTGAATGGTCTTCTTGATTCATATCAAAGTTTTGCTTCTACTCTTCTGTTGATGATGAAAGGCAATCCAAATGCCTTGTCATTTGAGGAGTTAGTCTCTGTTCTGTTGCAGGAGGGTCAATCCAGGCAGAATAGGTCCATTATGCGTGTTGCAAATCAAGCTTTCTTGGCTAGTCAGAAGGGCAAAGGAAAATGGAGCTCTTCAACTAGTAAGTAGAAATCTACTAATTCTGCACAATCGAAGAGGGAAGACAAAGATGAAAAGAAATCCATAAAGCAGAAATTGTTTTGCAAGTAATGCAAAGGAAACAATCATATATAAAGAACTCTCCAAAATTGGCTGCTAAAGAGGCAAAGAAAAAAGAGGCTGGAATGATTGTTGCAGAGGCCTCTAGACCAAAAACAGAGTCTGCTAATCTTGTGCAGGAAGAAGAAAGGGTGTTTACAAATGTTTGTAGTTTTGACCCATCTTCTCATGAGCAGTGCATGTCTTCTGTAGACTCAGATGTTTGGTACTTTGACAGTGGAGCGACCAAACATATTACCTCACAGCGCAATTTCTTCTCTTCACTCGAGCCTGCCCCTATAGGGAATACTGTTACATGCACCAACAACTCCTCTTATCCTGTTATGGGAGTTGGTAAGATCATTTTGACTACTACTGATGGTAGTTCTTTCACTTTGTCAGATGCTTTGTTTGTGCCAGGGATCAAGAAAAATCTGTTATCCGTTTCTGCATTAGCCAAGATTGGCTTGGTTGTGAAATTTGTCGATGACAGATGTACAATTCATGATATGTCAAATGGCGATGTGATTATTGCTTCTGGCATTTTATGTCGTGGGTTGTATAAGCTCATAAACTATGAAAGATCTGTAAATGATTCGGCATGTGGAGTACATGATTCTCAGGCTATGTCAGACGCAAAGCTTTGGCATGCACGCTTTGGTCATCTGAATTTTGCTAGTTTGCTATGCCTGTAGAAATATGAAACGGTGTCCTATTTGCCCAAACTTGAGGCACCTGGAAAACATGTTCATGAAGGCTGTATTTTGGGCAAAATGTAGTGTTCCTCCTTTCCAAAAGATGGTTCAGTTCGGGCTACTCAGAAATTACAGCTTGTACATAGTGATGTCTGTGGTCCTATGCAGATACCTTCTTTTGGAAATTATCTTTACTTCGTGACTTTCATTGATGATTTTTCCAGGCATGCATGGATATATCCATTGAAGGCAAAGTCCGAAGTGTTCATGTGCTTCAAACCATTTTTGGTTTTGGATGAAAATCTGTCAGCATGTAAAATGGGCACCCTCCATTCTGATCGAGGGGGGAATATATGTCTTCTAATTTTAATGCATTTCTGGTTGAACGTGGGTTAAAACACCAGTGTACAGTGCTATATACACCTCAACAAAATGGAGTTTCTAAACGAAAGAACAGGTCACTCATGGAGATGGCAAGGTGTATGGTCAAGAGTTAAGCTTTACCACATAGTTTCTGGCTTGAGGCTCTCATGTGTGTAGCATATGTACTTAACAGGTGTCCCACTAAAGCGCTGTAGTCTATCACTCCATATGAGGCTTGGCATGATCGCAAGCCATCTGTTGCTCATCTGCATGTTTTTGGTTGTTTGGCATATGCATTAGTGCTTGAACAACATCGCAGAAAATTGGATGATGAAGCAGTAAAATGTATTTTTGTTGGGTACAGTTCTGAAAGTAAAGGCTATCGTCTGTATCATCGACAGACTAAACGCATTCTGGTTAGCCATGATGTTGTTTTTGTGGAAGATGTTATTTAGCTATTTCTTTCATGTACTAAGGAGACATCTGTTAGCTCCAAAGACATGTATGATACTGTGCTACCTCTTTTTACAGGTGGGTAGTCTAGTGCAGGTTTCATGTGATGATGCAGATCATTCCATTTCTGATGCAGATTTATGATGCACTTGTTGATGAGAGAGCTGATATTCAACAGGAAAAAACTATGCCAAAATGGCAGGTGTAGACTTTGCGTGATAGAAAATTAGATGCACCTTTGTCATATCGTACTCGTTCAGGCTCTCATAGTGCCTCTTTTGCATCAGATTGCTATGCTATGGCTGCATCTAGTCTCTGTGATGAGAATGAGCCTGTTTCATTTGATGAAGCACAAAATTCAAAAAATTGGATGGCTGCTATGCGATCTAAATATGATGCTACAATGAAGAATGGTACTTGGTCTTTATGTGACTTGCCTCTTGACAAGAAGGCCTAAAGCATACAAGCTGAAGCATAAGCCTGATGGTACAATTGACAGGTATAAGGCTAGGCTTCTTGCAAAGGGTTATGCGCAGGAAAGAGGCATTGATTTTGATGAGACCTTTGCACCTACTTGCCGAATGACTATTGTTTGTAGCATCTATGCACTTGCAGCTCATCATGGTTGGAATGTACATCAGTTGGATATCAAAACAACATTTCTGAATGGTGACTTACATGAAGAAGAGTATGTTTTTTAGCCCCATGGCTTTGTGAAAAAAGCACATGAAAACCAGGTGTGCGGGTTAAAGAAGGCATTATATGGTTTAAAGCAAGCACCACGTGCTTGGTATGAAAAAATACATGCCTATCTTATTGCACATGGTTTTGAGAATAGTCCAACTAAAAGCACCCTATATGTTAAGCGTGCTAATGATGTACTTTTGATCATTGTGGTTTATGTTGATGACATGCTGCTCACTGGTCCTCATGAGAGGCATATTGCTGATTTTAAGGCTGATTTGCATGCCTCATTTGAGATGTCTGATTTGGGGCATTTGCATCACTATTTGGGCATTCAACTTATGCACGTTGATGGTGGAATGGCTTTGTGTCAAACGAAATATATTGACACATTAGTGTAGCATTTTGGCCTTGAAGACTGTAAGCCTATTGCCACTCCTATGGAGACAAGTTTACGATTGAGTCTTTAGGATGCTGGAGATGCATTTGATGTTGTTCTCTATCAGTAGGGTGTTGGATGCTTGATTTACTTATGCATTACTCAGCCAGATATTCAGTTTGCTATCTCATAGATGAGCAGGTTTATGCATTGCCTAGGTGTCAAGCATTGGCAGACGGTTAAGTGCATCTTTCGCTACTTGAGTGGTACTCGACTACTTGGGTTGTTCTATCCCAAGGGGGGATCACTACCGCCAGATTTGCATGATTTTTCTAACTCAGAGTGGGTTGGTTGCTATGACACTCGTGTGTCCACTAGTGGCTTTTGCTTCATGCTTGGTAGCTCATGTATATCTTGGTTGAGCAAGAAGTAGCCTACTGTGGCCACTTCCAATTGTGAGGCTGAGTATAGGGTAGCTTTCATAGCTATTGTTGAGTGTGTGTGGCTCAGACACCTTATGGCTGATTTGGGTGTTGGTCAGTCTTCTGCCACCACCATCTTCACTGATAGTTAGAGTGCAATGGCAGTTGCGAGGAACCCTGTGTTCCATGCTCGCAAGAAGCACATTGAGGTGCATTATCACTATGTCAGGGAGAGGTTCTCTGTTGGGGAGATCAGCTTGGCATATGTGCCCACGCAGGAGAACATTGCAGACCTTTTCACGAAGGCTCTGCCTAGGGAGAAGTTTGAAACTTTCTGCAAAGCTTTGAGCTCACTTCCTTTTGTGGAGTGATTTCCACATAGCTTGGCACTTCCTTATACATGAGTGCCAGCTCCTTATTCACCGCATCACTCCCAGGGGGGATTTGTTGATATATTTAGGTAGTGATGTGTGTGAACACACTAGGACCATCGGGGCAATTTTTTCCCTCTTTAGGAGTTTTTTTCCACCGGCTTGTCTATACGCCTATTGCCCTAATGGGCTACTTATCTTTGTACATTCTCTAGTAATACATTCCTTTTGTCCGAGCCACTTCCATTCTCATCCGAGCATAGATAATCCCACATACAAGGAGATTTCCCTTTAGTCCATATAAGAAGGGACTGTAACTCATTGACAAGAGTGTCAACACTCTCCTCATGGAGCCACTACTCATAGCGCATTGTACGTAATTTCTTTTCATTTATCATTCATTATATATTTTCATCTTTTGTTTCTTCCTCCATAACTTAGTAGGGTTATGTTAGACAATACAGTCGGAATGGTGTTTCTTAATTTTGTCTTATTTTCTGTGATTTTAATTGTTCTTCTACTAGTGAGTCAACTATATGTGGCAAATTAAAAAATAAAAAGATATTAGAAAATGATGGAAGGATGGAAAGATAATTGATTGTTATTGCTTCATCTATTTTGTACTAATGGAATATACACGTGATGAGACTAATCTTTTCTTAATGCATATTGTCTTTTTTCTAGTTCCATTAAGTCTATTCTCATGATTGAGGGGCAAAGAGAATAACCCATTAGATACATAATAGATTAGATACATACTAGATGATCCACCACCTACATAATTACGCTAGCAACCACCCATTGGCTGAATTGTAGTGACCACAATATGAAGACATTTATTTTTATGTGGCCAATATCACTTTCAAAAGAGATCCATTTCATGGCCCAAGAATTTGAAATTGTGCAAAATATAACAAGGGTCACCATAGTATGGATTGCATTAGGTTTTGGAGCATATGCATGTTGATACATTTTGATACTCATGTGTGTTGTTTGTGTGCTTCCACACACCTCGAACTCCAACAATTAGTATCAAAGCAAGTCACCCCTTCATCTAGGGCATTGTCGACACCCCTCTAGTCAAAGTCTCAGAATTGCACAAAAAATTGGATAGCATACTCGGGGTGATTAGGAGTTCAAAACAACTTCATAGTGTGGCATCCAAATTTTGATATGAGCCTATTTTGGCCTCAAAACGCACTATTGTAGTGACTGTGTGAGAACATCCATTGATAGCTTTGTTGATATATTTTGGTAGTGATGTGTGTGAACACACTAGGACCAATGGGGCACTTTTTTCCCTCTTCAAGAGGTTCCCCCCCAGCTTGTATATATGCCTATAACCCTAATGGGTCACTTATCTTTGTACATTCTCTTGGTAATACATTTAGTATTGTGTGTTTTGCTTCAAGCTTCTTCTTCTTCCTTGTGCTGTTTGTGTGCTTCCACAGACCTCAAACTCCAACAATTGGTATCAGAGCAGGTCACCACTGTATCTAGGGCATTGTCCACACCCCTCTGGTCACAGTCTCAAAATCACACAAAAATTGATGAGCATACTCAAGTCGATTAGGAGTTCACAAACCCCCCCCCCCCCCCAAATGCAATTTCACAATGCTTGTGCATGCAATTTTGTCTTTTTGTGCCAAAGATATATACAAGTTTTGGTTTGCCAGTATAAGTATCTCAAAGTTTGGTATAGGTTTAGCAAAATTCCGCAAGGTAATTATGTTCAAAGTTTTTAGCTAAAGTCATTTTTCTGCATCAGGGTATTTTAGTGAGTGGCCATAGTTGAAAGCAGTGATGTATTTTGTATGTTGGTGGTTGAGGATAAGTTGGATGGTACAAACTACCGATTATGGGCTTATATAATGCATCATGTATTGGTCACAAAAGGACCGTGGAATATTGTGCAGGGTGTTGAAAAACATCCTATTGCATTTTCAAATATAGTTACTGAAGGTGATGCAGATGGCATTGAAGATGATGTCCTTCATGTTCTGTGCTTTAGTTCTTGCTACACCTACTATAGAGAAACTTCATTGGGATGGCAGAGATGCTCAAGCACATGCATTGATAGCCTTGTCTATCAAACATGCCATTATTCCTCACATTCACTCTTCCAAAACAAAAAATGATGCTTGGGATACTCTTACCACTTTATACTAGGCAAGGAATGAGGCTCGTGTTGCTTACCTCCGAAAAAAAGTTGGAGAGTGAGCACATGAATGAAGGAGATTCCATGGACATTTTTTTGACAAAGATCAAAGATTTGAAGGAGCAATTGATTTCTGCTAATGAAGTCTTGCCAGATAGTTCACTTGTGCATATTGTTCTAAATGGTCTTCTAGATTCATATCAGAGTTTTGTTTCTACTCTTGGATTGATGATGAAAGGCAATCCAAATGCCTTAACATTTGAGGAGTTAGTCTCTGTTCTTTTGTAGGAGGATCTATCTAGGCAGAACAGGTCCATTGTGCATGTTGAAGATCAAGCTTTCATGGTTAATGAGGAGGGCAAGGGTAAATGGAGCTCATCTACTAGTAAGTAGATTTCTACTAATTCTGCCCAACCAAAGAAGGATGACAAAGATGACAAGATTTTTTTTTTGTTTTTGAAAATTTTGCAAAGGAAATGATCATGTCATAAAGAGTTTTCCAAAATTGGCTACAAAAGAGGCGAAGAAGAAAGAGGCGAGAATGGTTGTTGCAAAATCCTCTACACCCAAAACATAGTCTACTAATCTTGTGCAGAATGAAGAATGGGCATCGTTGAAGCCCAAGGTCAAGGACAAAGCATGGAAGCACATCAAGGAAGTGGACACACAAGAAGAAGGAGCATATAGGGAGCTCCAAGAAGCACATGTCAATTTTCACAAGAAATCCCTATAAAAATAGTGATTTTTATCACTAAAAACCATTGTAAATACCATTTTCCATTTTTTCAACTCCATTTTGTTCATGCCGAGGAGTGCTCGAGCTTGAGGAGTATTAGATCCATCATCCTGCCAAATTTCATAATTTTTAGACTCCATTTGAGCCTCCAAATAAGTCCTCGAACCTATTTTTTAACTAGGTCGAACACTATGTCTGAACAGGGCCAAAACCACTCAAAAAACTATAAAAAGGGCTGGAGGGCTCATTTTTGGGGTTGGCTTGTTGTAGTTTTCAGCTTTGTACGAGAGCTCTTGTGTAATCGAAGATCTTCCATTGTTCCACTCTTTGCTCTTACCTTGTGCGCGTGTGTGTGTGTATGTCTGTGCATGCTTGTGTGCTTTCACTCACGCACTTGTGCCATCACTTGCTCACGGTCTTCATAACGGTCCTCACGTCTCCACGGATTGACATTTATGAGGTGTATCTCCTCACGTGTGTGTGATGGTAAGACATAGATTAGCGACGTTGGAAGGTAATAAAATCACCATTTTCAGTTCAGTTTTTCAGTTTTTCTTCTCCTTCATCTTCATCATCATCACCATCTCCACCCACCTTCATATTCTCAGTTTTTTCCATTTTTTAGAGTCCATTCACCTCGCTTTTTACTTGTGGTTGTGAGAAAGAGCCTTAGAGAGGGTGCATAACTGAAAGGCTGAAGAAATCATACCAAAATAGCCGAAAATCAAAGTGAATAGCCCCGGATGTGACATAACTTGCGCCAAGTATCGTGAGTGCAATATCGCGGGTTTGAAGGAAGATTTGGCATTTACAGACACATAGGAGTGACAAGGACGACACAAGGTACTCATATTTGCAAAAATTTTTGAATTTGGACTCCAAAAAATCCAAGTATCGTGTTCTCCCGCGGTTGAAGTATCGCGATACCTTGATATCGTGAAACTCCTGTGGTCGAGTATCGTGATACTTGTAGTGGTCACATATCGAGTATCGTGTATCGCTGAGAAACATTCATGATACTAGACAGATATCGTGTATCGTGTATCGTGGAGTTAATTTTCACGATACCTGGTAGATATCGAGTATCGTCAAAAAATTTCTCACGATATTGGTCACGTATCGAGTATCGTAGAGACCTAAAAACGATACTTGAGCAATATCGAATATCGTGGGAATTCCAAGTATCGTGTATTGTGATTTTTTTCGCGATACCCACCCAATATCGTGTATCGTGACCTGCAGTGTCAAATATCATGAGTCTAACTCTCGCCTAATATCGAGTATCGAGTATTGTGGGATTCCTCTTGGCGATACTTGTGCAATATCGAATATCGTGAGGGTCCTTCCGCGATACTTGCTGGATATCGAGTATCGTGATTTGTCTAGTTGGTCGAGTATCGTGTATCTTGTGGCCTAAGTATCGAGTATCGTGGAGTCAAGTATCGCGATATTCAGCAAGTGTCGAGTATCGTGATCTTTCGCGACATTCGTCACATATCGAGTATCGTGACTTTTCCAGTGTGTCAAGTATTGAGTATCGTGGGTTTGCTCTTGGGTCAAATATCGTGTGTCGTGGAATTCCAAGTATCGTGTATCGTCATCTTCCAAGTATCGCGATACTTACTAAGTGTCGTTTATCGCTTGTTTTTGAAGCACTTCTTGAGAGGTCATGTTTCCCTGTTTTAACCCCCAAAACCCTGAACTGGCATAACTTTCTCATACGAAATCCGTTTGTAGTGATTTTGGGTTTGTTGGAAAGCTCGTGGATTATTAGATATAGTATTTTCAAGTTGACCCTCAGGTGGACTAGGAGGCCAAGGAGTTCCAAAGGATTTTGAGCAATACAAGGGGAAATTTCGGACTTGTAGACAAAGCTTATGAACCTGAGATCTGGCAGACACTTAAGCAAGGATAGGCAAAGCATTAGATCATCTAAGGCTTGTGTCAATCATAGAGCTAAGTCTTGGGCACAACAACTAAGTGGGTATCCCTACACACTAAGTTCCGACACAAGTGATTCAGAAATGTCTTTTAGCATGGAGAGACCCACACGTAGTTCAGGCACTGCTTATTTACAGACACCAGAAGGTCCCTATAAGACACAATTGGAGTATATCAGGACCAACCACTTAGGTGCTCGCATCTATGAGGATGGTCTGAGACGATCAATGGTCCAACTCAAAAATCATGATCAACCCTTCGGACTTGAACACCCAATGGTCAAGTTCAAAGAGGGTGCATACATTGATAAGGAAGGAACCATGTATGTGGTTACCAACTTACCAGATAGGACGGATGAGTTTGGAAATGTTATTCCTGAGAATGAGATAGGAGACCTAGAGCAAGGGAACCTAGGGGGAGAACCGAAGACTCCTAGAGGTAAGTCAGTCTTGACCAGAGTGCTCACTCCAGAATGGATTCCTCAAGATAACAAAAGCATAGAACTATCCTTGAATAGAGAAACGGAGGAAGCCTTTTGGAGATTTAGGCCAGATCAACCTAGCCCAGTAGTCACCATCTATGAATTCAAGGATCCAGAGACACCAGGGAAAGTTGTCTATCTAGATCACACATCTGAGAAATTATTCTTGGTATCAGATCATGACAGACATACTTACACTTGGCAAGGTGAATCAATTTTCCCTCCACCAAGATCTAATGTTTCCCATGGCCTCCAAGGAGCCGGATCATCCAAGGCTCATGAAACCCAGAGGGAAAGAACTAGAGAGAGACTGGAGGTAAGCTTTGCAGACACTGTGGGCAGAGAGAGATCAGGATATGGAACGGAAAGACCTGAAAGGGAGAGACATAGAGTACATAGGCATCAAAGAGATGAGCATGATTTTCCATTGCCTAGAACATGAGAGCACTCAAGAACCCTTAGACCCTCTCAAGTGGTTAAGACAATGAAGAACTATTTTGATGGGTCAGGAGATCCTTATGATCATGTGGCCGAGTTCAAACAAGTGTTAAGAGTTGAACAGGTTGAGGACTTGTTCACCCAATTTGAGGCATTTGGTTTGACTCTTAAGGGTACTGCCTTAGCTTGGTTTCAACCCCTGAATAGTCACAACTATCGAGAGATAGGTCAGCTGCTAGAGGAATTCATTGTGGAATTTTCCAAGAGTGGTATCATGCATAACACATCATCCTTGATCCACAGCTTCAAGCAAACACCCCAAGAAACAGTGCGACTTGCAGGAAGAAGGTTTAGATAGTACTTGGAAAGATGCCCTGTACCGGAATTACCCACAGCAGCCAAACAAGTGGCCTTGTTTTTAGATGGCTTGCTAAGTACCAAGTTGAGATCGTATGTGTACTTGAAAGAGCCTCGATCCATAGAAGAGTGTGTGTAGATATGTATTGACATAAAAGACAATTTGGGTGAGGAATTAGGACTGTCCAAACTCTACAAGGATTCTGACAGTTCCACTAGTCATATCTCTAGAACCTCCACTGAGATAGATGAGATAGCTGATCAGGTTGCCCAGAAGCTAGGAGTTCAAAATAGACAAATGCCAAGGGTCACCTCATTGAAACAATGTTACAACTGTGGAGGAGACCACATGGCTAATGTTTGCCCAATGATGGCTCAACCCCAAGGAAACCCTAATGCTCTATATTGCGCTATTGAGAGAAAATACACGAACCATACGGCTCAAGATTGTCCCTATAACAGGCAGGTTGTTAGACAAATTTATCAGCAACCTTACCAACATTGCATCTCAAAGCCCCTCGCATGCCGAAGCTCCATCCACTTCAACACAAGACGGCTTTTGCTATTGAATGGGGAATCTTTGCATTTCGTGTGATGCCATTTGGGCTCACCAATGCACCTGCAACATTCCAGAGGCTCATGTGTCATGTCTTCAAAGAGTTCTTGCGAAAGAGCTTAGAAGTATATGTGGATGATTTATGTGCTC
This sequence comes from Ceratopteris richardii, assembly GCA_020310875.1. Taxonomy (NCBI): domain Eukaryota; kingdom Viridiplantae; phylum Streptophyta; class Polypodiopsida; order Polypodiales; family Pteridaceae; genus Ceratopteris; species Ceratopteris richardii. The sequence goes on along the minus strand of CM035417.1, from coordinate 55,482,014 downwards.
ATTCCCAACAAGGAAGATACCACATCCCTGAGCTCAGACAGATCTTCAACAAATGTAGGGAATATCAAGTGTGTCTGAACCCAGAGAAGTGTGTGTTCATGGTACGACAAGGTAAAATCTTAGGTCACATTGTTTCTAAGAATGGAATTTCAACAGATGAGGACAAAGTAAGAGCAATAGCAGAGCTGCCCAGACCAAGGAATGTTAAAGAGGTACAAGCCTTTATGGGCCATTGTGGATATTACCGCAGGTTTATCCACATGTATGCCATCATAGCTAAACCTCTTTATGGGTTGTTGACAAATTTTGAATGGAATGATGAATGCGAGAATTCCTTCAATGAGCTGAAGAGATGTTTGTGTTCAACACCAATACTGACCACTCCTGATTGGAATAAACCATTCCATGTCCATGTGGATGCATCCAATCATGCTATAGGATGTGTGCTAGCACAACCCACAGGTGAAGGAAACCTAGATTTGTTGATAGCATATGCTAGTAGGCAATTTAATGAAGCTGAACGAAATTATACCACAACGGAAAGAGAAGGTCTAGGCATGGTATATGCTGTGAAGAAGTTTAGACACTATCTATTGGCCAACAAGTTCAAGTTTTTCACTGATCATCAAGCTCTATTATATTTGGTCAATAAACCTTGCAATACTGGACGCTTAGTAAGATGGTTCCTCTTACTAATTGAATACGATTTTGAAGTGGTTGTTAGGAAAGGTAGGACCCACCTTAGGGTGGACCATCTTTCTCGCATCACTTCAAGAGAGCCACTGCAAGGAGTGTCTAATGAACTACCTGACGCTTATTTGTTCAATTTAGAAGTTGTTCCTAAATGGGCAAATAAGTTAGTACCAGTCCTAACCTTCGAACCTGCAAATAAGAACATAAAAACAAACAAAGAAGAAATTGTAAGATCACAAAAATATCAAATATTGGCAGGAAGCATGTACAAACAAGAGACAAATGGTGTATTAGCTTGTTGTGTCGAGGATGATGAGCATAGTAGTTGGTTGCAACAAGCCCATGAAGGATTGCTAGGAAATCACTATTCTAAACAGTGAACATTGCAGAATCTATAACGTTTAGGAGTGTATTGGCCTAGCATGGACAAAGAAATCCATGAGTGGATCAAGAGTTGTCCTGTATGCCAGGTGAGACCCCCAGTGGAGCATGCCACTCTTTATCATGTGTCGTTAATTCCAGATTGGAGTGCTCCATTGGTAGAATTCATGAGATCAGGAGCATTACCCAATGAGGCTAGCCTAGCACGAAGAAGAAGCATGGAGCAAGAGGCTCAGGACTATGCCTTAGTAGGAGACAACCTATATCGGAGAGGCAAAGATGGATACTTAAGACTGTGCCTTCATGAATCAGACTATTTGAAAGTCTTAGAAACTGCACATAGCAGTGTTGCAGGTGGGAACTTCGGGCCTGACCGAGTAATTAAGACCATCTTATTCTCAAGACTTTGGTGGCCCACTCTTCATATGGATTCCCATACCTATGTGAAGAAATGTGACACATGTCAACGAGCACAATATCAAATCAGAAAAGATGAGATGCCTTTGAGGCCAATGATGGGAGGACGTGCATTCTTGAAGTGGGGTATAGACTTTGTTGGTCCTATTAACCCCCCAGCTAGAAACTCCCATGCGGAATACATTATTGTAGCCATTGATTACCTTACCAAGTGGGTGGAAGTAAAAGCCACAACAAAGAATGATGCTCAAACGACGGCTAAGTTCTTATTCGAGAACATGTTCACTAGATATGGGCTACCAATAGGGTTATTAAGTGATAGAGGTACACACTTCTTGAATGAAGTCATTGAAAATCTCCTTCAAGAATTCATGGTGATACATAAGAAGTCTGCCCCTTATCATCCACAAGCCAACGGACAAGCCGAGAGCACGAATAAGATCCTATGTAATGTATTGACAAAACTCGTAAATAATAAACGCTCTTATTGGGATAAACAGCTTCATCATGCAGTTTGGGCTTATCGAGTTGCCTACAAAATGGTACTCAATGCCACCCCATTTCAGATGGTCTTCGGACAGAATGCTGTGCTACCATTAGACTTCCTAATCCCAGCCTTGAAAGTAGCACAAGAGCACGAGTGGAATGGACACGAGTTGTCCTCCAGGATCTTTGATCTAGAACGCTTAGGTGAGACGAGGCTACGAGCAGCAGCAGGCATCTATGCTGCAAAGAAAAGACAAAAGGCATACTTTGATGCCCATGTAAAGGACAAAGGATTGAAAGAAGGAGATCTGGTGCTAGTTTATACGCTAAAGCAACATGCCCGCAAATTGGAGAAACGAGGATATGGACCCATGATCATTAATATAATCTCCACTAGTGGTGCAATTCAATTGGCCACTTTAGAAGGTGATATCTTGCCGAACTATATAAGTGGTTGTCGAGTCAAGTTATATCAAGATCCTCTTACAGAGAAAATGCTAATGAGACTCAACACTGCTAAGAAGCGAAAAGAAGAGGAGTTAAGGGTTAGAGAAGAAGCACAAGCAGAGGCTAGAGAGCACATCAAAAGAAATAAGTTATGGCGATTAGGCCTAGATGTCAACACAAAAGCTCCAAAATATCACATGGACATGTGCCAAAAATCGGGCACAATTACTTCTCGAATCATCGACCGACGCCCCTTTGTGACCATAGAGGTAGGACAAAGAAAGAGTGTAAGGACTATAAGAGCATTGATTGACTCAGGTGCAGCAACTAGTGTAGTTAGACTTTCATACTGTCAAGACCTGCAATTGGACATCAAGCCCATAGAAGCATATCTCATAGGATTCGGAGGTGTGGAAACCCCTTGTTTGGGCGAGGTGGAACTCCCCATCTCCCTTCAAGATGTTCCAATGAAAGTCAAAATGTTAGTGTGTCACGATGAGCACCTCACAGAGCCACTTGTCTTGGGTCAAGATTGGATTTATGACCATGCAGTCAACTTGAACTTAAGAAGCCAACTTCTTCACATTTGGGTACAGGAACAATGCATTACATTAGAATTAGAGAATTGCATGCTCATAGATCATGGCACCACACACTCTCTTAGTTCCTCTAAGACTAATCTTCATGAACAAGATGTTGTATGTGTCAAAAGCTCTGTATTCCAGACGAACTCAATCAAGGAAGAACCGGCTCAAGGACAAGCGAACTCCTCCTCTTGTATAAAGACTAATGCCATCACAACCAATCAACCAAAAAGGCAAATGAAACAGTATATGACAACCGCTATATCAAATAGACAAAGAGAAGTCAAGAAGAAAGTAACTCCGGGCATGAAGCAGATTTGGGTACGAAAAGGAGAGCAACCACCAGCTACGTCAACACAATTCCCACCCAGGCAAGCTAACCATGCAAAAACAAGAACTAAGCAACCAGGACTAGTTTGCCCAGAATGCCTCCGAAAAATTTGGGTGCCTAAGAAACTAGTTGCAGCTCAACAAGGGCGATTACAGATGTGGGTACCTAAGAAGCTCTTACATACACCACAACCTATGCTCCCCACCATGCAAAAGGTCTCAACAAAGAAGCAAGGAGAGAAAAGAGTAAGAACAGAGCACAAAGACCCAAAGAAGATAACCTCAACCCTTCAGCAAAAGTAAGAAGACAATCATCAAGGATATGGGTTTGGAAGCCTAAGACAGCAGTAGCATCCACAGCAATAAAGAACGAACCATTCTGGATACAAAATTTTAGCAATCAACCAAAGATGAAGAAGTCAACAAGGACTTGTACACAACCCACCACTGTTCTGAAATGGGTCCCTAAAATCAGTTGTCCTTTTGACATCCAATGGATACCTCCAACAAAGGCTGCATCAACATCTGCAAGAATATTGAAAGCCTCGACATGCAACAACCATGTGCCTTTGGCATAACCTTGTCTTTTGCACCATTCAGGTCATGCACTTCCAAAGTATGCATCAACATAGGGCCACATCACACGGCCGTGCATAGACACCATTGAGAAATCCCAGGCACATGAGACACATATGACATATGTACAATATTTTGTTGGTACTAACCTCCTTCTTCCTGTTTTGCAATATCGTTCCCAAAAAAAAGAAAAAAAAAGAAAAAAAAAACAACGCAGAGGACTATGTGCTTGAAGATGCTCATTAGCGAACTATCAGCAAGGATATCCATCAACAAAAAGACAAGTCGATGGTCAAAAACCATGATAGAACTACAACACGAAGAGATGAAGATCAACGAACCTTTCACCATGGTAAGACGTGTATGCTTCAACAACACTATAACCATGATAGATTAAGAAACCTCTTCGTCATCATACCCTTGAGCACTTAGCTCAAGACCCAATCTCTTGCACCATACTTCTTACCATGCATTTTCCAAGTACGCATACGTAGGGCCACATTACAAGGCCATACACAAGGCACATATTTTGTTCAACCCATGCACTAATGCACTTAGCCATCATACATGATGGGTTACAAGTACTTGGCATGAAAACTATGAAAGCCATCTTGGGAAGAATCAGAGGACATCAAGGTGACCACAACAAGAGCAAGGAAGCCATCCACCATCGAGAGTTGCTCATAATCAACATTGACCACCTCCTTTGAGGAGCTAGTAGTTTTGGAAAGCTCACAAATGCACCATCAAGATGGAATACAAGGAATAGTACATACAAAGGGACTACAACCTACAAGAGCTAGTTGTGGCAAAGTGAAGAACTAGACAAACGACCAAGCTACATTGGAAAGATGGACCGCTCCTGTTGATACATGAAGGACACTACCTCTCAACGTACTACATGAAATGACCCCTACAACAAGGGTCTGTCAGGGACGATAGATTCAAGAGGGGGGGAGTGTTGAAGCCCAAGGTCAAGGACAAAGCATGGAAGCACATCAAGGAAGTGGAAACACAAGAAGGAGGAGCATATAGGGAGCTCCAAGAAGCACATGTCAATTTTCACAAGAAATCCCTATAAAAATAGTGTTTTTTATCACTAAAAACCGTTGTAAATACCATTTTCCATTTTTTTCAACTCCATTTTGTTCAAGCCGAGGAGTCCTCGAGCTTGAGGAGTATTAGATCCATCATCCTGCCAAATTTCATAATTTTTAGACTCCATTTGAGCCCCCAAATAAGCCCTGGAACCTATTTTTTAACTAGGCCGAACACTAGGTCTGGACAGGGCCAAAACCACTCAAAAAACTATAAAAAGGGCTGGAGGGCTCATTTTTGGGGTTGGCTTGTTGTAGTTTTCAGCTTTATAAGAGAGCTCTTGTGTAATCGAAGATCTTCCATTGTTCCACTCTTTGCTCTTACCTTGTGCGCATGTGTGTGTATGTGTGTGCATGCTTGTGTGCTTTCACTCACGCACGTGTGCCATCACTTGCTCACGGTCTTCATACCGGTCCTCACGTCTCCACGGATTGACATTTATGAGGTGTATCTCCTCACGTTGGTACTTGCCATTGTGCTAGAGTGACAGTCATTTACTACTGTTGTTATACCTTATGGAATATGTTGAACAATGCATTGTTGGATTGAAATATAAAATAGCCAATGCATTGTTGGATTGAAATATAAAATAGCCAATGCATTGTTGGATTGAAATATAAAATAGCCAATGCATTGTTGGATTGAAATATAAAATAGCCAATGCATTGTTGGATTGTCACATGGAATATGTTGCACACTGCATTATGATTGTTAGAGTGTTGAATTATTTTATCAACTGAGGTCAGTTGCTTGTCAACTGGGAGGCATGTTGTATATTATTGAACAATGCATTGTTAAAGTGATATATTATTAATGTATTAATATGTTTTTGATGTTTCTGATATAGCAGCTGAAGGTTCGTGAGGAGCGTGCAAGGCGTGAAAGGGCGGACATCAATAATCCGAATAATTATTATTTAGTTTGTAAATAAACCTACGTAGAAGGTTCTATTGTTAGAAAAGTAATGGTTAGCATAAGGGTCATTGTAGACCGTAGTTTCTGTTATTGAAAGCAATGGCTTTCTGTAAAAGTTATCAACTTTTAGTTTCACGCCTACTTTTTGAAGCCGCCCTCATGTAACCACTATTTTCGACGTAATCAAAAGTCCTATAAATACATGCACTCTGTGGACTGTCGAAACAGAGTGCATGGGGGGAGATTGCACCCAATCTTGCGTTCGGTCTCGTCTCTTGTTGCCTCTTTTTTTCTGTGTATTTTTTGCGTCCGTAATCTCTGTATGCGCGTGAGCAAGATCCTGACAACAACTGTTTCCAGTTATGACCCATCTTCTCATGAGCAGTGTATGTCTGTAGTAGACTTAGATGTTTGGTGTTGACAGTGGGACAATGAAACATATTACCTCGCAGGCCAGTTTCTTCACTTCACTTCAGACTGCCTCTCCATGGAATACTGTCACATAGGCCAACAACTCCTCTTATCCTGTCATGGGAGTTGGTAAGATCATTTTGACCACTACTGATGGTAGTCCTTTTACATTGTCCAATTCTTTATTTGTGTTATGGATTGTTGGGTTGTAGGGTATGCACACACCCTCAATGGTGCATAGGAACCCTCCCTAGAGCATAATAATAACCCTCTTTGTATATACTTGAGTGTCACATGTGAACATTCTCCAAAAATCACTTTTTGATATTTCCTTAGACCATAGTGTAGGTGACCCATGGATATTTCACCTTTTTTGCTCTTCCAAGGAAATCCCACCTAGAAATTCTCACGCATGCATCTTCTTGGGATTTGTTGGTTGCAAGAAGAGATTTTAGAATATACTAGAAGATATGTTAGTTAGAGAGGATCCACTTTTTGACTTTTCAAAAGAGCACATGGGGAATAGAGCTTAGCTTATAAATAGAAGCTCATTTTTGTAAGAGAGGGAGCTTTTGGTCGACGTGCTCTCATGTAATATCTCTTATCAATGGAAGATGCTCTCATTTACTCCAAGACTTGTTACATTTACATGTATTGTTGTCTTTGTGAGTGTGTGAGAGTGGTGTGTGTGTGCCTATGCATGTCTTTCCTTTGTGTGAGTAGAGTAGTTGCATTCTCTTGTATTTTCCTCATGGACTAGGATCCTTGACTCCCTATTCTCCTTGTTTTCAAGTATGTGGCAAAGCATGGGGCTGTTGCCAATGGCTTGAACATGTGGGAGGTAGGGGTGGATGAGAGGAGAGTCACTCTTGAGCTTTTCTTCTTGCTTCCATGCAAGGTGGTGAAGGTTCTTGGTCATTCCTTGCTACAACCTCAACACTTTTTGGCGCCGTTGCCGGGGATGGTCGGCCTTTCATCACTTGGAGAGCTCAAGAACATGTGGTAAAGTGTTGCAATTTTTTTTGCTCAATTACATAGGATTTGAGTTCTTGCATGGCACTTTCACCCTTCCCTTGGGCCATTTGCTCCCCATTTCTTGTTTTTTTGTAGGGTAGTTTCAGTTCAGTTTTGTTGTTTCACAAAAACCTCCCCTAACCCCCCTTCTTCTCTCCCACCCCCTCACATATACACTTCCACTCACATACATCTTTGGCATCACTTTCCACCACTGCCATCTCTGACACAAGTAAATGCCATCTCTGACACAAGTAAATGCCTTGGAAAGGGGATGGATAGTTGTCCTCTCTTCTCTCTCCCTCTCTTCATTCTTAAGAAAAATAAAAAAGAAATTGATGATCTACGCTTCTCACGAAGGCCAAAAGGACAATACTAACATTTCTCTTAGTTGAATAAGTTGTAGAACTCTAAAATCACTTTGGTACTCATTTTGAGAGTAAGATGTCCTATTATGGAGGACGTTCAAAGGCTGGAGACGTGAACGCGGGGTAGTTGGAGGGGAGTTAATTTTTTTTTTTTTTTTTTTAAATGGAGGTTCGGCCGAGGCCTACTCCCCCGGACTTTAACTTTGAAATTGCAACTGTACAAGGAAGGGGAGTTAATTGCTCTCTGTCTCTCTCCTCTCTTGAATTCGGGTTCTAGAGTTCATGTCCCTTTCCTTTGTCGGGCGGCCATGGCCGGGGAGGTCTGCTGCTGTTTTAATCTTGAAGCCAATCAAAGCGTCACAAGATTGGCTCTTGCCCTCTCTCCTCTGTGGGTTTGAGCTTTGGCCTCCCAGCTTAACTCTCTCCTTTTCAATGGAGTTGCAGAATAATATAGGGCATAATGCACAGGAATTTTGATAGGTCATTGTCTTGAGAATGCGATTTCTCCTCAATTCAATTGTGCATCCCTCAGTCACTGATTCTCTGACAATTACAAGTTCCGCCATAATGCTCCTCTTTCCTTCTCCTCATCGTAATACATAGCAAGCTCACGAGGTTTACTGACACTGTGCAACTACCCAAAACTTGGGATTTCGGACTTCTACCGGCCGCACCTACATATGTCAGCCCTCCCAATTATAGTGATAACCATCAGGCCCAAACTTCTCGCTATCTGGAAGAAATAGATGTCAAGGAGGCAGTAGTTCACAGTGTTTGGGAACACATCAGTTGTGAAGAGCAGATATGGGTCTACTTTTATTCCCTGGAAGTAGTGAAGAATCTTCACTTGATGCATAGTTACAATTTGCTGCCTCAATTGTTCCATTCCACTCTAACCACAGGTCAAATACAGAGGCTGGTTCTTCTTCCTGATCAAAGTTCTTCCTCTTATGAGTAAAGTATTCATGCTGAGCTCAAGTTTTGTGGGGCAAAATGACAACAGACCAGGTGCTGTAGGATGTGGTAGCTCACTGTCACAAGAAGCGACATCATCTACTTTTTCTTGGGGACTCTTTCCCCCTTCTCCTGCTACAAAGGAACAACAAGGTGCCTCCGAATTAAGGTCGATTGGGTTTTCTCCACACAGATCTCTAGAGATTGAAAGAAGCATCAAACCTTGCAAGTTGCAAAAGATGGTGGATGTGTTTATGGCTTGTGGATCTGCCTAATGATGGGTTGTACTCCATTTTCTATGCACAAGGGTGGCAGGAAGCCTCACAGCTACAATCGATTTTAGTGAAGAAGTGGCCCTGGTATGATATTGGCAGCAACCATTGTGGGCCAACAAGGGGTAGATTGATAACAGGACTTCCTGTTTGCATCTCGACTGGGGATGGAATTTTGAAGACTAATCGTTGTCTGCGGGCATGTCTGAGAGGCTTGGATGTGGGCATTGTTCCATTGCTGCCGCTTCTCATACCGTGTTAGGGTCGAAGCCCTTGTTACTCTCCTTGCACATGCTAAATAGGGTTGAAGAACTTGGTGCCAAGATAAGGTAGTAATGTATCGCTGCCCCGATTGCAAAGAACCTAGCATCAGATCCCTGGCCATTCAGCCTTTTCCACATAAAGTGGGAACTCTGATGGCCCCATGGAGTTGTATGCTTCCAAGATGCAAGTCGAGGACTATGCTACAAGGCTACCTTGTTTAGGGTCGCTTTTCCATTTTGTCTCTCAGATGCACAAGTTTAGAGGCTTCTCATGGCTTTCCTTTCAAACATTACGAAGAAGGACTTTGCAACTCTTCACAGTTCGCTCTTCAGTAGACAAATTGTCATCCTTGCTGCATCAGATTATGATGACCTAACAATGGAACCATGTCTAGATAATGCATCAGTCACCTCGTTGCAGCCAAGGTCCTCGAAATTATATGTGATTCCTCTGAAGTCGGATGCATGGCCAGGATGATACAGATTGTCTACATCTGCTACCTCTTCATGCATGAAATCCTAAGGTTATAAACAATGATTGTGGAGTTTGTTCATGAGGAGTTAATTGTTGAGGTACCATTGTCTTTGTTACTGCATTTCCTACTGTTATGAAATGAAAGAAGATCCCTGCATGCCTATCCTCACTTTCTATCTCAAAAGAGAACATTTTGGGATCATTTGCTTTCTGTCGCTAGTTGTGCTGTTTCATTGTGAATGGGCTTTTGTGTTATCCATGTGATGCTATATGGAGAAGCTTTCTTCAGAATATCTGACTATCAAGGAATCCTTTGCAATCGCACATGATAGCCGTGCATACCAGAATCACACTGGCTAGAGTTGATTTTAAAGAAAAATATGGAGAGGATTCTCTCAAGCTTCTACAATAGTTTTTGCCGTGCGCCTCTATTTTGAACCAAGCAAAAAGAAAGGCTAATATTAGGGATGATGCCTGCAAGGATACCTGTACTTATTCTGAAGTCCCGTCTTAGTTGCTTGAAAGCTTTAAGATAGGAAGTGTAGGATTAGGAAAGATTTTCAGCATACCAAACAAATTCAAGCTCATATTTGCCGTGCTGGTCTAGAGTCTCATCAGGTCATTGGGAACCATCTTGTGCCTATATTTATTGAATGTGGTGGCTTGCATGATGCAGAAATTGTTTTTGATGAGTTTCACTATTGAGTGACTGGGCAAGGGGTCGAATATATCACAAGGAGATTTGTCCAAAGAGGGTTTGAAATCGAAGTAGTTTTTGGTTGCACTCTTATAGACATGTATTCAAAGCATGGCTCTTTAGAGGAGGCACAAAATGTGTTCAATAAGTTATCAAGCAGCAATGTAGTTGCTTGGAGTGCCTTAACTATAGCATATGTTGAGTTTGTAGTGTAGGTCTTATGAAGATGGGGCAAGAAAGGCACTTTGAGACAGTTGAAATGTTGCCAACACTTTGATTGACATGTATTCAAAAGGTGGATTTCTTTTTTATGCAAGGAATGTTTGTGACAAGCTTCTCATTCGAGATGTTTCATCTTGGAATGCGATGATACAAGGATATAGCATGAATCAAAACTGTGCAAATTTGTCAGCAGATCTTCAAGATGATGAGGGAAACCCATAATATTATTCCTTCAACAGATCATGTTAGTTGCATTATGGATCTACTTGCTCAAGCAGGACATCTATCTGAGGCTGAGAAACTAGTGCACTCTAGTCGAGTTATTTCAGCTGGAGCTATTGATTAGTCACATTAAGAAGAGATCCTTGGGTGAGTCACACTATGAAGCTCCTCTAAACTGATTTGATGAAGATCCAAAAGCAGATTCTAATTAGGCTCTAGGCACAAATTGATGTTGGCATCCCCATCATTGGACTTGGTACTGGAGCTTGGATCTCAGCAGAGATGGCAAAAGCAAGAGGTGCTAAGTTGTAAGTTATCCACAAATCAGGCAGGTTCTGGGTGAGGGGGAAGAGGTCTCTATCTGGTCTTCTCCCTTTCTATGATGCCATGACAAAGCAAGACAGGACAGTTGTCAAAAGAACTATAGTGCTTGCAGGTGTCTGTACATCATACCCATTTATACAGATGGACAGATGCAGCTAGAAGTGGATGAAACTCAAGCAAATAGAAGATTCCAAAGATCTATGTAACGGTACCATCTGAGAAGCTCTGGTGGGTACATGGAGATAATCAAAATATGTAGTGACTTGATCCAAATGGCAAAGCAGATGCCACAGAGATATCCGTGCTGCTCATTTCCTTCATGCTTCAGAATCAGTCAAAAGATTGACTTAAAAGGTGCAGGGCTTCAAAGTATACAGGTCAAGGCATGAGAATTCTCAAAAAGCTACAGGCTGAGCTAATCTTGCAAAGGATTATGAGGTGGCTGGAAGTGTGGCGCCATATTCTGAAAAATCTTGGCATGAATTGGTGCAACTACTACTTTTGGTCATCTTCACAGGATTCCAGATAGCAACAAAAGAATGTGAGTAAAACTACTCGTATGTGTTATATCTGAACCTTGCAGGCTTTGAAACTTTAAGGACAACTCTGGATGGTAATGAAGTTTCTCTGGGACTGAGGACAACTCATCTGAGGGGATGGTGTCCACACTTTCCCACACTGTTGATTTTGGGCAGCAGTCAGCTCCTTCATCTACCTTCAGGGATTATGGAGCTTTCGAATTGCTATAGTACGTCAGTCCTCTTACCATGACATTCAGTAGGATTGCTCCTTCAAGAAGTAACATAGGGACAGTAAAAGCTGTGCCATTCCAAGATGTTTTTTGGGAGCTGCTGCTTGTATCAACAGTGAGTACTCAAGACTCCTCAGGTCTCTTTTCAGTATACCATGCTCCAACAAAGGACTCACAATGCATTTGATAGAGTTTGCTTCTGACCACCCATTTGCATGTATTTTAAGTGCAACAACCTATCTTGGGGTCTAAAAAAAAGCTGAACATGAGATCAAGCTTTTAGATATTTTTTATCAACAGGATTATGCTGTTTCTATACCTATAACATGTCCCTTATCTGATATCCAAGACTATTCCTCAGCACAAACTCAGGTTTATGATATTTATAAATGTCCACAAGAGAATCTACCCCAGTTTTTGCTATCTCTGGTCAAAACTCTGGACAGTACCTGGCTTACTGGGGTGAAAATATATTCCAAATTTGGTTCCCCTTCTACATGAAGATTTCAATGATCTAGCACAATCATTGTCCACATCTCTGCTAGATTGATGGATATTATTATTCCACGTACTCCAGTTCCTGTATCATTAGGAGGTGCAGAGGAAATTATAAGTGGACAGCCAGCCAAGTGAGTACAACTGATTGCCATAAATTAGAAACAGAGAAGGACCAGACCTGTCATACAATGTTATAGCTATTAGGAAATATTGCAATTGGCAACTTCTGACAGCTCATCAGGAGGCACCATTTTCTGAGTCCTACAGCTAATTCCCAAACACCACGGCCCATCAACAGACTGGGGATGCCACTTTCATACCTTCAAGGGGAAATTGAAAGATCTATTGGAAGTCTTTTACCTCTATATAATTTATGATTAAAATGTTTCTGTGCATGAGGCCAGTGTGATTCTGATATTCTTTGTGGCCTTCTGATCCATCCCGTTCGACCTCTGTAATTGGGACATGCAGGCACCAATGGACTGTGCATTTCCCCTACCATATTATGGGGATCTTTATCCATGTTTTTTGTAGAATCTACTCAAGCCCTCTAGCTAGACTGAGATTGGAGATTTGGAACATGGTTCATACGTTTCTGCAGATACGTTCGAAGCATGGACCACTCAACTGAGTATAGTATATGCTGGTCTTGTTTTCCCAAATTGCTATGGATAATATCAAAATTATCCATAGCAATTTTGGTTGATGTGGTGTGACTATCTTGAGTGCCTTTTGGTTGATGTGGTGTGACTGTCTAGTTCGAGTCACGTCCATTGCTCGTGCAAACACTGTGCACCTCTGATCTACACTTTTTCATGTCTTCTAAAAGAATGTCTCAGTAGGATTACTGCATGCTTGGCAACAAAGGCTACTATTTACATTGGCTGGTGTAGCTCAATGATGAGTAGCACCTCCTTTAATGTCAATCCGGGAAGACGTGAGGATGGTATGAAGACCTCGAGCAAGTGGCGGCACAAGTGCGTGAGTGAGAAGCACACTAGCATGCACACACATACACACACACGCGCACACACGGCAAGACAAAGAGTGAGAATCAATGGAGCTTTTAGATTACTTTCAAAATGCTCTTACAAGTTCGTTTCAATTACAATCTAGCCTCAAAAATGAGCTCTCTAGCTCTTTTTATAGTTTTTGGCTAAGTTTTGGCCCTGTCCAGACCTAGTGTCCGGCCTAGTTAAAAATTAGGTTCCAGGGCTTATTTGAGGGCTCAAACGATATCTAAAAAATACGAAATTTGGCAGGTAGATACTTCTAATGCTCCTCAAGCTCAAGGACTCCTTGGCTTGCACAAAATGGAGCTATAAAAAGATGAAATGATATTTACAATGGTGCTTAGTGATGATAATCACTTTTAATGGGTGTAGAGGTTTTGAAAGATTAAGGTTGCCTTAGTGCTAAATCTGCGTGAATGTTCATCAGTGCTTCTTTCTGAAGAAAATTGTTAGCCTACTTGCCGGATCGTCGTTGACTGCCTTGTCTGCTTGTGCTATCTCTTTTCTCGGACTCTCTTCTTGTGCTTCCTTGTCTTGTCAGTCCTTCAGCTCCAGCTCCAACACCCCCCCCTCTCTCGCGTCTGTCGTCCCTGACAGACCCTTGTTGAGAGGTTTTTTGGATGTAGTATTCGACGACGTCCTGCGCTAAATGATGTTCGGCAATTCGCAACCCTTTAGCCAAATCTGTTAGAAGAGCATCCCAGTCTACCGGCCCAGGAACCTCTGGATGTGGCATACGTAGCTTTTCGGAGTGGAGAGCTTGTTCCACTGCAAACAACTGCAAGAGATGGGATGGTCTGGGAATGAATATTTCAGAATGATATTCCCAGAATCCCGTGACAAACATCTCTTCAAACGTTTGTTTGAAGCAGGCCGGTAGATATTTGATACGAGCGTGCCATGCATACACAACATTGATCGATGGAGTCGTGCTCATGTCGTATACAAGGTCCTGGTTCCCTTCATTAAATCCTAGTGCTGAGAGATGCGGTTCCTTGACATTTTTGAAGGTCCTGAAGGTGACCAGCATTAGTTCGAAAATTTTCAAGCACATCTGAGTCATGATATCAGGAACGTTCTTGAAACGGACCCCCCAATGTCGGATCGTTGAAATCATATAGCCAATTGTAGGTGCGCCTTTAGGGGGTGCGAAGTACACATAATTTAACCACTTCTCACATCCTTTAATCGTCAGCACTGTATGTGTGTACTCCGGCCAGGATCTCCTTCGAAACACAGGGCAATAACATGGATTATATTTGATGTACAATGGCATGTTGTTCCATGTTCTTACCATCTCCGGATAGGTTTCGAGCAGTCGAATTCTCCATGTTGGTTGGCGGATATGGCCTTGCTTGGCACTCTCTGGGATGTCATCGGGTGCAAATTGGGTGGCAGAGGTGGGTTCCCTTGAGGTGTGGCGCTTGATCTCCGCATTATAATCCGCCATTAGCACGCAAAAAGGTACATACAGATCATCCGATGGGCCGATCCACCTATGGTGTGAAAGATTCTGAAAATAATCAGATTTTATTACCACTTCCTCCAATTTTGACATCAAGGCAATTTGGACTGCCACCCTGTCGTCATGTGTCGTGGCTACTTTCTCTAACTTCTGCATCCATTCCGGTGCCTCGATCTCAATTGTGTCCATGCCCTGTTCTGTGCGCTTACCTCCGGGTGTTGGCATCGGGACATAGGGATCCTCAAATGTTTCTTCTACCTCAATTGGCACCAGGTCGTCAGGCTCGGGGTCTACCAGAGGGGAGGGCTGACGCTCATACTGCATAATCTTGTTGCGTAATTCCTCAAGTTCGGCGCGGAGTTTAATGACCTCTTCAGCTGTTTCTTCTGCAGGTATGCTCGGGCTGGGTTCTATCTGTCGAGTGGCCAACTGTCTTCGTAACTCATCTCTTTCTTTCTCTAAAGCGGCATGGGCCTCCATTAAGTCTGCATGAGTTTCTAACACCACCTGCATATTCTCAGAGGGTATCGCCTTGAATCGTTCTGGGTCAATCTCTTGTGGGGAACCCTCCATGGCCGCTTCCAGGTTTTCTTCGTTCTGTTTCTGTAATCTCTTATTCTCTTCTAACGCGGTCGACATATGCTTGCGGAGGAGGCCCAAGTTCCGTCGAAGTTTCAGGTTTTCCGTGATCTGCGAATGGAGCAGCTCGTCCATATGTCGTCGTTCTTCATCATCTGTTTGAGGTGGGTTGGCTTCTAATTGTGCGTATTGCCCCTGTAATGTCGCGTGCTGCTGTACTAATTGCTGCTTCTGCTCTTCAAGATCCCTACATCTTGCTTGGAGATCCTCGTGGCGTTGGAAGAGCCTTGTATGTTGGTCGTCCAAGTGTTGGTAATGTTGCTGGAGTTGGGCCATGCATTGATGCATATTATTAAATAAGTTACCGAGAGGAATAGTATTGAATGCAGAGGGGTAGGGAAAGGGAAAGGGGGTTGTGAATGCAGTACTAGGGACGGGTGAGGGGGGAGGTGGGGGAATGGGAGAGTGTGGGTAAATGGGGGATGGGAGAGGTGCTGAGGTGGGTGATACCTCCATGAAAGTGGGGTTCGTGGTGGGAGTGACTGTGAACATGGGGATTGTGGTAGCAGTGAGGGTTGTGAATGTGTATAGAGGTGTGTGTAATTGTGAACTTCTAGGAAGTGTGCTCGGGGTGGTGAGGTGTACAGTGGCTGTAGTAGTAGCGTGTGTGGGTTGGCTGATGGTTTGTGCATTGGTGAGTGCAGTGGTTTCAGAGGTGGTGACAGTGGAGGTTACAGTGGTAGGGGGAGGTGATTGAGGTCGATGTGGGGGAGAAGGTGGCAAGGGAGGTGATGGGGGTGCACTCGATGTGTGGACTTCCTCGGTGTCGTGAACTGTGTGTGCCGTGCCAGTGGTTGTGGGGGTGCCTTGTGGTCCTGATCCTAATACATTCATTTGTTTTCCCGATCGTGGGGGGCGTCTTCCATATCTTCTCTCTATTCTTCGTGAGTGCACTAGTGCGGTATGCACCGTTTCTGGTACTCCTAAAGCATCTGATATCATTTCCAAGGTGGCACGGTATTGTTCGTCCACACCTTCCTCCTCCAGAATCTGGTTCATGAGAGCTTTACCTGCAGCTAATGAGAGCCTGTGTTGCTCTTGAACTCGGTTCATTGTTTCGTAAAGCTTCTTTAATGCGCTAGTGTAGGCGGGGGCACCTTCCAGTACTTGTAGGGCTTCTGGATCATACTCTTGTTCTTCGGCTTCTGAATGTCCGCCCTGTGTCTCCCCATGAGCTTCTTCTTCATCGTCCACGTTGACTACGTCTGGTTGGCCTGGCTGTGCTTGGTCTGGGGCAGTTTGCTGTCCACTGGCTTGCTCTTCTTCAACTTCTGCATTTACAGCTTCTATGATTCTTGCAACTTCTTCGTCAGTTAAGTCCTCTAGAGTGAACCCATGCGGGAACTCCAAATCAGTCGGTACTGGTGGAAATACAAGGTTGGGGCCATCTGTGCTGTGCCTGGGTAGCCTGATAGTAAACGGTTGCACTCGTCGGGGGAATCTTGGGGTTGTCTCAGGCGTCAGGGTTGCCCCGCGAGCTTGTGCACAAGGCATCTGGACGGTGCCTCGCATCTTTTTTGAGGGAGGTCCTACAGCTGACAATCTGCGTTGAAATTCCTGAGCTCTGGACCAGATCAGAGCCCTTTGCACCGGTACATCATAGGCGAGACATCTGTATACAATTCTTGTGAGTGCACAGCAACCATACAATACAGATCTTTGCTTCTTATACCATCTCTGATGAGCCATATGAATCTGATCGATAATCCAGTGGGGCATATTGATGGTCAACTCAAATGCATCCGCCAGGTAGAGGCTAAACCAGATCTTTTTGGGAGGCATGGTAAACCTATCCTGCGCGGGGAAGGCGAAATGTTGCATGACCATACGTAAGTGGATGGCGATCGTGGGTGTCATTGCAACCATGTCCTTCAGCTTTGTCAGATTCCTGTTCTTCATGTTGTCTGGAACCATTGTCTCTTTCTCTGTTGGAATGTGCATTCCCTGCATGTCGAGTGCTTCTCTTACCAGATTGATAGTTAAGCGGAAACGCTTCAACTCGTTGCCCCTTGTGAGTGATGGGAGCACAAAAGAGCTGTATCCTTTCTTGTCTTTGCTGGGAGTGAGGGTACTAATTAAATATGAGCATCTTAGGAAATCTGGCTTTGGTAGTTGGGACTTGAAGTAGTCATATAGCCCTGCCTTCTTCCAGATCGGTTTCAGTCCTTCGTTATTCTGTAGTCTTTCAAATTCCCTGGTAAAGAAATGGTATCGGCCCCATCGTCCATTGAATTCGACTTCTGACTCCCACATATACGTGCCTTCACCCAGGGGGCCAGCAACGTCACTGAACCAATGTGAGGCTTTGCCCACCGGCATTGTGTGTCCCTGCGGGGGATTCTGAATTGGTATTGCGTGCAATGCCCGTAATGCCGCTGGTCTTTCCTTTAACTCCTCCTCGACTGGAAGACTTTCAATGTCCACCACTTGTGGACTGGAGCCTGCCTGGGAGCTAGTTCCTACTGTATCTGCCATTTTACTTCTTGCTGTCTGTCTCTGTGAGAATATACAAACAGGTGTTAATATTGTACAGGACAAGGGAGGACCGTTGTTGTTCCCATCACAATATTAACATGAGGGTCGGGAGCGACTAATGGGTTAGTAAGTGTTCGGTGCACGTGTGTGTAGTCAATGCTTGGGTAGTCCTAGGAGACTAATGAAGTTACTAAGTGGGGATGAATTTACAAATTGGGGTCGGGGGGTTTATTACAGGTCTTAGGCTGCCAAATGCAGTGGATGGGCTTTGCTTTCGGTTTTGTAGAGACTCTAGAGAGCTTTCTCGGTGTCGCGGTTTGAAAATGAGGCTTTTTAGGGACCCATTTACAATTGATTACATGCACGCTCTTGGGTCTTGGTGTGTTCTTGAGCGTTGAGAACAAGTGAATACTGGCAGTATGCGTAGCTGCGTTATGCTGCTTAGGTTGTGGCCTAGGCATAGCTACTTGTGCCCTCAAGCAAGCCTTAGGCACCCAAATTTGTCTTGATTGTGGGCTAGCCTTCATCGACTTCTTGGGCACCCAAATAGATTTCACATTAGCAGGAGAATTTCTGCAAGACTTCTTATTAATGTCATGCTGTTGGTTATTAATAAGAAACTTCGCCCGTGTCGTTGACGGTGGTGCAACCGGTTGTTCGCCTTTCCGCACCCACACCTGGTTTATTTTCTGGGACATTCTGCTGCGCAGGTACTTTTGATCTCGGACATAGGTAGTACTCTGCTTCTTCTGCCTTTGATCCACCTTTGGTTGCTGCCTCCTTCTGGCCTTTGGAAAAGAAGGGAGTTCCGTTGCATCCCTGACTCCCTTTTTGCAAATATCATTCCTCTGCAACACAGGGTTTTGAACAAGAACAGCATGGTCATCTTCATGTGTACCCCTGGAAGGACCAGGAGGTTGTGCCTTTCCTAGTTCCTTGAGTGCTCCATTGCCTAATTCTACTGTAACTCGACTATGATTGATCCAGACCTGGAGAAGTCCACTTCTTAGGTTTAAATTGACCGCTTGATCATAGATCCAATCTTGACCCAAGACGAGAGGTTCAGTGAGATCCTCATCTTGACACACTAGTACTTTAACTGTCATTGCCCCATCCTGAATGTAGAGGGGAAGTTCCACCTCGCCCATACAAGGGGTTTCCACGCCTCCCAATCCTATGAGATATGCTTCCACAGGATTGACAAGTAACTTCAACTCCTGACAGTAAGACACTCTAACAGCACTAGTGGCTGCGCCTGAGTCAATCAAGGCTCTTACGTTCCTTGCACTCTTTCCTTGTCCTATATCTAGGGTTATGAAAGGACGTCTATCAATTATCCTATGCGAGCTTGTTCCTGCAACTTCACACATGGCCATATGATATCCCTGATCTGCATAGTCATTTGTCCTAGGCTGCTCTCTACCTTGCCTTCGTAATTTCATCCTTCTGATGCGTTCTAAAGCTTCTGCTTGAGCTTCTTCTCTAATTCGCTTCTCTTCCTCTTTGCGTTTCTTAGCAGTGTTGAGTCGGCTGAGCATTTCCTCCGTGAGGGG
The DNA here is from genome assembly GCA_020310875.1 of Ceratopteris richardii. Classification (NCBI taxonomy): domain Eukaryota; kingdom Viridiplantae; phylum Streptophyta; class Polypodiopsida; order Polypodiales; family Pteridaceae; genus Ceratopteris; species Ceratopteris richardii. The sequence continues at coordinate 55,462,471 of CM035417.1, read as the reverse complement.
TTCCTGATACAACTTGACTCTGCATCCGCTAATATAGTTAGGGAGAACATCGCCCTCTAATGTGGCTAATTGTACTGCTCCACTCGTGGAGATCCTATTGATAATCATAGGTCCGTAGCCTCTCTTTTCTAGCTTCCTCGCGTGTTGTTTCAGTGTATAGACTAGGACTAGATCTCCGGCTTTCAAGCCTTTATCCTTCACATGGGCATCGAAGTATGCCTTCTGCCTCTTTTTAGCTGCATATATTCCAGCAGCGGCTCTCAGTCTTGTTTCTCCTAATCGTTCAAGGTCAAAGATCCTAGAGGAAAGCTCATGACCTGTCCATTCATGCTCTTGTGCTACTCTCAATGTAGGGATCAAGAAGTCCAAGGGTAGCACAGCGTTTTGGCCGAATACCATCTAAAAGGGGGTGGCTTGGAGTACCGTTTTGTAGGCAACTCGATATGCCCAAACAGCATGGTGTAGCTGTTTGTCCCAATCAAAGCGTTTAGTGTTCACTAATTTTGTCAGTACATTGCATAAGATCTTATTAGTGCTCTCAGCTTGTCCATTAGCTTGAGGGTGATAAGGGGCAGACTTCTTGTGTATTACCAAGAATTCTTGGAGTAGATTTTCAATTACTTCGTTTAAGAAATGAGTGCCTCTATCACTTACAAGCTCTATAGGTAGCCCGTATCTTGTGAATACATTCTCGAACAAGAATTTGGCAGTTGTTTGAGCATCGTTCTTGGTTGTAGCTTTTACCTCTACCCACTTGGTGAGATAATCTGTTGCCACAATGATGTATTCCGCATGAGAACCCTTAGCTGGGGGATTAACAGGACCTACGAAGTCTATTCCCCACTTAGAGAATGCACGTCCACCCATCATAGGTTTCAGTGGCATCTCATCTTTGCGTATAGGATACTGAGTCCTTTGACAGACATCACACCGTTTCACATAGGTATGTGCATCCATGTGAAGGGTAGGCCACCAGAAGCCCGTAAATAGTATTGCCTTGATTACCCGATCTGGTCCAAAGTGTCCTCCTGCTACACCTTGGTGAGCAGTTTCCAAGATCTTAAGATATTCACTCTCATGGACACACAGTCTCAGGTAACCATCCTTACCGCGTTTGTATAGATTATCACCAATGAGTGAGTAATCCAAGGCTTCTTGTTCTAAACTCCTTTTCCTAGCCAGAGTCATGTCTGGAGGGAATGTGTTTGTCCTCAGGAATGATACTAGTGGTTCGCTCCAATCTGGCACAATGGATACTTGATAAAGAGTGGCATGTTCCACTGGTGGTTTAGTGCAACAGATTGGGCATTCCTTGCACAACTTTTGGACATCAGCTTCCATAGTTGGCCAATGCACTCCGAGTCTCCTTAGAGTCTGTAACGTTCGTCGCTTTGAATGGTGTTGCTCTAGTGCACCTACATGTGCTAATTGCAACCATTTAGCGTACTCATCCTCTTCTACGCAACAAGCCAAGATCCCTTGATCTGTGTGCTTGTACATGCTTCCTGCCATGATGTGGTACTTTTGGGCTCTTACAACCTCTCTATTCCGTGTGTTTACCACTGGATGGTTAGGCCCGTATGTCAATACTGGTACCAATGGCTTAGCCCACTGCGGCACCACTTCCAAATTAAACAAGTAAGCATCAGGAAGATCATCCGATACTCCTTGTGGGGCTTCTCCCGATGTGAGCCTAGAGAGATGATCTGCTCTTAAATGAGTCCTCCCTTTCCTTACCACAACCTCAAAATCATATTCCATTAGCAAGAGAAACCATCTCACTAACCTTCCTGTATTGCATGGTTTGTTTACGAGGTACAGCAATGCCTGATGATCAGTAAAAAATTTAAACTTATTTGCAAGCAAATAGTGTCTAAATTTCTTAACTGCATATACCATGCCTAATCCTTCGCGCTCTGTAGTGGTGTAATTCCGTTCAGCCGCATTCAATTGTCTGCTGGCATAGGCAATTGGAAGATCCATATTACCTTCACCAGTAGGTTGTGCAAGCACACATCCAATAGCATAATTGGATGCATCCACATGAACATGGAATGGCTTATTCCAATCTGGTGTGGTCAAGATTGGTGCTGAACATAATCTTCGTTTAAGCTCTTGGAAGGAATTCTCACATTCATCCGTCCACTCAAAGTTTGTCAGAAGTCCGTACATGGGCTTTGCAATGACAGCATACATGTGTATAAATCGTCGATAATAACCACAATGCCCCATGAAAGCTTGTACTTCCTTGACATTCTTTGGCCTAGGTAGCTCTGCTATGGCTCTCACTTTTTCTTCGTCGGTAGATATGCCATTCTTTGACACTATGTGTCCTAGAATCTTGCCTTGCCTGACCATAAAAACGCACTTTTCTGGGTTCAGGCAGACTTGGTATTCTCTACATTTGTCAAAGATTTGTCTGAGTTCAGGAATATGGGTTTGTCTAACAATAGAATGAGCACAGAGATCATCAACATAGACTTCTAAACTCTTCCTCAGGAACTCCTTAAACACATGGCACATCAGCCTCTGGAAGGTGGCTGGTGCATTGGTAAGCCCAAATGGCATTACTCTAAAAGCAAAAATGCCCCATTCTGTGGCAAAGGCTGTCTTATGCTGATCCTCTGGAGCTATGGCTACTTGATTGTAGCCCGAAAATCCATCAAGGAAGCTGTACACTTCCTTGCCTGCCACTCTTTCTAAGAGATGTTCTGTTATGGGAAGCGGATAGTTATCTCGAATTGTGGCTGCATTAACCTTTTTCAAGTTAATGCACACACGCAGTTTGCCATTCTTCTTGGGCACCACTACGATGGGGGATACCCATTCAGTGTGCTCAATTTCATAGATAAATCCAGCTTCAACCAGTCTATCTATCTCTTCTTTGATCTTAGCGGCGTAATTATCGTTATATGTATAAGGCTTTTGCTTAGAGGGTTTAGCATCTGAGGTCATGGGAATAGTGTGTGAGCATATGTCCGGGTCAACCCCTTTCAAATCCTTGTAACTCCAAGCGAATACATCTCTGTATTCTCTTAGCAAGGCAATCAATTCATGCTCTTCTTCTTCTGTCAGGTCATGGCCTATATACGTGCATCTCTCCTCTCCTTCTTCTATGGCCACTACTATTTTCTTGGTGGTTTCTTTGTTATCATAGGCCTCTCCTGATTGTGCTTCTCGTTTAGGCATTCTTATCATGACTCTCCTGTCATCTATCTCATACTTCTTAAAATTTTCTGGGACCTCAAACAAAGATTCTTCCTCCTCTGGTGAGACTTCTTTCTTCTTTCGTTTCTTTCCTTCTTCCTTCGGGGTCATATGTGTTGCTAATCTTACATCATTTGTAACCTCTCCATGCCTCTGGGGTTGAAATTCTACTTCATGGAAATATTCTTCATCCGATGCAAATGGTGGGTCCATAATGATTGACTCTAGATCGGAGTCACTTGCATCCTCAAATGCATCAGGGCTAGGTTCGCATTCTTCTAAAACTGCCTCTCCCATGATTGGCTCTATGGAGAAGACTGAAATGTCATAGCCATCCTCATCACAGTGAGGTGTCCAGTGTTCTTCATTGATGGCTACATCCATTGTTGCCAAAATTTCTGCCCAACCGTGAGGTTCAAATTCTTCGTCTGGAAAAACTACAGGTGCATAGGCTGGGTCTTGAACGGGTCTATGAGTTTCGTTTGCACCTATTTCTCTGGCCTTTTCTCTCTTCTCTTCCTCTACTGCTACTTTGCACATCCATAAGTGGGTGTCTTCATGCATCCATGAGGATCCAGACCCTATGGAATGCACCGATTCTGTATCATCTTTGGCTCTATGGATGGGATTCCATTGGATAGGAGGGACATCTCGATGAGAATAATCCTTGAGATTGACTTTGGTTGTAACACCCAAGTGCTGTAGGTACAAAGAATTGGTTCCCCAATCCTGTACCACTTGCAACTGTCGCATGAATGGTCTTCCTAAAATCATCTCATAGGCATGATTTTTGTTGAAGTCACATATGGCAAAGCTATGCTCAAACTCGACACCACAAGTGGTGAGAGTTATTCCTTCTAGCAATCCTAAGGGTCTCTCAATATGACCATCGGCCATCTGCAATTTCATTCTCGTTGGCCTGAGTGCCGGCTTGCCCCAACGCTTCCATAAGGAGGTAGTGGCAATTGCTACTCCTGCACCTGAGTCCAAAATTGCCTTGGTGGTGTAGTCCTGGTAGGTGATGGGAAGATAGGTGTTCCCTTCTTCACCTTCACACATATCCCCTATCTTATCCAAAGGAATTTCTGGCACTGTCCTATGGGATCCTACCTGGGAACGAGGTTTTGCTATCTCTGGTACTTGTTTGGCTACATGTTTCCATAATTCAGGTCTAACCTTGAGTAGCTCTTCTAACTTGAGATTATACTGCACGTTAGTGTTCTTCACTACCTCTGTGTTCCTCGGTATGACTGAGTCGTCGTTCCTTACCATGACTGTGGGTGCTCTCATACATGTGGACTTTGCCTCCCATGGACCTGTGAAGTGGGGTAGCTCCTGTATGGAATTAGACTAAAAGTCTAATCTCTCGTGAGACTGAACACTCTCATTCTCCCCGTAAATAGATGGGATGTCTTGTGGGAACTGGTCGTGTGCATCGTCCACAAGCTCAAAAGGAGGGGCGACCTTGCTTTCGTTATCCCATTTGTCTTCTTGAATCTCTCGTAGGAAGTCTGGTGCAAACCGATTCATAGAAGAAGAAGTGTCTGGCTCTGTAGAATTAGGTACATATGCTACCTGGGAAGGAGGGCTTATTCTATCGTTGGCTCTTTCCTCGTTCTCATAGATAGCTGGAGCACAAGCTTCTTGGGGAGGATTACTTATGCTATTACTTTTCCGAACAGGCTCATACACTCTCTGGGAAGGAATGTGGGTTACCTGTGGGGGTACATAAGCTTTCAGGGGAGGCTCCTGTGACCTTTGGGGGGGAAGATAAGTTTCTTGGAAAGGCACGTGGGCTTCCTGAAGAGGCTGGCTTCTCCGTTCTCTTACCCTTTCCTTTCTTTGAGGGGTAGGTTCCTTTTCTGATTGTGCGATTAGCCTCCCTATTCTTTCTGAGGAGGGAAAGTTGTCTGGTTTAGTGGAATTGGCCACATACACTTCCGATGGGGAATGATTCATGTTTTTGCTTGCTTTATCTTTTTCTTGATTTTTTTCTTCCTTGGCAGATCTTGCAATTATTTCCTCTAACTTCTCTAGGAATCCATCCAAGTGTAATTGCGTTTTGGCTGAGCCCGAGTAATTGAAAAGGCGACTGGCTTCAAACATAGTCTGAGCCAATGCGACCATTTTCGCGCACAGTTTGGTTCTTTCTATCTCTAGGTCAGCTCTAGGATAGCACTTGGCATGATCCGTGACGTTTGGCCCTTCTTGGATTCTGGCCTGATATGCTTTGAGCATCATGTCTATGTCTTCAGGGGTGGGATCAGCTAACACTGATCCTACCCTAGGAGGTTGTGGGATCGTATGACGTGGTGGGGAAGGTGGTGGGTCAGATGGAGATGGGTGTGGTGGCGGCAGGGTAGTGTGAGAGGGAATTTGAGAGGTGATTTCAGTTATCCTAGCTTTGGTTTCTCTTATGCTTTCCTCAAGTTCACTCATCTTTTTAGCCCATTGTCTTTTCATTCTTTCCCGACTATCTTTCCATGCTCTAGTCCTTTTCTTGGTTACGCTCTCGGTTTCACTAGCCACTGAGTTCTTATCCTGGTTTGTCTCTTGGTTTTGCTGCAATGCCTGAGCTCTAGTGACTACCTGCACTGGTGCAGTGGAAGTGACGCTTCCTGAGGAATCTACAACCAACCCAATCACATTGATCGGAGTGATTTTTGGCATATTATTGGGGTTCTTTGGGCAATCTCGTAAAAGATGCTCTTTTCCACAATCTTGGCAAAAACCTTGGATAGTCACTGACTGGGGTTGTGTAGGTGGGGGCAAGGGACAATCACGAATGAGATGATCTCCTTGGCATCTGTAGCACGGTCCTCTTGGGAATGGAGGTCTTACTTGCCTAGGTTGAGGCCTGGGGTTGGGGTTTGCATACATGACGTTCGTGTAATCTGACTCCCAACTAGGTTCACTTGGTTCTTCACTATAGTAAGACTCACCATGTTCTGGAGACTGCATGTAGTAAGCCTGGGGACTATCGACATGTGTAGAGTCAAAGCTATGGTCACTTGGGTCACTTTCTGAGATCAATGGGGTTACTGGTACTATGGGCCTATTCAGGTTTTCTTCTGCAACAGCATACTTTACTGGAATCACGTTAGCGGGGTTTGGAGGCTGTTGAGCTAGCACCGGTTGGGGTCTCTGTTGGGCCTGATATTGTGGTTGGTAGGTTTGTTGGGGTCTAGCATATTGTGGTGGTGGATTTTGGTTTTGGTATCTGCCTTGTTGGTAGGGCTGCGGGTAGGGTTGCCTAACTGCCTGCTTGTTGTATGGGCAATCTTGTGCGGTGTGATTGGTGTATCTCCGTTCTATGGTGCAGTACTGGCTACTAGGGTTTACTTGGGGTTGAGCCATAATAGGGCAGACGTTCGCCATATGGTCACCACCGCATGTATAGCACCTTTTCACAGGGGCAAACCTCGGAATTTGTTTGCTAGAGACGCCTAGTTTTTGTGCCACTTTCTCTGCGAGTTCCTCAATTGATGTGGATTGTGTGGAAGAGTGACTAGAAGCACTATCTGAATCTTTGTAGATTTTGGAAAGCTCTAGTTCCTCCCCTAGGTTATCTTCAATGTCAATGCACATGCGTACACACTCTTCTATAGTCCTAGGGTCCTTCAGATACACGTAGGATCTCAATTTCGTACTCAGCAATCCATCAAGGAATAAGGCTACTTGTTTCGCAGGTGTGGGTAGCTCCGAAACAGGGCACCTTTCAAGGTATTGTCTAAATCTTCTTCCTGCCAGTCTTACAGTCTCTTGGGGAGTCTGTTTAAAGCTGTGAATCAATGAGGATGTATTGTGTCTTATGCCGCTCTTAGAGAACTCTACAATGAAAGCCTCCAGGAGTTGGTCTATGCTCCTGAACTGACGCTCATCTAATGGCTGAAACCATGTCAGTGCTGTGTTCCTAAGGGTTAGACCGAAGGCATTGTACTGCGTGAACAGATCCTCCACTTGTTCAGCTCTCAAGACTTGCTTGAACTCCGCCACATGATCATAAGGATCTCCTGTGCCGTCAAAGTAATTCTTCATGGACTTAACTAGCTGGGTTGGTCTCAACGTTCTTGTATGCTCTCTAGGTCTCGGCAGAGGGAATCCATCTACATTTCTTTGGTTCCTGTGGGCTCGAAGCATCTCAGGTTCTACCCTATTCGTCTCCGTCCTCGTTCTTTCTCTGCCTACTGGGTTGGCAAAACTTACTTCTGGTCTATCTCTGCTTCTGTCGCGTTGCGTACCATGAGCTTGGGAAGTTCCAGCCCCAGGATGACCATAAGATACATTTGGTCTTGGTTGGGGAAAAATAAATTCACCCTTCCAAGTGTAACCATGCTTATCATTTTCTGTCACCACAAAGATCCTCTCCGAAGTGTGGTCTAAGTAGGTCACTCTGCCTGGGCTATCCGGATCCTTAAACTCATAGATCATGATATTTCCTATGTCTGTTGGCTGATTAGACTTGTACCTCCAAAAGGCTTCATCAGTTTCTCGATTGAGGAGCAACTCTATGCTCTTGTTGTCTTGGGGGACCCATTCAGGCGTGATAATCCTAGTGAGAACTGATTTACCTCGAGGGGTTCTAGGTTCCGCACCCATGTTCCCTTGTTCCAGGTCCCCTAAGTCCGCTTCTGAGATTACATTCCCAAAGTCATCGGTCCTATCAGGGTGACTAGTGACTACATATATAGTTCCTTCTTTGTCCAGGTATGCACCATTTTCAAACTTGACAGCTGGGTGCTCTAGTCCTATGGATTGGTCAGGGTTTTTAATCTAGACCACTGATCTTCCTAGGCCGTCCTCATAGATGCTCGCACCTAATCGGTTGGTCCTAAGGTATTCCAACTGCGTTTTGTAAGGACCTTCCACCCTGTATAAGTAAGGCACTCCTGAACTTCCCGTAGGTCTGTCCATGCCTTGAGACATCTTTGACTCACTGGTCTCAGAGCTAGGGTAGTTCGATTGGTGGCTCAACTGCTGGGCCCAGGACCTAGCAGTGTGGTTGACACTAGCCTCTGAAGATCTAAGGCTTTGTCTCTCTCTTACTAGGTGTCGTCCTGATCTAAGGTTCATATGCCTATCTAAGTAGCCCAATTCTTTGCCCAGAGTACAACCTCGTTGTCGATCAATTGGTACCAGTCACGATTCTTTTTAGTTATTTCTCGTGTTTAAAGTCTTGTCTGCTATTACGTCGTCCGGAATACTTGAATGTTCTTCGTACTTTCAGGTTGATCGTTCCACGTTAGGTTCTTTCCTTTATGTTGTCGACAGTACAGAGATTAAGTTTTTAGCTTGAACTTGAGTTTTTAGGTAGTCTTCAACTTGATAGTGGCCTATCGTCGCCCTGACTTACTCCTACTTCTAATCGTTCTTAGCCTAAGCTAGGAATTGACGAAGAGGAGTTGAGAATATTCCGACCTTTCTTGCCGAACCTTGCTCTTTAGTGCTCGAGAAGTTGATTCTCAAGCGTGCGCCACACCGTTGCTTGGATACTCTCAGTTGCTTCTCAATAGGCCTGCATAACTCCCAAGATTAGCTACAAGTAGACCTTTCAATTGACAGACAATTTATTTCAGACACTTTTTTAATGACCCTTGTTCCCCCTTTTGCATTGTTAGAAATTTACTCTAGAGCTCCCTTGGTGTTCCTACCCCTCAGTGTGTCAACTTCCAAATATCCTATCTGAAAATCAACGCGTTATTCTTATAAAAAACAGTTGAGGGCGTGTAGTATATGTCACGAGCTTTCCGACAAGCCCTAGAGCTCAGAAAATGGATTTCGTATGAAAAAGTTATGACCGTTCAGGGTTTAGGGGGTTAACTAGACAAACAGAACCTTTCGGGGGTTTTAATGCATTTTCTAAGGCCTTCGTAAGTAGATGAGTACATGAAAGTGCAAATATGCCCAAAATTTAGCCTAAATTTCCAAAAATTCACTCCTTAATTTTTTGCCGAAAATGCCTGTCTATCGCGATAGACGGTGTCTGTCGCGATAGACACAATCTATCGTGGGGGCTATCTGTCGCGATAGACGGTGTCTGTCGTGATAGACAGTGTCTATCGTGGATTTCTGTCTGTCGCGATAGACGGTGTCTGTCGCGATAGACGGTATCTGTCGCGGATTTCTGTCTGTCGCGATAGACGGTGTCTGTCGCGGATTTCTGTCTGTCGCGATAGACGGTATCTGTCGCGGATTTCTGTCTGTCGCGATAGACGGTGTCTGTCGCGATAGACGCTATCTGTCGTGAAATTCGGTCTGTCACGATAGACGGTGTCTGTCGCGATAGACGGTATCTGTCGCGGATTTCTGTCTGTCGCGATAGACGGTGTCTGTCGCGATAGACGCTATCTGTCGTGAAATTCGGTCTGTCGCGATAGACGCTGTCTGTCGTGGGTCTCTGTCTGTCGCGATAGACGGTGTCTGTCGCGATAGACGGTGTCTGTCGCGATAGACTGAAAAAATGCAAATTTTTGAAAAACTTCTAGTGATCTAGAGTGCCCTCAAGGTGTAGGTTACAGTGCTAATCATGCATTCACAAAATGTTAAGATTTTCTGTCTGTCGCGATAGACAGAGGTTGTCGTCCCGGGACCTGTGCAGAGCCTGTCGTACCTGCGCACACTGCTGGGGATGATGGTACAGCAAAAAACCTGCAAAATAGCTCAAAAAACATGCAAAAAACAGCGCATGCAAATTTGCTCTCTCGCTCTCTCTCACAAGTGAAATGAGGGAAATGAGGTGAAGATGGGGATATAGTCAAAAACTGAAATTTTCGCGATGATGGAGATGGGGGTGAAAGATGGTGAGGATGATGATGATGATGATGATGGTGAAGAAAGTAAAAGAAAATCGATGAGAGTGAAGAAAATACCTACAACTCCAACACGTCAACTCTACGTCTTACCATCACACGCTCGTCCTCAAAGCTCGATCCCCGGCAACGGCGCCAAAATTTGGTGTAGCTCAATGATGAGTAGCACCTCCTTTAATGTCAATCCGGGAAGACGTGAGGATGGTATGAAGACCTCGAGCAAGTGGCGGCACAAGTGCGTGAGTGAGAAGCACACTAGCATGCACACACATACACACACACGCGCACACACGACAAGACAAAGAGTGAGAATCAATGGAGCTTTTAGATTACTTTCAAAATGCTCTTACAAGTTCGTTTCAATTACAATCTAGCCTCAAAAATGAGCTCTCTAGCTCTTTTTATAGTTTTTGGCTAAGTTTTGGCCCTGTCCAGACCTAGTGTCCGGCCTAGTTAAAAATTAGGTTCCAGGGCTTATTTGAGGGCTCAAACGATATCTAAAAAATACGAAATTTGGCAGGTAGATACTTCTAATGCTCCTCAAGCTCAAGGACTCCTTGGCTTGCACAAAATGGAGCTATAAAAAGATGAAATGATATTTACAATGGTGCTTAGTGATGATAATCACTTTTAATGGGTGTAGAGGTTTTGAAAGATTAAGGTTGCCTTAGTGCTAAATCTGCGTGAATGTTCATCAGTGCTTCTTTCTGAAGAAAATTGTTGGCCTACTTGCCGGATCGTCGTTAACTGCCTTGTCTGCTTGTGCTATCTCTTTTCTTGGACTCTCTTCTTGTGCTTCCTTGTCTTGTCAATCCTTCAGCTCCAGCTCCAACAGCTGGGCTGACTGCCCCCAAGGGGATTGTGTCGCCCAGCTCTGAAGACTGAAGGTTTGCAAATTGAAGGATGGACTGATGACTGGCAGCCATGAAGATTGAAGATTTGCAGCTTGAAGTAAAGACTAAAGACTAGCAGCCTAAAGCCTTGCAGATTGAAGAATTGCAGATTTTGAAGATTTGAAGATTTCCAAATTTGAAAGACTCCATCTTGGAACAATTTAGTTATGTATGGTCCTCTCATCTTAGCTTTGTCGATGATGACAAAGTCTAAGGGGGGGAGAGTGTTGGGTTGTAGGGTATGCACACACCCTGAATGGTGCATAGGAACCCTCTGTAGACCATAATAATAACCCTCTTTGTATATACTTGAGTGTCACATGTGAACACTCTCCAAAAATCACTTTTTGATATTTCCTTAGACCATAGTGTAGGTGATCCATGGATATTTCATCTTTTTTGCTCTTCCAAGGAAATCCCAGGTAGAAATTCCCACGCATGCATCTTCTTGGGATTTGTTGGTTGCAAGAAAAATTTTAGAATATACTAGAAGATATGTTAGTTAGAGAGAATCCACGTTTTGACTTTTCAAAAGAGCACATGGGGAATAGAGCTTAGCTTATAAATAGAAGCTCATTTTTGTAAGAGGGGGAGCTTTTGGTCGACGTGCTCTCATGTAATATCTCTTATCAATGGGAGATGCTCTCATTTACTCAAAGACTTGTTACATTTACATGTATTGTTGTCTTTGTGAGTGTGTGAGAGGTGTGTGTGTGTGCCTATGCATGTCTCTCCTTTGTGTGAGTAGAGTAGTTGCATTCTCTTGTATTTTCCTCATGGACTAGGATCCTTGAATCCCTATTCTCCTTGTTTTCAAGCATGTGGCAAAGCATGGGGTTGTTGCCAATGGCTTGAACATGTGGGAGGTAGGGGTGGATGAGAGGAGAGTCACTCTTGAGCTTTCCTTCTTGCTTCCATGCAAGGTGGTGAGGGTTCTTGGTCATTCCTTGCTACAACCTCAACACGGATCAAGAAAACATTAGCCAAGGTCAGCTTGGTTGTGAAATTTGTTGATGACAGATGTACAATTCATGATCTATCAAATGGCAATGTCATTATTGCTTTTGGCATTTTATGTCATTAGGTTGTATAAGCTCATGGACTATGAAAAAACTATGAATGATTTAACATCTACAATACATGATTCTTGGGCTATCTTAGATGCAAAGCTTTGGCATGCACACTTTGGTTATCTAAATTTTGCTAGTTTGTTATGCCTACAAAAATCTAAATCGATGTCCTCTTTGCTCAAACTTGAGGCACCTGGTAAACATGTTTGTGAAGGCTATATTTTAAGCAAAATGCAATGTTCCTTGTTTCCAAAAGATGGTTCAATTCGAGCTACTTAGAAATTGCAACTTGTTCACAATGATGTCTGTGGTCCTATGTAGACACCCTCCTTTGGGAACCACTTTTACTTCATGACTTTTATTGATGATTTTTCCAGGTATGCATGTATCCACTGAAAGCAAAGTCTGAAGTGTTTATGTGCTTCAAACAGTTTTTGGTTTTGGCTAAAAATTTGTTAGCATGTAAAATGAGCACCCTTCATTCTGATCAAGGGAGGGATATATGTCTTCTAGTTTTAGTGCATTTTTGGCGGAACATGGGACCAAACATCAGTGTATAGTGCTGTATACACCTCAAAAGAATGAAGTTGCTGAAAGGAAGAATAGGTCACTCATAAAGATGGTGAGGTTTATGGTCAAGAGTTAGGCTTTACCACATAGTTTCTGGCTTGAGGATGTTTTGTGTGCAATATATGTACTAAACAGGTGTCCCACTAAAGCATTGCAGTCTATCACTTCATATGAAGCTTCGCATGGTTGTAAGCCATCTGTTGATCACCTGCGTGTCTTTGGTTTTCGAGCATATAAATTGGAAGATGCGATTCAACATTACTTTCATGTACTAAGGAGACATCAGTTAGCTCCAAAGATGTGCATGACACTTTGCTGCCTCTTTTCATAGGTGGATATCCTAGTGCATTGGATGAGATGGAGGATAATCTTCAGAGATGAATTGGTGTTGCTTAAACCTGCTTCACACCAACCAAGAATAACTGCTGGAGGGTGTAGTGGGCCTCCTTTATCTAGTTAATGATCGTAAATAATCATATATGATGCTTGGAACATGATCCACTAATCAATGGATCAAAACATATAGGTAGGAAATTAATCCGAGACCAAAAATTTGCTATTCTTGTTTCTACACATGTTCAATGTTTTGAACAGTTGTCTGAGCATAATAGCAATTAGCTTAATTCCTTTTGGGAAACTCTAATTAACTTAGATAGCTACCAATCATGAGTGATTTCATAAAAAATGATGGACCACACACTCAAAATGCTGCTAAAAAAATCATAGAACCTTCCCGACAATTACGGGGTGCATCAGACAACAAACTAGAGAGTAAGGATGTACTAATATATCATGATCCAAAGAGGCAATGATAATGAGACTTTGCAATCATATACTAGATGGTATGCTAGATCTACCATGCTTTAAATCATGACAAATAATCAATCATACACTGAGAACAAGCTCTTAGAAAGTCACTATTCTGATGTATTCATAGTAGATAAGTGAAATGAGAATGTAATGATGATATATATATTAAATCCTATACAAATACAATGTCATTGGCAATCATATATTTCTCAATGTGTGAGAGGTGGATGAGCTATGAGATGAGCTCTCAATTCACAATAGATTCCCCTCTCAATGATCTCATGGAGTCGAGATATCCCGTGGGTCCTTTGATGCTCTTTTTATAGTTGTGTTTGGAGCCAATGTTTGAATTCAAATTCAAAAGTTCTACCTAAAAGTGAATCCTAAAGTATAGGATATATTTTCTCATCAATCAACTACCAAATGAATCATGATTTAAAGCTTCCTAACTCCACGTGGTTGTGGAACACTTTTACAAAGGTAAATGTGAAAGACTTTTACAAGAGATTGATCATATAGAGTCTCATATGGGTTATCCCAATAAACCAAGTATGTGGGCTTGGTTTCTATTGCACCAACATAGTGCTAGTCTAAGTGAGGCAATTTTGCAGCCTTTACATGTTTCCCATGATGATGCAGATCATTCCATTTGTGATGCAAATTTACATGATGCACTTGTTGATGAGAGAATTGATATAGAGGAGGCAAAGACGATGCCTAAATGGCTGGTGTAGACTTTGTGAGATAGCAAATTAGATGCACCTCTATCATATCGTACTACTTCAGGCTCTCATAGTGCTTTTTTTGCATCACATTGCTATGTTATGTTTGCCTCTACTCTTTGTGATGAGAGTGATCCTGTTTCGTTAGATGAAGCACAACATTCATAAAATTGGATGGTTGCTATGCAATCAGAATATGATGCTATTATGAAAAATGGTACTTGGTCTTTATGTGAATTGCCTCCTGACAAGAAGGCCGTTGGCACTAAATGGGTATACAAGTTGAAGCATAGGCCTGATGGAACAATTGACATGTATAAGGCTAGGCTTGTCGCAAAAGGTTATGCTCAAGAAAGAGGCATTGATTTTGATGAGACCTTTGCTCCTACATGCTGAATAACTACTGTTTGTAGATCTGTGCACTTGCAGCTCATCATGGTTGGAATATACATCAGTTGGAGATTAAAACTACATTTGTGAATGGTGACTTACATGAAGAAGTGTATGTTTTTCAACCCTCTGTTTTTGTCCAAAAAGGGCATGAAAACAAAGTGTGGAGACGTGCCTCATTCGAGATGTTAGATTTGGGGCATTTGCATCATTTTTGGGCATTCAATTTATGTAAATTCATGGCGGATTAGCTTTGTGTCGAAAAAAAAATATTGACACATTATTGCAACGTTTTGACCTTGAAGACTGCAAACCTATTGTCACTCTTATGGAAACATGTTTATGGTTGAGTCTTCACGATGTTGGAGATGCATTTGATATTGTTCTCTATCAATAGGGTGTTGAATGCTTGATTTATTTATGCATTACTTGGCTAGATATTCAGTTTTTTGTCTCGCAAATGAGCAGGATTATGTATTGCCCAAGTGTCAAGCATTGGCATGCAATTAAGTGCATCTTTCACTACTTGAGTGGTACCTGACTACTTGGATTGTTTTATCCCAAGGGGAGATCAGTGCTACCAGATTTACATGCTTTTTCTGACTCTGATTAGGCTAGTTGCTATGACACTCATGTGTCCACTAGTGGTTTTTGCTTCATGCTTGGTAGCTCATGTATATCTTGGTTGGGCAAGAAGCAGCCTACTATGGCCACTTCTAGTTGTGAGTATAGGAAAAAATTCATAACAATTGTTGAGTGTGTGTGGCTCAGATATGCCTTATGGCTGATTTGGGTGTTGGTCAGTCTTCTGCCACCATGATCTTTAGTGATAGTCATAGCATGTTGGTTGTTGCGAGGAACCCTTTGTTCCATGCTTGCACTAAACACATTCAGGTGCACTGTCATTATGTTAGGGAGAGGTAAAGGGAAAAGGTAAATGGTGCTTGTCTACTAGTAAGAAGAAATCTACTAATGTTGCACAATTGAAGAAGAAAGACAAAGATGAGAAGAAAATAGAAAAGCATAAACAATTTAGCAAATACTATAAGGGAATTAATCATATCATAAAGAGTTGTCCAAAACTAGTTGCAAAAGAGGCAAAGAAGAAAGAAGCTAGAATGATTGTTTGAGAGGCCTCTACACCTAAAACAGAGTGTGCTAATCTTGCTCAAAATGAAGAATGGGTATGTACTAGTGTTTGCAGCTATGATCCATCTTCTCATGAGCATTGTATGTTTGTAGTAGACTCATATGTTTGATACTCTGATAGTGGGATAACCAAACATATTACCTCACAATGTAGTTTCTTTAGTTCACTTGCGCCTGCCCCTATAGGGAATACTATCATAGTGTTAGCAAATCCTCTTATCCTATAATGGGATGGTAAGATCATTATGACTAGTGTTGATGGAAGTTCTTTAACATTTTCATATGCTTTGTATGTGCCATACATCAAGAAAAAATTGTTGTTAGTTTGAGCATTTGCCAAGATTGGGTTGGTTCTCAAATTTGTTTATGATAGGTGTATAGTACATGATCTCTCAAATGGTGATGTTATTATTGATTCTAGCATTTTATGACTTGGGATGCATAAGATCATAGACTATGCAAAATTTGTGAATGATTCAACATGTTCTGTTCAAGTTTTTTAGCCTATCTCAATTGCAAAGCTTTGACATGCATGATTTGGTCATTTGAATTTTGCTAATTTTCTTTGGTTGCAAAAATTTGAAATGGTGTCCTCTTTGCCCAAACTTTAGGCATTTTGTAAAAATCTTTGTGAAAGCTTTATTGTGGGCAAAATATGTCAAGAGAAGGGAGATAAGGAAGAGAGCTCTCACACAATCTTACATACAAAGAGAAGAGCACACACAAATTAAGGCAAGGAAAAATGATCTTCTTCTTCTATTACATAAAGAAAATATACAACTAGTACAATATATACAAAAAATTATGACTTAATACAACTAGTACAATATATACAAAAAATTACATAAGGAAAAACCTAATGTCTGTGAATGAGTGAGATGGTAGGAAAGAAATGGGCTATCACTCTTGATAGCTAAATCTAGTAAAGCTCAATAACTTATCCCTCACATATATCGGTGTACCCATTATACATGTCAGAGAAATGAAAAGTGATACATGTCATCCTTGATCATCACATTTTGAGCTTGATATCTCAACACTCTCCTTCAAGCTCAACATCATGTCCTATAATCCAAGCATGTGTTGAAAGTTCTTCAGCTTCTCTGCTCCAAGTGCTTTAGTAAAAATATCAACAACCTGCTCATCTGTCCTCACATAAACAAGATCAATATCACCTGCTAATGCCTTTTCCTGATGCAGTGATAATGTACCTCAATATGCTTTGTTCTCGCATAAAAAATAGGATTCCGTGTTAGCTGTATGTGGCTAAGATTATCACAATAAATGATGATAGGCTTCTACACTTCCACACCTAAATATGCAAGTAGCATCTTCTAGCCATGATGCTTCACATGCTTCCATTGCAACACCTCTATACGCATCCTCTTTACTTGAAAAAGCAACAATAGGTTTCTTCTTACTACTCATAGCTTCAATCCCAAGTGAGAATAGAAAGCCACTAGTAGATCTTCTATCTGCAATACTACCAATCCAATCTACATCGGTGTATCCATGAAGCTACAATTCTGCACCAACTTCATAAAACAATGCATAATCCAAAGTAGCACTCACCTACCATAGAGTGAGTCTCAAAGCATCTAAATGTGGTTTTTTGGGAACCTGCATAAATTGACTTTGAAGTCCTATAATGTAGCTTAGATCAGGTCTTGTAATTGTGAGAGATATCAAACTTCCCACAATTTTCTTGTACATAGTAGCATTTTCCAATGCTTCACGTGATGTAGTATCCAACCTCAAATTATGATATGATGGCATACAAGTTGGTTTACAATCAGCCATACCATACTTTTGTAGCATACTAAACTTATATTGCCTTTGCAACATCCATATACCTGTTTTTGTATGTATAAAATCAATGCCCAAAAAATAGCATAGCACACCAAGATCTTTCATGTCAAATTCCTACATAAGGAGTTGCTTTACCTCTTCAATGATTTCTTCATTATCACCACCTACAATCAAGTCATCAACATAAATAGCCACAATCATGATACCATCATCACCCTTCCTTACGTATAATGAGTGATCTGCATCACACAAAAAATCCAATGGCGGTTAAATAGTACTCACGTTTTGTACTCAATTCATCTAGAACATATACATATGCAATACAACCAAATACTTTCATATGTGATAAATTTGTTTTTTTTACTTGTAAACTTCTCTTTAGGTGTAACTTGATGCCTATAAGTAGTTGGAGCTTTGTTCATGATGTATATAGCAGCGTGCACAACTTTTTCCCAATAACAATGAGGCATATTTTTCTCAGCCATCAAGGCTCTTTCTATGTATGCAATATGTCTATTTTTGCATTCAACAATGCCACTATGTTGTGGTGTGTACTTACATGAAAAATGCTTTCAAACTCCATGACTTTTTAAGAAACTAATGAACCCATTGGACATGTATTCACCTCCTCCATGAGATTTTAATGTCTAAACATACTTTCCTGTCTACTTTTCAACCATAGCCTTGAAATGATAAAAGTGAGTAAACACCTTACTCATCTCTTTCATGAAGTATATCCACAATTTTCCTCTATCATCATCAATGAAAGTGACATAAAACCTACAGCCTCCCATAGATGTGATCTCTGCAGGACTCCAAAAATCTTTATGTACTATTTCTAGCACATTCTCACTAACATGCTTGTCATACAAAAATGATGCCCTTGACTATTTACCAAATCAACAAGCTTCACATACCTTCTACATCTCTACAACCTTGAAATTTGGTAGTCCATTGACAAACTCCTTTGATTGCATCAATTTTAGCCTCTTCAAATTTGCATGTCCAATTCGCTTGTGCCAAATCTCTATGTAAGCAATAACACCTGCACCTTTTGCAAACATGGATGCATTCATTTCATGAATTTTCACATTTAAGGTGAATATCCCACCCACATTGTTTCCTTTGGCAATCAATCTTCCATCCCGTTTGTACTCTTCTACATATAACCCATCAACATTGGACCTAACTTGTAATCCTTGGTCAAAAATTTGTCCAACAAAACCTAGATTCTTTGCTATATTCGAAACATGTGGTACATTGACAAGATGTTTTACCTTCCCATCCTCCATGGATAGTGCTATGTTTTCTATATGCTCAATAGGATGTGATGTATCATCACCTATTTCAACAAATCAAGGAACTGACAATTTTTGCAAACTACTAAACCATTCTGCATTAGCCATCATGTGATTTGAAGCACTTGAATCATCATACCAGAAATTACCATTTAATTTTGAAACATGAGCAGACATCATATTCATCATGTAATGTTGGACCATGAACAACTTCTCCAAATCATCTGCACTTGTTGATGTATAATTGTTTTGTTGCCTTGTGTTATTTTGATTCTTCAATCTGCAATCATGTTCCAAATGATCACGTTTACCACAATTCTAGCATCCTTTATTGTCATTACTTGAATCATTTATTTGGAAATTTTTGTGGTCTCTTTGGCTCTCCTTGCCTCGAAACTATGCTCTACCTCTTGCATGATTTTGTTGTTGACCTTGGTAGGGAAAACACACTACATAGGGAGCACAATCACAGAGTTCTTAGGTGTTACAAATGCGGTCGAACTTGCAGTCTGTGGCTGACTAGGTCACTATATGTTTTATTAAAGAACATATACCAAGAAGTGTTCGGTGGCCATTTCGTCTTTCACATGGACACTAATGGTAACAACCTCCCACTAAATTCCAATATGGCCAAAGTAATATGGGCAAAAAATAAAGAATATAAAGAATACTTGAATGTAAGTATACAAACTATACCTCCCACCTGATGGGCATGTTACACAATATACAAGTGTTGCTCTAGCACGATGGTAAGCACCACGTTAAGAAGCTCCACCTCTTTAATGTCAATCCATAGAAGAGATAGGAGTGATATGAAGATTGTGAATGCAAGATGTAGTGAGAGTGAAGGTGAGAAGCATAGAGATGCACACACATATACACACACACAAGAAAGAGACAAGCAAGACACAATGGAAGGTTGAAAGTATACTCTATTGCTCAAGAACACTCGTACAAGCTCAAAATAGCTCTAGGCTCTTCTCTACTCATGCAAGCTAACCTCAAAAATGAGCTCTCTAAATCTATTTATAGTTTTTAGACTAGTTTTGATCGGTTTCAAATCTAGTGTCCGGCATAGTTAAAAAATAGGTTCTAGGCACTATTTGGAGGTCTAAATGAGATTTAAAAATAGCCAAAATTGGTATGCTTGTTCTACCTAAGCTCCTCAAGCTTGAGGATTCCTCAAATTGCACAAAATGGAGCTACTAATTACAAAAGTGGGTGTTTCTATGATACATATGGTACAAAAGTGATGAAAATCAATGTTTGAGGTTTTGATCAAGTAACGTAAAACATATTTCTTTTGAAAAAATGGATTGCATGGCTCCCCATGACTCTTTGTAGTCTGCCTTCACATGCTTCCTCTTCATCTGTGACTTTGGCTACTGCCAACACCCCCCTCCCTCTCACATTTGTCGTCCAGGATAGAACCTTCTTGTGGGGTCTGCGTGATATAGTTTTGTAGGAGGTCATGAGCGAGGGTGTGCTCCATGATGGGAATTCCTCATGTGAGATCAATTTCTGGTTTTTCCCAATCTATGGGCTGAGGTTCATTGAGAGACGGAAGTCAGTAGTGTGTGGAGTACACAAGTTGTTCATAAGCAAATAAATGAAGTAGGTGTGTGGGCCTGCTTATAAAAACATCAGAATGGTACTCCCAAAAGCCAATGGTAAACATCTCTTCAAATGTCGTCTTATAACAAGCGAGTGTACTTGATTCGGCAGTGCCAAGCATAACACACCCGGAGCGATGGCATAGTGCTCATATCATTTGCCAAGTCCTGATTACCATGCTCAAATCCCGGTGTGTTAACATGAGGTGCTTTGATGCAGCGGAAGATTTTAAATACAGTGTGCATCATATCAAATATCTTCACGGTCATATGTGCTGCAACATCATCCATGCGGTGTAAGCGGGGGAGCCAGTGGTGAATGGTGGCCATCATATAGCCGACGGTACGGGGTCTTCCGGGTGGAGTAAAGTAAGGATAATTAAGCAAGTCCTGACATTGCTTATTATTTTGAACTTTGATTGCAAATGCCTTCCAGGAGCGGCATCTTGGCATAGGTCCCTAACATGGGTTGTACTTCAAATGCAAGGGTGCCTTTACCATGTGTGCATCATCTCCGGATATGCCGATAATAACTCTTGGCACCGATTTGGTTAAAAGATTTTACCTTTTTGTGCTTTTGATGGCAGGTCATCAGGCTCGGATTGAGTGGCATGGGATGGTTTCTTACCTGTCTCCTTTTCAATTGCCAATTGATATTTTGCCATCAGCATGAAGTATGGTTTATATTGAAGCTCATGGCTTGACATATACCTTCGAGGGGCCAAGTGAGCAAAGTAAGGTGATTGTAAGATGCATTCCTCAATCATAGCTATGACATGTAATTGGGTCTCCACCCATGCGGGGTGGGTCGTGCCAAGTTCTTCTACTAACTTCAGCCATGCGGGTGTAGGGAGTTCAAAAGTGTCTTGGCCTTCTGCCATGACACGTCTGCTTGGGATGGGTTGTGGGTCATAGGCCCCTTCATATGTTTCCTCCACTAGTTAGAGATAGTTTCGTCTTCAGTCAGAATTTTGGGTGGGGAATCTGGCCTGGGAGGCTCGGAGTGAGGAGCAATCTATGCCTGAAGAGTAAGTACCTGCACGCGTAAAGGATTGATTTCTTCTATAATCTCTGGAGGGTTGACTTCAAGAACTGGTGGTGGTTGTTGCATAGGTGTTTGCAACAGTGGCAATTTATGGTCGTTCTGTAGCTTCTGATATGCTTCATTCATATTGTCATAATCCTCTAAGAGTCATGCATGATCTTCTTATAACATCTGCATAGATTCAAAGGCTACTACTTTAAAGAGGCTCTCTTCCTTAGCCCCTACGAGGTGTCATCTTAACAGTCCCATATTTCGAGTGAGAGTAGCGTTTCTGATTGTTTGAGCCCGTAATAGGTTGTCAATATCGGTAATGGCTTCCTTCGTCTTCTGTTCATTTTCTAGTTTGAGGGAATGGTAGGCCTCGCATAGCTCTTGATATCATGCATTAAGTGAGGCATTCTCGATGGCTAAAGAGTTTAATTGCACCTATAAATCTGTAGTCGTTTGTTGTAGTGCGTGGTAGTTGGTCCCGAGAGATGCAAATTCATCTCGAACTTGTGTCATGCAAGAAAACATCTGTCAGAAAGCGGTGTCCATCGTGGGCGACAATATTAATGGTGGAGTGAGTGAAGATGTTGTGGATGTGAGCGTTGATGCAAGGGAAAGGGGAAAGGGGGGTCGGAATGTGGATGCAGTGGTGACCCTGGAGAAGTGCGATGTGTCTAAATGGGGCGGTGAAATAGATGATATGAGTGATATTGCAATGGGTGGTGAAATGTCCATGTCGCTAGATGTGGTGTCAAGTGTAGTGGCTGTGAAGAGTGGTGTGATAGTGGGTGCATGAGTGGGTGTGAATACAGGATTTACAAAGGTGGACGAATAAATTACAGATTGAGTTTCGTGGATTGCTTGGTGGAGAGGGGAGGATAGAGGGAATATAGTTTGGGGGGGGGGGGGGGGGGTGAGACTAGTGAGAAGGTCATTGGGGGGGGAAATGGGAATATAGGCCTTGGAGGGATGGGAAAAGAAGGAAAGGATGGAGTGAGAAATGGATTGGGTGGAATGGTGGGAGCTATAGGGGGCGGTTAGGTGGAATGGGTGTGGGAAGAGTTTGGGGGGTTAAGGTGACGAGGGCTTCTGCTACATTACTTGCTATAAACATGGATGATCTAGGTGACGTGGGGTTGTTGAAGCTCAAGGTCAAGGACAAAGCATGGAAGCACATCAAAAAAGTGGACATAGAAGAAGAGAGAGCAAGTAGGGAGCTCCAAGAAGTGTATGTCAAATTTTCAGAAGAATCCCCTACAAAAATAGTGATTTTCATCACTAGAAACCATTGTAAATACCATTATCTATTTTTAGTAACTCCATTTTGTTCAAGCCGAGGAGTCCTCGAGCTTGAGGAGTATTAGAAGTACCATCGTACCAATTTTCATAATTTTTAGACTTCGTTTGAGCCCTCAAATAAGCCCTGGAACCTAATTTTTAACTAGGCCGGACACTAGGTCTGGACAGGGCCAAAACTAGTCAAAAAACTATAAAAAGAGCTAGAGAGCTCATTTTTGAGGTTAGCTTGTGAGAGAATAGAAATTTTGTAAGAGAACTCTTTTGCATTCTAAGCTTTCCATTGTTCCTCTCTTTGATCTTACTTTGTGCGCGTGTGTGCGTATGTGTGTGCATGTTTGTGTGCTTTCACTCACACACTTGTGCCTTCACTTGCTCGTGGTCTTCATACCGGTCCTCACGTCTCCGCGGATTGACAAGTAAAGGAGGTGGTGCTTACGCTTGAGCTACACCAAATTTTGGCGCCGTTGCCGGGGAGAGAGCTTCGAGGACGAGCGTTGTGATGGTAAGATCGTAGATTTGCGACGTTGGAAGGTAAAAAAAACTGTCATTTCAGTTCATTTTCTGTTTTTTCCTCTTCATCTTCATCATCATCATCATCTCCACCTTCTTCCATCTTCTTCTTCACAGAAATTTCTTGTTTTTAGTGCATTTTCACCATTTTCATACCATTTTTCATGCATTATTGTGTGGGAAGGAGTTAGGAGGTGCAAGGGAGAGCAAGCGCTGCATTTTTTTTATGATTTTCTGCTCATACGGAGCTTGCCATAGCCGGCGCTCAGAAATTTGAATTTCCCGCCAAAAAACGCGATTCTGTGATGAAAATCGCGATTCTGTGAAAATTCAAAATTTTTTGAAAAATCACGATTTTCAGTTTTCCCGCCTAAAAGTGGTTGAAAAAAATCGCGATTCTCAAAAAAAAACACGATTCTCTGCTCAAAATCGCGATTCTCACAAATCACGATTTTCAGCAAAAACACGATTTTGTGAAAAACACGACTTTCTACTCAAAATCACGATTCTCACAAATCACGATTTTCAGCGAAAAATACGATTTTGAGAAAAACACGATTCTCTATGACAAAATCGCGATTTTCATGCCAAAAACACGATTTTGTGAAAAAGGCGATTCTGTGAAAACACGAATTTTTGCTCAAAATCGCGATTTTCAAAAACACGATTTTGTGCTCAACATCGCGATTTTCATGTGAGAAATACGATTTTCAAAAAACACGATTCTCTGCTCAAAATCGCGATTCTCACCAATCACGATTTTCAGCAAAAAACACGATTTTGTGAAAAACACGACTTTCTGCTCAAAATCGCGATTCTCACAAATCACGATTTTCAGCCAAAAACACGATTTTGAGAAAAACACGATTCTGTGGGACAAAATCGCGATTTTCAAGTCAAAAACACGATTTTGAGAAAACACGAATTTTTACTCAAAATCGCGATTTTCAATTCACGATTTACTGCTCAAAATCGCGATTTTCATGTCAAAAACACGATTCTGAGAAAACACGATTTTCAATCAAAAACACGATTTTGTGAATCACGGTTCTCTGAGTCAAAATCGCGATTTTCAGAAACACGATTTTGTGATCAACATCGCGATTTTCAGAAACACGATTTTGTGATCAACATCGCGATTCTCTGAAACACGATTTTGTGATCAACATCGCGATTCTCTGAAACACGATTTTGTGATCAACATCGCGATTCTCTGAAACACGATTTTGTGATCAACATCGCGATTCTCTGAAACACGATTTTGTGATCAACATCGCGATTCTCTGAAACACGATTTTGTGATCAACATCGCGATTTTCAAATCACGATTTTCTGCTCAAAATCGCGATTTTTTTGACTTCACAGCATCGCGATTTTCAGAAAGTTCACAAAATCGCGATTTTCTCCAAAGGTCCTGTTTGCCTGTTTTGACCCCCAGGAGCCTGATTTGACATAACTTTCTCATCCAAAGTCCATTTTTTGAGCTCTATAGCTTGTTGGAAAGCTCGTTTCAAATCCTACACGATCTCAACTGTTTTTTTCAAGAATAATGCGTTGATTTTGAGATAGGATAATTTGAAGTTGACCCTCAGGTGGGACTAGGGAACCAAGGGGGCTCTAAAGAATTGTGAACCATACCAAAGGGAAAATTTGGACTCTTGACTAAAGCTTATGAACCTGAGATCTGGTAGACACTTAGGCAAGGATAAACAAAGCATTAGATCTTCTGAGGCTAGTGTCAACCATACATCCAAGTCTTGGGCACAACAACTAAGTGGTCATCTTTTACTCAGATCAGACACAAGTGATTCAGAAATGTCTTTTAGTATGGGAAAACCTGCAGGTGGCTCAGGGACTGCCCATCTACAAACACCGGAAGGTCCCTATAAGACACAGTTGGAATATATTCGGACCAACCAATTAGGTGCTCGCATCTATGAGGATGGTCTGAGGCGATCAGTGGTCCAACTCAAAAATCCAGATCAATCCTTTGGACTTGAACACCCGGTGGTCAAGTTCGAAGAGGGTTCATACATTGATAAGGAAGGAACCATGTATGTGGTTACCAACCAACCAGATAGGACCGATGAGTTGGGAAATATCATTCATGAGAATGAGATAGGAGACCTAGAACAAGGAAACGTAGGACAAGGACCCCAGACTCCTAGAGGTAAGTCAGTTTTGACCCGAGTGATCACTCCGGACTGGATCCCTCAAGACAACAAAAGCATAGAACTATTTGTGAATAGAGAAACAGAGGAAGCCTTTTGGAGGTTCAAGCCAGATCAACCTAGCCAATTGGGCATAGTTATCATCTATGAATTCAAAGATCCTGAGATACCAGGCAAAGTTGTCTACCTGGATAACACATCAGAGAAAATTTTCTTGGTAACGGAACATGATAGACATGCATATACATGGAAGAATGACATGATTTTCCCCCCACCAAGATCCAATGTTTCCCATGGCCTCCAAGGGGTAGGATCATCCCAGGCTCATGAAGCCCAGAGAGAAAGAACTAGAGAGAGACCTGAGGTAAGTTTTGCACACACCGTGGGCAGGAATAGGTCAGGATTTGAAAATGAAAGACCTGAAAGAGAGAGACATCAAGCACATAGGCAACAAAGAGATGAACAGGATTTTCCATTGCCTAGACCCCGGGAGTACCCAAGAACCCTTAAACCCAGTCACGTGATCAAGGCAATGAAGAACTATTTCGATGGGACAGGGGATCCTTATGATCATGTGGCCGAGTACAAACAAGTGCTGAGAGCCGAACAAATTGAGGACTGGTTCACCCAGTACGAGGCATTTGGTTTGACCCTTAAAGGCACTGCCTTAGCTTGGTTTCAACCATTGAGTAGAAGCAGCTATCGCGATATAGGTCAACTGCTAGACGAATTCATTGTAGAATTTTCCAAGAGTGGTATCAGGCATAACACATCGTCCCTGATCCATAGTTTCAAGCAGACACCCCAAGAAACAGTGCGACTAGCAGGTAGAAGGTTCAGACAGTACCTAGAAAGATGCCCTGCTCCAGAGCTACCCACACCAGCCAAACAAGTGGCTTTGTTTTTAGATGGCTTATTGAGCACAAAGTTAAGATCCTATGTATACTTGAAAGATCCTAGATCCATAGAAGAGTGTGTGCGGACGTGCATAGACATAGAAGATAACTTGGGTGAGGAGTTAGGATTGGCCAAACTCTACAAAGATTCGGATAGTTCTACTAGTCATACTTCAAAGATCTCCATAGAAATAGAAGAGATAGCTGAGCAAGTTGCCAAGAAGCTGGGGGTCCAAAATAAACAAACACAGGGAGTCACTTCATTGAATCGGTGCTATACTTGCGGAGGTGACCACATGGCTAACGTATGCCCAATGCAAAACCAAAACATTAGAGAAAGGAATGCTCCATATTGCACTATTGAGAGAAAATACACAAACCACACGGCTCAAGATTGTCCCTACAATAGGCAGGCTGTTAGACAAAATTATCAGCAACCTTACCCACAAGGTAGGTATCAGAATCAATACCAACAGCCATATTACAGACCACAACAGCAATATCAGGTACCATATAGGCCACAACCTGTCTTGGTAAACCAACCACCAGCTCCAGCCAATGTGATTCCAGTCAAGTATGCTGTGGGAGAGGAAAATCCAAATAGAGCTTTGGTGCCACTAACCCCATTGATACCAGATAATGACTCTCATGCTCATAGTTCAGACTACTCCCATGAAGGTAGTCCACATGCTTATTACACAGAGTCACCTGAACATAGCGAGATTTACTCGTATCAATATGAGGCACCGCCTATGGAGCAAAATTGGGAGCCAGAATACTCCAATGTCATGTACACAAATCCTAACCCTAGGCCCCAGTTGAGACAAATGAGACCACAAGCCCCTAGAGGATCTTGTTTCAGATGTCATGGTGACCATTTCATTCGTGACTGTCCCCACCCACCATCTCCGAGTCAAGGACAGGCTATCACAATACAGGCTTTTTGTCCTGATTGTGGCAAAGACCATCTCCCCAGAGATTGTCCAAGAAACCCCTCTAGTGCACCCAAGATTACACCCATTAATGTGGTAGGCTTAGTGGCAGATCCAAGTTCAAGTAGTAGCAATGTGGCTCCTATACAAGCTGTCACTAGAGCACAAGCCTTAAAACAGGATAAACCAGTAGAACAATCAGAGTCGAGTGAATCGGGAGAGCCTAGTAAGAGGAAAACAAGAACATGGAAGGATACCAGAGAGAAGGCCAATCGCAAGTGGAATAAAAAGTTATCGGAACTAGAAGAAAGCTTAAAAGAAGCGAAAACAAAAATAGAAGACATTGCATCTCAAAGCCCCTCGCATGCCGAAACTCCATCCACTCCACCTCATCCCACCCCACCACCCATTGTAAATAGACCGCAACCAGGGTCTGTTCTTGCAGATCCAACCCCAGAAGGCTTGGACATGATGTTCAAGGCCTACCAGGCTCGACTTCAAGAAGGGCCTACAGCGGCAAACCTAGACAAGAGTTACCCTAGAGCAGATTTAGAGATTGAACGGATGAAAATGTGCATGAAAATGGTAGAACAAGCTCAAGCCATACTTGAGACTAGTCAAAAGTTCAATCAGACAAACTCTATCAAATCGGATTTGCATTTCCAGGGCTTACTAGAACGATTAGAGCAGTTGGTAAACAAACCACAAGTTTCTCTACCTCCACAGGCTCAACCAGTTATTGAAAGAGGAAGCTCACCACCAAGGGGAGCTTATGTTCCTAATTCCACGGATGCTGGAATACCTCCTTCTATTCAACAGTACTCTCAAGAGTTCTTGCGGGAAATACAAGAGGAGAAATGGGCCAAGGAGAAGGGTAATTCCCCTCCTATTCCTGAGATTGATGATCTTCATGATCAATTTCCCCAAGACATTCCATCTATTTACGAAGATGAAGCAGAACAAGAAGACGAAAGATTAGATTTTGAATCTAATACCTTAGAAGAACTGCCTCAATTTCCAGGCCCATGGGAATCTGAATCACTCCAGATTAGAGCTCCCACAATACTAGTAAGAAATGAAGACTCAGTGGTTCCAAGGAACACGGATGTCGTGAAGAACACTAAGGTTCAGTGTCATCTCACTGTAGAAGAGTTGCTCAAAGCAAAACCTGAGTTATGGAATCATGTGAAGGATCAGGTCCCAGAACTTGAGTCCAATATGCCAAAAGTAGGCTCTAAGCAAAGGGTACCAGAGATACCTCTAGACAAAATAGGGGACATGTGTGAGGGTGAAGAAGGTAATACTTATCTTCCAATCACCTACCAAGGTTACACAACCAAAGCAATCATAGATTCAGGTGCTGGTGTTGCTATTGCGACCACCTCCTTGTGGAAGCAATGGGGCAAGCCCACATTAAGACCAACTAGAATGAAGCTTCAAATGGCTGATGGTCATTTTGAGAGACCTCTAGGATTGCTAGAAGGGATCACTCTAACCACTTGTGGTGTAGAGTTTGAGCACACATTTGCTATATGTGACTTTGAGAAAAATAATGTCTTTGAGATGGTCCTAGGAAGACCCTTCCTACGACAATTGCAAATAGTACAGGATTGGGGAACTAACTCCTTGTACTTACAGCACTTAGGGGTCACCACTAAGGTCAATTTGAAGGATTACACCTTCAGAGATGTACCACCCCTACAGTGGAATTCTATCCACAAAGCAAAAGAAGATTCCATCTCTGTGCATTCTGAAAGTTCACCTGATCCATCATGGCTGCATGAAGATACTCATTTGTGGATGTGCAAGGTTGCAAAGTAAGAGGAAAAACGTTTAAAGGCAAGAGAAGAAGGAACTTCGTTAGGAGATAGACCAGTTAGAGACCCAGCCTACACACCGATGATCTTTCCAGATGAGGAGTTTGAGCCTCATGGCTGGCCAGAAATCTTAGCCACCATGGACATTGCTGTCAATGAGGAACAGTGGACACCTCATTGTGATGAGGAGGGTTATGATATCTCAGTGTTCATGTGTCAACCCTTGCTAGAAGAATGTGACCCTAGTGATGTCATAGAAGAGGAAGAGAATGACGATGATCTGGAGTCTATTGTGATGGATAGTTGCTTTAACTCAGAGCAGCACTATTTAGAAGATATAGGAGTGTTCACCCAGAAAGAAGAAGAACCTCTCACAAGTATTAAAACAGTAAACTCAAAGGATGGAAGTGAGAGTAGTCAAAAGAAAAAGAAAAGAAAAGCAGTGAAACAAGAAAAGGAGGAATCATTGTTTGAAGTACCAGAAAACTTCAAGAAATATGAAGTTGACGACCGCAAAATTTTGGTACGAATGCCTAAGAGAGAGGCCATCATAGGAGAATCATATGATAATAAAGAAAAGACCAAGAAGATTGTAGTGACCATTGAAGAGAACGAAGAGAGATGCACATATATAGGAGATGACCTAAGTGCAAGAGAAGAAATGGAGCTCATAGCTCTATTAAGGGAATATAGGGATGTGTTTGCATGGCACTATAGAGACTTGAAAGGGGTAGATCCAAGAATTTGCTCTCATACTATCCCCATGACTGCTGATGCTAAGCCCTCCAAACAGAAGCCCTACACATATAATGATACCTATGCCGCCAAAATCAAAGAAGAAATTGATAGGTTGATTGAGGCTGGATTCATCTATGAGATTGAGCATACCGAATGGGTGTCCCCCATTGTTGTGGTACCCAAGAAGAACGGGAAGTTGCGAGTGTGTATTAACCTTAAAAAAGTTAATGCCGCTACGATTAGAGATAGTTATCCACTTCCAATCACAGAACACCTTTTGGAGCGTGTTGCAGGCAAGGAAGTTTATAGCTTCCTTGATGGATTTTCAGGTTACAATCAAGTGGCCATTGCCCCAAAAGATCAACACAAAACAGCTTTTGCTACAGAGTGGGGAATCTTTGCATTTCGGGTGATGCCATTTGGGCTCACCAATGCACCTGCAACATTCCAAAGGCTCATGTATCATGTCTTCAAAGAGTTCTTGCGAAAGAGCTTAGAAGTGTATGTGGACGATTTATGTGCTCATTCCCAAGAAAGAAGGGTTCACATCCCTGAACTCAGACAAATCTTCAACAAATGTAGAGAATATCGAGTGTGTCTGAACCCAGAAAAGTGTGTGTTCATGGTGCGTCAAGGTAAAATCCTCGGTCATATTGTTTCTAAGAATGGAATCTCAACGGATGAAGATAAGGTACGAGCCATAGCGGAGCTGCCAAGGCCAAGGAATGTTAAAGAGGTACAAGCCTTTATGGGCCATTGTGGATATTACCGTAGGTTTATCCACATGTACGCGATCATAGCTAGACCCCTTTATGCCTTGTTGTCTAATTTTGAGTGGAACGACGAATGCGAGAATTCTTTCAATGAACTGAAGAAACGTTTGTGCACAGCACCAATACTGACCACTCCTGATTGGAATAAACCATTCCATGTCCATGTGGATGCATCCAATCATGCCATAGGATGTGTGCTGGCACAACCCACAGGTGAAGGGAATTTAGATTTGCCCATAGCATATGCTAGTAGACAACTAAACCCAGCCGAAAGAAATTATACCACAACCGAGCGAGAAGGGTTAGGCATGGTATATGCTGTAAAGAAGTTTAGACACTATTTATTGGCCAACAAGTTCAAGTTCTTCACTGATCATCAAGCTTTGTTATATTTGGTCAATAAACCTTGCAATACTGGACGCTTAGTAAGATGGTTCCTCTTACTAATGGAGTACGACTTTGAAGTTGTTGTCAGGAAAGGTAGAACCCACCTTCGGGCAGATCACCTTTCTCGCATTACTTCAGGAGAGTCACCACAAGGAGTGTCTGATGAACTACCTGATGCTTATCTGTTCAATTTGGAAGTTGTTCCTAAATGGGCAAATAAGTTGGTACCAGTCCTAACCTTCGGCCCTGCAAATAAGACTGTGAAAACATCACAAGAAGAAATTGTAAAATCACAAAAATATCACATATTGGCAGGAAGCATGTACAAACAAGATACTGAGGGTGTATTAGCTTGTTGTGTCGAGGATGATGAACATAGTAGTTGGTTGCAGCAAGCTCATGAGGGATTGCTAGGAAATCACTATTCTAAACAACGAACATTGCAGAATTTGAAACGTTTAGGAGTGTATTGGCCTAGCATGGACAAAGAAATACATGAGTGGATCAAGAATTGTCCAATGTGTAGAGAGAAACCACCAG
Organism: Ceratopteris richardii; assembly: GCA_020310875.1. Lineage (NCBI taxonomy): Eukaryota > Viridiplantae > Streptophyta > Polypodiopsida > Polypodiales > Pteridaceae > Ceratopteris > Ceratopteris richardii. The sequence goes on along the minus strand of CM035417.1, from coordinate 55,431,035 downwards.
TGGAGCATGCGACCCTTTATCAAGTATCATTAATTCCAGATTGGAGTACTCCATTGGTAGAGTTTATGAGATCGGGAAGATTACCCAAAGAGGCCAGTCTAGCAAGAAGACGAAATATGGAGCAAGAGGCTCAAGGCTATGCCTTAGTAGGAGAAAACCTATACCGAAGAGGTAAAGATGGTTACTTAAGACTGTGCGTTCATGAATCAGACTATTTAAGGGTCTTAGAGACTGCACACAGTGGTGTTGCAGGTGGACATTTTGGCCCTGACCGAGTGATTAAAACCATTCTATTCTCAGGACTTTGGTGGCCCACTCTTCATATGGATGCACATACCTATGTGAAGAAATGTGACACATGCCAACGTGCACAATATCCAGTGAGAAAAGACGAGATGCCCTTGAGGCCAATGATGGGAGGACGTGCATTTTCGAAGTGGGGCATAGACTTCATAGGTCCTATTAACCCCCCAGCTAGAAACTCCCATGCAGAATACATCATTGTAGCCACAGATTACCTTACAAAGTGGGTAGAAGTCAAAGCCACAACAAAGAATGATGCTCAGACTACGGCTAAGTTCTTATTCGAGAATGTGTTCACGAGATATGGACTACCAATAGAGTTGGTGAGCGATAGAGGCACACACTTCTTGAATGAAGTCATTGAAAATCTTCTCCAAGAATTCTTGGTGATACATAAGAAATCCGCCCCCTATCATCCACAAGCCAACGGACAAGCTGAGAGTACCAATAAGATCCTCTGTAACGTATTGACAAAATTGGTAAATAATAAACGCTCTGATTGGGACAAACAACTTCATCATGCTGTTTGGGCTTATCGAGTCGCCTACAAAACGGTACTCAACGCCACCCCATTTCAGATGGTCTTCGGACAGAACGCTGTGCTACCATTAGATTTCTTAATCCCTGCCTTAAAAGTAGCACAAGAGTATGAGTGGAATGGGCATGAATTGTCCTCTAGGATCTTTGATCTCGAACGCTTGGGTGAAACGAGGCTACGAGCGGCAGCAGGCATCTACGCTGCAAAGAAGAGGCAAAAGGCATACTTTGATGCACACATCAAGGATAAGGGATTGAAAGAGGGAGATCTAGTGTTGGTATACACACTAAAACAACATGCCCGTAAGTTGGAAAAAAGAGGTTATGGACCCATGATCATTAATAGAATTTCCACTAGTGGCGCAGTTCAGTTGGCCACTCTAGAAGGAGATATCTTGCCAAACTATATTAGTGGCTGTAGAGTCAAGCTATATCAAGAACCTCTTACTGAGGATATGCTAATGAGACTCAACACTGCGAAGAAGCGAAAAGAAGAAGAGTTAAGAGTGAGAGAAGAAGCACAGGAAGAGGCCAGAGAGCGTATTAGGCAAAATAAGTTAAGGCGATTAGGCCTAGATGTCAACTCAAAAGCCCCAAAATATCACATGGATATGTGTCAAAAGTCAGGCATTGCGACTTCTCAGGTCATTGACCGAAGACCCTTTGTGACCATAGAGATAGGACAAGGGAAGGGTGCAAGGACGGTGAAAGCATTGATTGACTCAGGTGCAGCAAGTAGTGCAGTTAAACTTTCCTACTGCCAAGACTTGGGGTTGAACATCAATCCCATAGAAGCTTATCTCATAGGATTGGGAGGTGTGGAAACCCCTTGTTTGGGCGAGGTGGAACTTCCCATCTACCTTCAAGATGTTCCAATGAAAGTCAAAGCGCTAGTATGTCAAGATGAGAACCTTACAGAACCACTTGTCTTGGGTCAAGATTGGATCTATGACCATGCAGTTAACTTAAACCTAAGAAGTCAAATTCTTCAAGTTTGGGTACATGAACAATGCATTACATTAGAATTAGAGAACTGCATGCTCCTAGATCATGGCACCACACACTCTCTTAGTTCTTCCAAGACTAATCATATGAAAGAAGATGTTGTATGTGTCAAAAGCTCTATGATGCAGAAGGAGTCAATCGTGGAAGACCAGGTTCGAAGGCGGGTGGATCTTTCTTCTTCTCCAAAGACTCAAGTAGCCATAGTAGTGAGCCCACCACACAAGCAAACACAACCGTTCACGGCAACTGCTACATCAAATAGAAAGACACCATTCGATAAAAAAGCGGTTCCGGGCATGAAGCAGATCTGGGTACGCAAAGGAGAGCAACCACCAGTCTTACCCCCACAAATCCCATCCATGCACACTAACCAAGCCAGAAGACGAAGGAAGCAGCTCAGACAAGCTCCGTCACAAGATATCCAACAAGTTTGGGTGCGTAAGAAGTTAGCTGCAGCTCAACAAGGGCAATTACAGATGTGGGTACCTAAGAAGATCCTACACCCACAACAACCTTTGTTCTCCCACATGCAAAAGGTTTCAACAAAGAGGCCAAAAAGAGAAAAGGGTAAGAACCACGTACAGAGACCAAAGGAAGATCAAATCAGCTCTTCAACATTAGTAGGAAGACATGCAAAAATGATATGGGTTTGGAAGCCAAAAGTGCAAGTAGCCTCCACCGAACCAAAGCATCAACCACACTGGATACCACAGTTCAGAAAGCATCCAAAGAGAAAGACGCCTGAAGTGACCTCTACAGTGCCAAATGATGTTCTAAAATGGACTCCAATAAGGAGGATTACATCAGTTCGAGACTCAATGGATACCTCCACTAAGGCCGGCATCAACCTCCACAAATAACATCGAAAGCCTCGAACGAGCAACAACCATGTGCTCCTTGCACAACCCTGTCTTTTGCACCATTTAGGTCATGCATTTCCAAAGTATGCATTAATATAGGGCCACATTACACGGCCGTGCATAGACACACTTGAGAATCCCATGCACAAGAGCACAGTGACATATGTCGAACATTTCTATTGATACTAACTTTTGTGTTCTTGTTTTGTGATATTCTGTTCCTCAAAAAAAAAAAAAAAAAAAAAAAAAAAGAGAGAAGTGGGAGAGAGCTTGTTCCCAGTGTGTCTCGGCCAGCAGTGAGATTATTGCTGCCTTATCTGGTAGAGGACAAGCATTTGGCATGAACATGGCATCTACAGCTATGATTTTCTCTTACCATGGTAGGAATGAAGAGCTTGAAGGTCCGCAACTTGCGTGATGCTTAACTACTTCATGTACCAGAGCATCCAAGGAGATATCTGCAAAAGGTAGTTCTGGAGGAGAAGACTCCTGCATATGGTGAGCTAAAGAGTATATGTGAAACACAGCTTGGTGTAGTTACCCGATGTTGCTTGCCAAGGAATATAAAGCAATTCAATTCTCAGTATTTCCTGAACCAGTATGGAACAGTAGCACTGGTGAATGGTCTATGTCAATCAGCATGGTAATCTCTTAGAAACCGGCACGTGTCCAATATTCCTCTGAGTGTCAATATAGGGAAGTGAACGTGCATGAGCCCAAGCTCAGAAATGCACATTGTTAGTGACAAATGTTGCTTTGAAAAGAGGAGAGGGGATCCACCACTCAAAAGATCTCATCAGTGGACAATCAACATGGACATTCATCAACAAGGTTCCATCCCAAAGGCCGAGTGTACAACACGAAGAGGCAAACATCCATCAACCTTCGCCATGGTAAGTATCTTTACTCTGGAAACACCATAACCATGATAGTTTAGGAAACCTCTTCGTCAGCATACCCTTGAGCACTTAGCTCAAGACCCGCAATTTTTGCACCATACTTCTTCCAATGCATTTTCCAAGTAAGCATGCGTAGGGCTACATTACAAGGCCGTGCACAAGGCACATACTTTTTTCAACCCATGCACGAACACACTTACCCATCACTCAATATGGGTTATGAGTACTTGGCTTGACTACTATGAAGATCAACTTTGGAAGATCTAGAAAACATCAACGGAGACTCACAACGACACAGTCATGCTGGAATACAAGGCAGAAGCACATACCAAGAGACTACAACCTGCAAAGACTCACAAGTGATAGATGAAGAACGTCGGACGACTTGTGTTCATATAGAAGGGACACTCCCTCTCAAGGCACTACTTGGAACAATCACTACAACAAGGGTCTGTCAGGGACGACAGACTCGAGAGGGGGGGGAGTGTTGAAGCTCAAGGTCAAGGACAAAGCATGGAAGCACATCAAAGAAGTGGACATAGAAGAAGAGAGAGCAAGTAGGGAGCTCCAAGAAGTGTATGTCAAATTTTCAGAAGAATCCCCTACAAAAATAGTGATTTTCATCACTAGAAACCATTGTAAATACCATTATCTATTTTTAGTAACTCCATTTTGTTCAAGCCGAGGAGTCCTCGAGCTTGAGGAGTATTAGAAGTACCATCGTACCAATTTTCATAATTTTTAGACTTCGTTTGAGCCCTCAAATAAGCCCTGGAACCTAATTTTTAACTAGGCCGGACACTAGGTCTGGACAGGGCCAAAACTAGTCAAAAAACTATAAAAAGAGCTAGAGAGCTCATTTTTGAGGTTAGCTTGTGAGAGAATAGAACTTTTGTAAGAGAACTCTTTTGCATTCTAAGCTTTCCATTGTTCCTCTCTTTGATCTTACTTTGTGCGCGTGTGTGCGTATGTGTGTGCATGTTTGTGTGCTTTCACTCACGCACTTGTGCCTTCACTTGCTCGTGGTCTTCATACCGGTCCTCACGTCTCCGCGGATTGACAAGTAAAGGAGGTGGTGCTTACGCTTGAGCTACAGGGGTGTATGGGAGAAACTGGAGGGATGAGAGGTGAAAGAGGAAAGGTGGTGTGGTGGGCACTTCGATGATGGTAGTGAGAGTTACAATGGAGGATGAGGCGGGGAGTTGATGACTATGGTCACTTCTTCAAGTTGGGCTTCCAAAATAAGTCGAGCTTCCCTGGCATGGTGCGAAGATTGGGCATGTGTTGGTACGCGAATATACTCACATGGCTTGGAGAGTAAACGGATGCATCGTGGGTCAAACTTTGGTAGTGGTTTCCTCTGCAAATAATGTAGTGCTTCATTGCTTCCGACTTATTTAACTAATTCCTTGAAGCCTTCGATGAAAGCTTCTTCGAACCCTCTAATAGCGAGTTCTTGCTCGAGAATTGCTTGACTTTCTACTTCGGATAGTTATCTGCATGCCCAGATTGCCTGCAGAGTGAAATATAATTTTTGAATTGCCAAAGTGTAGGTGGTAGCTTTGAACGTGTCGTCTTCATGTGTACTTGCATCACCTTGAGCTTCGGTTTGCTGTTCTTGTTCATCATTTTGCACATCCTCTCAAGAATCGTGGCTATCCTAACTAGCTTTATCATCGTCATCCTCATTGTCAGTTTCTGTTCTCTCATCTTTTGAGCTGGAGACTACTTGTTCGTGCGGTTGATCAAGGGGGTGGTAGGGTAACTGGGATGTTCGTACTCTTGTGAGAAAAACTACCCTTTTGAAAATGGGAATTCACTGGAGAAAGTATCATGCATTTCAAAATCAAAGGTGGTGTTTGTTGGTTCTGCCTCCAAGTTAGGTATAGGGAAAGTAAAGGATTCTGCACCAATGGTGGTGGGACATTCTCCTACTGTAGCGGTAGGTTCTTGAATGGTGGTTGCTTGAGAAGTCACCGCACTAGTAGTACCTTATGTGATAACAGATCGTGAAAGGCGTATACAGATGGGTTGTACAGGTGCAAAGGGTTCCATTGGAGACTGTTGTGGGGACAGTTGAGGCGACGGGGATTCTAGAACTTGCAAGCATGGGATAGAACTGTGCATGCGCTTGCCTGCCCATCCTTTGCTAGCTTTTCTGGCCTTCTTGGTGGTTCCTTTGAATGCTTTTAATTCTTCACTGGTCATCGCACGTTCTATGGGCAAATCATATGCCAAACACATGTAGACAATTCTAGTAAGGGTGCAATGGTCGTGGATGACATGTTTGCATTCCATCGTTGTTGAGCTAAATACAACTAATCAATAATCCAACTAGCCAGATCTATGGTTTGGGGTCCTGTAGTGGCCAAATACAAACCAAACCAGATGCACTTTTGAGGAATAGTAAAGCGATCATGAGTTAGAAATGCAAAATGTTGCATCCATATGTGCAACGGCTTAGAGAGTTCCGGTGTGATCGTCGAAATATCTACCCACTTCAAAACATCACCATGCTTCATGGGCTCTAGAATAAGCCTTTCATGTTCTATCACCGTGTGAGTCCCATGGATCTTAAGCGCAACCCAAATGAGATCTTTTGAAAGATAAAACTTCTTGTATGGAGGATCATTTTGTAAGCTAATAGTTACACAATATAACCCAGGAGCAATAGCAGAGAAGATAGACAGATATAGGAGAATCTCAACAATTTTCTACTAATAGCAAATACAAAGATGATGGCGTTGTCCACCCGTGCGCTCTCAAGGTAGAGCTTAAATGGTGATCTAGACAACTCTAGATAGGGAGATACAAGGTAGAGGTATGCAGGCTCAATTCGATGTCTCACGTAGTGCAGAAGTCATGTATATATAGGATCATGGGTGGCCTTCCATGGACGGCTATACATGGGCGGTAGAGCGTGGGCGGCCACCGCCCATGTAATTGCCATACATGGCTTAGGCCGATTGAACTGACCTAACAAATATAAATCATTTCTAACTGCGAAAGGGCCCCCCAGTCGGGGCTGCTCACCGCTCCCCGGACCCCACAATTGGGGACTGTAGCTCAAGCGTAAGCACCACCTCCTTTACTTGTCAATCCGCGGAGACGTGAGGACCGGTATGAAGACCACGAGCACGTGACGGCACAAGTGCGTGAGTGAAAGCACACGAACATGCACACACATACACACACACGCGCACAAGGTAAGATCAAGAGAGGAACAATGGAAAGCTTCGATTGCAAAAGAGTTCTCATACAAAAACTCTATTCTCAAACAAGCTAACCCCCAAAAATGAGCTCTCTAGCTCTTTTTATAGTTTTTTGACTAGTTTTGGCACTGTCCAGACCTAATGTCTAGCCTAGTTAAAAATTAGGTTCCAGGGCTTATTTGAGGGCTCAAACGAAGTCTAAAAATTATGAAAATTGGTAGGATGATACTTCTAATACTCCTCAAGATCAAGGACTCCTTGGCTTGAACAAAATGGAGTTACAAAAATAGAAAATCACTATTGTTGTAGGGGATTCTTCTAGAAATTTGACATACACCTCTTGGAGCTCCCTATGCTTCTTCTTCTTGTGTGTCCACCTCTTTGATGTGCTCCTGTGCTTTGTCCCTGACCTTCAGCTTCAACACTCCCCCCCCTCTTGAGTCTGTCGTCCCTGACAGACCCTTGTTGTAGTGGTTGTTCCAAGTAGTGCCTTGAGAGGGAGTGTCCCTTCTGTATGAACAAAAGTCGTCTGACTTTCAGATGTGGTAGGGTTGGTTGGCTGGTTCTTCATCTATCACTAGGAGTCTTTGCAAGTTGTAGTCTCTTGGTATGTGCTTCCTCCTTGGATTCCAGCATGACTGTGTCGTTGTGAGTCTCCGTTGATGTTTTCTAGATCTTCCAAAGTTGATGTTCATAGTAGTCATGCCAAGTACTCATAACCCATATTGAGTGATGGGTAAGTGTGTTCGTGCATGGGTTGAGGAAAATATGTGCCTTGTGCATGGCCTTGTAATGTAGCCCTATGAATGCTTACTTGGGAAATGCATTGGAGGAAGTATGGTGCAAAAATTGGGGGTCTTGAGCTAAGTGCTCAAGGGTATATCGACGAAGAGGTTTCCTAAGCTATCATGGTTATTATGTTTCCAGATTAAAGATACTTACCATGGAGAAGGTCGATCGATGTTCATCTCTTCGTGTTGTACACTCGGCCTTTGGGATGGAACATTGTTGATGAATGTCCATGTTGACGGTTCACTAATGAGATCTTTTGAGTGGCTGATCCTGTCTCCTCCGTTCAAAGCATCATTTGCCAAATACATAAGTAGCAGTCTTCTCGTCCAGTATACATACAAAGATTTGTAGGGTACCAGAACTACCCCTTGCACATATCTCCACCACTGGATGCTCTCATACATGAAGTAGTTAAGCATCACTCAAGTTGCGGACCTTCAAGCTCTTCACTCTTGCCATGGTACGAGAAAACCATAGTTGTAGATGCCATGTTCACACCAAGTTCTTGACATCTACCAGATAAGGCAGCAATAATATCATCTGCTAGCCGAGACACACTTCTATCTAAACTGATAAATGTCCAGTAATCAACAGTTCCACCTTCAATTAAGCATGAGTCATTCATGTTCCATGAGCCAAACCTTGGAACAATTTTTTTTCTCTCTCTTTTCTTTCTTTCTCTCTTTTTTTTTTTTTTTTTTTTTTTTTGAGGAACAATGCCACAAAACAAGAAGACAAACATTAGTATCAATAAAACGAGTTGACATATGTCAATGTGCTCTTGTGCATGGGACTCTCAAATGTGTCTATGCACGGCCATGTAATGTGGCCCTATATTAATGCATACTTTGGAAATGCATGACCTGAATGGTGCAAAAGAGAGGGTTGTGCAAGAAACACATGGTTTTTGCGCGTCGAGGCTTTCAATGTTGCTTGTAGATGTTGATGCCGGCTTTGGTGGAGGTATCCATTGGATCTCGAAATGATGTAATTCTCCTTATTGGAATCCATTTGAGAACAGCATTTGGCACTTCCGGTGTCTTCATCTTTGGATGCTTTCTGAACTTTGGTATCCAGTGTAGTTGGCACATTGGTTCGGTGAAGGCTACTTGTACTTTGACTCTGTACGCCGTTCTTACCCTTTTCTGATTGTGGCTTCTTTGTTGAGACTCTTCGCATGTGGGAGAACATAGATTGTTTTGGATGTAAGAGCTTCTTAGGTACACACATTTGTAATCGCCCTTGTTGAGTCGTAGCTAATTTCTTAGGCACCCAAACTTGTCGAATATCTTGTGGTTGAGTTTGTCCTAGCTTCTGCATTCGTCTTCTGGCCTGGTGGGAGTCCCTAGAGGGGAATTGTGGGGTTAAGGCCGGTGGTTGCTCTCCTTTTCGTACCCAGATTTGCTTCATGCTCGGCACTACTTTCCTTTGGAAATCTCGTTGTCTATTTGATATAGCGGTTGTTCTGGTCGGTTGTGCTTGCTTTGTAGGTTGAGTTGTAGTGGCGGCATTAGTCCTTGCCCCAGAGGAGGAGTCCGCTTGTTTTTGAGCCTGTTCTTCCATGATTGAGTTCTCCCACGACATAGAGCTTTTGACACATACAACATCTCTTTGGCTAAGATAAGTTCTAGGAGAACTACAAGATGTGAGATCTGGATTTGTGAGCATGCCATTTTCTAGTTCTAATGTAAAGCATTGTCCCTGGACCCAAATTTGAAGAAGTTGACTTCTTAGGTTCAAGTTGACTACATTTTCATAAATCCAATCTTGTCCTAAGACAAGTGGTTATGTAAGGTTCTCATCTTGACACACTAGCACTTTGACTTTCATTGGAACATCTTGAAGGTAGATGGGAAGTTCCACCTCACCCAAACAAGGGGTTTCCACACCTCCCAATCCTATGAGATAAGCTTCTATGGGATTGATGTTCAACTGCAAGTCTTGGCAGTAGGAAAGTCTAACTGCACTACTTGCTGCACCTGAGTCAATCAATGCTTTCACAGTCCTTGCACCCTTTCCTTGTCCTATCTCTATGGTCACAAATGGACGTCGGTCAATGACTTGAGAGGTAGCTATGCCCGATTTTTGGCACATATCCATGTGATATTTTGGGGCTTTTGAGTTGACATCTAGGCCTAATCGCCTTAACTTATTTCTCCTTATGCGCTCTCTAGCCTGTGCTTGTGCTTCTTCTCTGACTCTCATCTCTTCTTCTTTTCGTTTCTTAGCAGTGTTGAGTCTCATTAGCATGTCCTCTGTAAGAGGTTCTTGATATAACTTGACTCTACATCCACTAATATAGTTTGGCAAGATATCTCCTTCTAGAGTGGCCAACTGAACTGCACCACTAGTGGAAATTCTATTAATGATCATGGGTCCATATCCTCTTTTTTCCAACTTACGAGCATGTTGCTTTAGTGTGTAAACCAACACTAGATCTCCCTCTTTCAATCCCTTATCCTTGATGTGTGCATCAAAGTATGCCTTTTGCCTTTTCTTTGCAGCATAGATGCCTGCTGCCACGCATAGCCTTGTCTCACCTAAGCGTTCTAGATCAAAGAGCCTAGAGGACAATTCATGTCCATTCCACTCATACTCTTGTGCTACTTTCAAGGCTGGGATGAGGAAGTCCAATGGTAGCACAACATTTTGTCCGAATACCATCTGAAATGGGGTAGCATTGAGTACCGTTTTGTAGGCAACTCAATAAGCCTAAACAGCATGATGAAGTTGTTTGTCCCAATCAAAGCGTTTATTATTTACCAGTTTTGTCAATACGTTACAGAGGATCTTATTGGTGCTCTCGGCTTGTCCAATAGCTTGTGGGTGATAGGGGGCGGACTTCTTATGTGTCACCAAGAATTCTTGGAGAAGATTTTCAATGACTTCATTCAAGAAGTGTGTGCCTCTATCGCTCACTAACTCTATTGGTAGTCCATATCTTGTGAACACATTCTCGAATAAGAACTTAGCCGTAGTCTGAGCATCATTCTTTGTTGTGGCCTTCACTTCTACCCACTTTGTAAGGTAATCTGTGGCTACAATAATATACTCTGCATGGGAGTTTCTAGCTGGGGGGTTAATAGGACCTATGAAGTCTATGCCCCACTTTGAAAATGCATGCCCTCCCATCATTGGCCTCAAAGGCATCTCATCTTTTCTAACTGGATATTGTGCATGTTGGCATGTGTCACATTTCTTCACATAGGTATGAGCATCCATATGAAGAGTGGGCCACCAAAGTCCTGAGAATAGAATGGTCTTGATTACTCGACCAGGACCAAAATGTCCACCTGCAACACTGTGTGCAGTCTCTAAGACCTTTAAATAGTCTGTATCATGAACACACAATCTTAAGTAACCATCTTTGCCTCTTCGGTATAGGTTGTCTCCTATTAAGGCATAGCCTTGAGCCTCTTGCTCCATGCTTCGTCTTCTTGCTAGACCAGCCTCTTTGGGTAATCTTCCCGATCTCATAAACTCTACCAATGGAGCACTCCAATCAGGAATTAATGACACTTGATAAAGGGTGGCATGCTCTACTAGTGGTCTCTCTCTGCACATTGGACAATTCTTAATCCACTCATGTATTTCTTTGTCCATGCTAGGCCAATACACTCCTAAGCGTTTCAGATTTTGTAATGTGCGCTGTTTAGAATAATGATTTCCTAGCAATCCTTCATGAGCTTGTTGCAACCAACTACTATGTTCATCGTCCTCAACGCAACAAGCTAGTACACCCTCCGTATCTTGTTTGTACATGCTTCCTGCCAATATGTGATATTTTTGTGATTTTACAATTTCTTCTTGTGATGTTTTCACATTCTTATTTGTGGGGCCGAAGGTTAGGACTGGTACCAACTTATTTGCCCATTTAGGAACAACTTCTTAATTGAACAGATAAGCATCGGGTAATTCGTCGGACACTGCTTGCGGTGACTCACCTGAAGTGATGCGAGAAAGGTGATCTGCCCGAAGGTGGGTTCTACCTTTCCTGACAACAACTTCAAAGTCATATTCCATTAGTAAGAGGAACCATCTTACTAAGCGCCCAGTATTGGAGGGTTTATTGACCAGATATAACAAAGCTTGATGATCAGTGAAAAACTTGAACTTGTTGGCCAATAAGTAGTGTCTAAACTTCTTCACAGCATATACCATGCCTAAGCCCTCTCGCTCAGTTGTGGTATAGTTTCGTTCCGTTGCGGTTAGCTGTCTGCTAGCATATGCTATGGGTAAATCTAAATTTCCTTCACTGGTGGGTTGTGCTAGCACACATCCTATGGCATGATTGGATGCATCCACATGGACATGGAATGGCTTATTCCAATCAGGAGTGGTCAGTATTGGTGCTGTGCATAAACGTTTCTTCAGTTCGTTGAAAGAATTCTCGCATTCGTCATTCCACTCAAAATTAGACAACAAGGCATAAAGCGGTCTAGCTATGATCGCATACATGTGGATAAACCTACGGTAATATCCACAATGGCCCATAAAGGCTTGTACCTCTTTAACATTCCTTGGCCTTGGCAGCTCCGCTATGGCTCGTACCTTATCTTCATCTGTTGAGATTCCATTCTTAGAAACAATATGACCTAAGATTTAACCTTGATGCACCATGAACACACACTTTTCTGGGTTCAGACACACTTGATATTCTCTACACTTGTTGAAGATTTGTCTGAGCTCAGGGATGTGAAATCTTCTTTCTTGGGAATGAGCACATAAATCATCCACATACACTTCTAAGCTCTTTCGCAAGAACTCTTTGAAGACATGACACATGAGCCTCTGGAATGTTGCAGGTGCATTGGTGAGCCCGAATGGCATCACACAAAATGCAAAGATTCCCCATTCGGTGGCAAAAGCCGTCTTGTGTTGATCTTCTGGGGCAATGGCTACTTGGTTGTAACCTGAAAATCCATCAAGAAAGCAATAACCTTCCTTGCCTGCAACACGCTCCAATAAATGTTCGGTGATTGGAAGTGGATAGCTATCTCTGATTGTAGTAGCATTAACTTTTTTAAGGTTAATGCACACTCACAACTTTCCATTCTTCTTGGGCACCACTACAATGGGGGACACCCATTCAGTATGCTCAATCTCATAGATGAATCCAGCTTCAATGAGCCTGTCAATTTCTTCTTTTATCTTGGCCGCATAAGTGTCATTATATGTGTAGGGCTTCTGTTTGGTGGGCTTGGCATCGGAAGTCATGGGGATAGTATGAGAGAAAATTCTTGGATCCACCCCTTTCAAGTCTCTATAGTGCCACGCAAACACATCCCTATATTCCCTTAATAGAGCTACGAGCTCCATTTCTTCTCTTGCACTTAGGTCATCTCCTATATATGTGCATCTCTCTTCGTTCTCTTCAATGGTCACTACAATCTTTTTGGTCTTTTCTTTATTATCATACGATTCTCCTATGATGGCCTCTCTCTTAGGAATTCGTACCAAAATTTTGCGGTCGTCAACTTCATATTTCTTGAAGTTTTCTGGTACTTCAAACAATGATTCCTCCTCTTCTTGTTTCACTGCTTTTCTTTTCTTTTTCTTTTGACTGCTCTCACTTCCATCCTTTGAATTTACCGTTTTAATGCTTGTGAGAGGTTCTTCTTCTTTTTGGTTAAACACTCCTACATCTTCTAAATAGTGCTTTTTCGAGTTAAAGCAACTATCCATCACAATGGACTCTATATCATCATCATTCTCTTCCTTTTCTATGACTTCACTAGGGTCACATTCTTCTAGCAAGGGCTGACACATGAACACTGAAATATCATAACCCTCCTCATCACAATGAGGTGTCCACTGTTCCTCATTCACAGCAATGTCCATTGTGGCTAAGATTTCTGGCCAGCCATGAGGCTCAAATTCCTCATCTGGAAAGATCATCGGTGTGTAGGCTGGGTCTCTAGCTGGTCTATCTCCTAGTGAAGTTCCTTCTTCTCTTGCCTTTAAACGTTTTTCCTCTTCCTCTGCGACCTTGCACATCCATAAATGAGTATCTTCATGCAACCAAGATGGATCAGGTGAACTTTCAGAATGCACAGAGATGGAATATTCTTTCGCTTTGTGGATAGGATTCCACTGTAGGGGTGGTACATCTCTGAAGGAGTAATCCTTCAAATTGACCTTGGTGGTGACCCCTAAGTGTTGTAAGTACAAGGAGTTGGTTCCCTAATCCTGTACTATTTGCAATTGTCGTAGGAAGGGTCTTCCTAAGATCATCTCGTAGACATTATTTTTCTCAAAGTCACATATAGCAAAGGTATGCTCAAACTCTACCCCACAAGTGGTTAGAGTTATCCCTTCTAGCAATCCTAGAGGTCTTTCAAAATGACCATCGGCCATTTGAAGCTTCATTCTATGATGGAGAGTGTTAATCTCCAAAAGAACAACCTACTCTTGAATTTAGAACACCTCTATATCAAGAGTAAGTCAAAACCTTCACCAAATTAAAAGATCAATGACCAAATATCAATTTCTTGACTAAACTGTGAAGAAAGAAATTCCTCAGAAAGTCTGCTGCATAGATCTTGCTCATTGACTGAGTAAATGTGTAAAGTTTTTGATAAAACTTTGCACAAGGTATCGCCTAAAGATTGCGCACCTTCTCCAAGTCAAATTACTTCAAAAGGTTCAGTAGATCTTGAGAAATCTACTTACCAAGTTAGCTATGTCTAAATCTGCACTTCTGAGAAGTCGATTTGGACACCCCTAACTTCTTAACTCTAATTCTCTCAATATAGAACCCGTTTAAGCAAATGCTTCTAGCCACGAGTAGCTTACCTTTCAACTTAAAGATTAAGTGCTTACTTGCACAAAACTTTAAACTGTGGAGTGAGAAATGATCAAATCATTAAGATCGAAATTTGCACCTGTTTCAGGAACCAGTGAGTACTTTCTCACATGTAAATGTTCCTACACACAATTCTCTTAGCCTGATCACAATTAGACTCTCAAATTCTAGCCATAGATTGATTGACTATGGACTTAGATATCTCCAAAAGGAATTCACAAAAGATCTATCACACAGAGAGAAAACACAGAAACATCGGGCACAATTTTTCTTCTATTTCTCAGAAATTTACAACTGAGTGAGATTGATGAATTCAACTCACTTCTCATGTGTCTAATGACACTCTCTACTTCTCAATACACTATTATCATGATCTCCTATTGTCTCCACTCCATGCCCCGACATTTTTCCAAAATATTTATAGGCAAATATGTACAAGTTTATGACTATTCAAAACTCTAAGTGATCTATGTGTTCACTAATGTACATATGTGTACATATCATTCATCCTGTGAATGTATCCATCTTCTTTGCTTCAAAACTTGATCTCATCTCCATCCTTTGTCCTTCAAATCTTCAATTGGTGATTGGTCTGCACCAACAGCTCCCCCTCAATCATCAATTGAGGTTTCTATAACCTTCTTTATACCTGCCATGTCTTTAAACTTCTGTAGCTTTGGTCCATCCAAGCTCTTTGTAAGCATATCAGCTACCTGATCTTTTGTTGAAGTATGTATGACTTCAATCTCCTTATCCATCACCTTCTCTCTTAGAAAGTGATATTGTATCTCAATGTGTTTGGTCCTGGCATGAAAAACAGGATTAGCAGCTAAATATAATGAACTCATGTTATCACCATAAATGATAGGTATGCTCTGTATAGTGTCAAAACTCTTCATTAGAGTCTTAAGCCATATCACTTCTTTTGCAGCTTCAACCATGCCTTTGTACTCTGCTTCTGTAGATGACAAAGCAACTGTATGTTGCTTCTTTGAGCACCAAGAGATTAACTTATCTCCCACATAACACATGTATCCATAAGTTGACCTTCTATCATCTGGATTACCTGCCCAATCTGCATCACTATAGATCTTGATATTTGTATCTGATGTAAAACCATAATACAAACCTTCTTTGAGTGTACCCTTAATGTACCTCAACACTCTTTGACCTGCAATCCAATGCTCTTTTCTAGGACAATGCATGAATTGAGACAAAACCCCTACTGCATATGATAAATCAGGTCTAGTTAAAGTAGCATAGATAAGACTACCAACCAAACTCTGATATTGTCTCATGTCCTTGAATTCTTCACCTCCAAATTTACTCAATTTGTGATTCACCTCCATTGGTGTAGGTGCTACCCTGCAATCATCCATTTTAAATTTGATTAACAAGTTTCTCAAATACCTTTCTTGGGTCACATACACTCCATGTTGAGTATATGTAATCTCCATGCCCAAGAAGTATGACAAGTCTCCCAAGTCACTTATTTTGAACTCCTTTTCCATTTGCTTCTTTAGTCTTTGTATTCCTTCCTCATCTGTACCTGTAAGGATTATATCATCAACATATATGCACATGTATATGAAACCATTATCACTTGCTTTGATAAGCAAGCTACTATCTGCTTTAGACACCTGAAATCCAAGTTCTTTCAAGAACTTTACAAGTCTATTATTCCATGCCCTTGGGGCCTGCTTCAAGCCATACAAAGCTCTCTTGAGCTTGCACACATGATCTGGATACCTTTTATCTCTGAACCCTTGAGGTTGCTCCATGAATACATCATCTGAAATATAACCATTCAAAAAAGCATTTTTCACATCTAATTGACACAATTTCCAACCTTTACATGCAGCAATTGCTATAAGTGTCCTGATGGTTGTCATCTTTGCCACAGGACTATAAGTCTCATCATAGTCAACACCATATGTCTGAGCAAACCCTTTGACAACAAGTCTAGCTTTGTACCTAGACACACTTCCATCTGCAAATCTTTTTGTCTTATAAACCCACTTACATCCAATGATCTTTTGGCTATTTGGCTTTGGAACCAAATCCCATGTTTGATTCTCCAATAATGCATCATATTCTTCCTGCATAGCTTTCTCCCAATTTTCTTTACCTTTTGCCTCTTCATATGTAGAAGGGTCTTCATCTGCTTTAATCATGTAAGCATAATCTTTGGTAGCCAAAAATGAAGTATCATAGCTATACCTTGTAGGTTGCCATTTGTTTCTTGTAGACCTCCTAAGTTCTCCACTTCTTGAGGTTTCTGGTTCTTCATATTCAGGATCAAATCTTGGTGTTTCTTCCACTTCAACCTGCACTTCATTATTCTCTTCTTCATCAATTATTTGAACCTTTGACTTACCTTTCCTTTGGCTCACAATCTCTTCATCATCTGTATTAATATTGATAGTACCTGCATACCAGGTACCTTGCTCAACAAATGTAACATCTTTTGATACAAGAAAATGTTTTGTGGATGGATTCCACAACCTGTATCCCATCTGCTTATCATCATAACCAATAAACACATATTTTTCAGCTTTAGGTTCCAATTTGTGCCTTAATTGTGATGGCACATATGCATAGGCCAAACATCCAAATACTTTGCAATGGTCTAGTGTAGGTCTCTTACCCCACCATGCCTCATAAGGTGTCATTCCCTGCAAAGCTTTACATGGTAACCTATTGACCAAATAAGTAGCTGTATTTACAGCCTCAGCCCACAAATAATTTGGGCAATTCTTCTCTTTCATCATGGACCTTGCAAACTCAACAAGAGTCCTATTTCTCCTTTCTGCTACACCATTTTGTTGAGGAGAGTACCTGCAAGTAACCTCTCTTTTTATACCTGCATCCCACAAGTAATTACTGAATTCATTAGAGAAATACTCTCCCCCTCCATCTGACCTTAGTCTCTTCAATTTATGTCCTGTAATTCTTTCTGCATATGTATGATAGTGTTTAAATGTATTAAACACTTCTGACTTATCTTTGATCACATAAATAGTGATCCATCTAGTAGCATCATCAACATAAATCACATAATACCTTGACCCATTTATACTGAAATCTTTTGATGGTCTCCACACATCTGTGTGTACCAACTCAAGTTTCTCTGAATACATAAACCCATGCTTGGAGTATGGTTGTTTATGAGCTTTACCTAATTGACATGCCTCACATCTGTATGCCATATGTTGACCTGAAACATTAGGCAAACCAAGCACTGAACCATTGTTAATCATGTCTTTAATACCTCTTTCATTGAAATGTCCAAGCCTCTTGTGCCAAAGATCTAACTCAGAGATCTTATGTCCTCCATATGTGAACATGGCATGACCAATATTACCTTGAATTTTCAATGTGAACAATCTTCCTTCTTTCTTCCCTGAAACAATTTGTTTATACCCATTGCTAGGGTCTTCCACAAACACTCCTTCATTAGTGAACCTTACTTCATAACCTTTTTCCACAATTTGTCCTACACTTATCAAATTCTTAGGAATTGTAGGAACATACAAGACCTTACTCAATAAGGTGCTACCATCCTTGGCCTTCACTGATCCAATTGACTTCACATTATGCTTTGTGTTGTCACCTGTTTGAACAACATGATTAGATACCTTATTCTCCAAATCAGTCATCAAGGCTATATTACCACTCAGGTGATTGCTACACCCTGAGTCAATGTAGAAGACTCTTTGATCTTCACTCTGCCTTTCACAAGTTGCATTCATTATCAATGTTGAATCTTCCTTTTGATCTGAAGCATAGTTGTAGTAGGTGTTGTTATATTGTTGACTTTGGAAACCTCTACCTGCATTTCTTCCAAAGTAACCCCTACTACCTCTGCCTCTGAAATTACCTCTTTGATTTCTGCCACCTCTTCCTCTTGCATTATAGTTTTGGCTATATCCATTATTACTCTGAGTATTGTGCCAACAATCATTAGCTAAGTGATTTGTCTTACCACAAATCCAACAAGCTTTGCTTCCATCTTTGTTGTTTCTGCCTCTTCCTCTACCTTTGCCACCTCCTCTTCCTCTTAGGAAGTTGGCTTGACTAGTTGTTCCTTCATCTTCATTTGCTTGTTGCTTTCATTTGCTATTCTTCTTCTTGTCCTTTGAGTACATTGCATGACCTGCACTCTTGTCACCATCTCCTTTAACATCCTGCTCAAATGTTAGCATATGACCTAACAACTGATTTAAATCAGGAGTGAAATGATCAAGTGATAATTCTGTAGACAAAATGAATGGCTTCCATTTGTCATCACCTCTTAAACCTGTAAGGATTTGCCTTACCAATTTATCCTCCTCAATATCTTCATCAACAGCTCCTAATGCATCTGCAATATCTTTCATTCTTGTCACATAGTCTGAAATGGATTGAGAAGCCTTCTTCTTAAAGGTGGTAAACTCTGCCCATAAGGATGCCTTCCTTGACTTAGTAGTATTCTGGAAGTGCTCCTCCAAAGCATTCCAAATATCAGTTGCACTTTCAAGACCTCGAATATGAGGTAACAAGTAATCATTGACTGCCATATAGATAATGCTCCTGGCTTGAGCATCTTTCTTCATCCAATTTTTCAAATCTGCTAACTCTTCCCTAGTTGGAACACTAGGATCTCTGAACTGTGGCTTCTCTTCTTCTCCTGTGATGTAAGCTATTAAATCTTTGCTCATAAGATGAGCTTCATCCTCATTGACCATGCAGGATAGTTTTCCCTATCCAATTTCTCTATCTGTAGAGAATCTCCCATCTTGTGTCCACCTGTGTATTGAAATCTTCAAGCTTTATGAATAATATATGTACCTTTACTTCAAATTAGAGTCCTTTTGTCTTTCTTGATGTCGTATGGTCTCCTCCTCAAGATTTGCCTTCAAGCTTTCACCTTTTAGTTCTTCAGTTGTTGAATTTCTTGAATCTGCAGCAGTCGGGATCCTCCTTTCCTTGATTTTGATGTTTCCTGCTCTGATACCACTGTTGGAGAGTGTTAATCTCCAAAAGAACAACCTACTCTTGAATTTAGAACACCTCTATATCAAGAGTAAGTCAAAACCTTCACCAAATTAAAAGATCAATGACCAAATATCAATTTCTTGACTAAATTGTGAAGAAAGAAATTCCTCAGAAAGTCTGCTGCATAGATCTTGCTCATTGACTGAGTAAATGTGTAAAGTTTTTGATAAAACTTTGCACAAGGTATTGCCTAAAGATTGCGCACCTTCTTCAAGTCAAATTACTTCAAAAGGTTCAGTAGATCTTGAGAAATCTACTTACCAAGTCAACTATGTCTAAATCTGCACTTCTGAGAAGTCGATTTGGACACCCCTAACTTCTTAACTCTAATTCTCTCAGTATAGAACCCGTTTAAGCAAATGCTTCTAGCCATGAGTAGATTACCTTTCAACTTAAAGATTAAGTGCTTACTTGCACAAAACTTTAAACTGTGGAGTGAGAAATGATCAAATCATTAAGATCGAAATTTGCGCCTGTTTCAGGAACCAGTGAGTACTTTCTCACATGTAAATGTTCCTACACACAATTCTCTTAGCCTGATCACAATTAGACTCTCAAATTCTAGCCATAGATTGATTAACTATGGACTTAGATATCTCCAAAAGGAATTCACAAAAGATCTATCACACAGAGAGAAAACACAGAAACATCGGGCATAATTTTTCTTCTATTTCTCAGAAATTTACAACTGAGTGAGATTGATGAATTCAACTCACTTCTCATGTGTCTAATGACACTCTCTACTTCTCAATACACTATTCTCATGATCTCCTATTGTCTCCACTCCATGCCCCGACATTTTTCCAAAATATTTATAGGCAAATATGTACAAGTTTATGACTATTCAAAACTCTAAGTGATCTATGTGTTCACTAATGTACATATGTGTACATATCATTCATCCTGTGAATGTATCCATCTTCTTTGCTTCAAAACTTGATCTCATCTCCATCCTTTGTCCTTCAAATCTTCAATTGGTGATTGGTCTGCACCAACATTCTAGTTGGTCTTAATGTGGGTTTGCGCAACTGCTTCCACAAAGAGGTGGTCGCAATAGCAACACCAACACCTGAATCTATGATTGCTTTGGTTGTGTAACCTCGATAGGTGATTGGAAGATAAGTATTACCTTCTTCACCCTCACACATGTCTCCTATTTTATCGAGAGGTATCTCTGGAACTTTCTACTTAGAGCCTGCTTTTGGCATATTGGACTCAAGTTCTGGGACCTGGTCCTTCACATGATTCCATAGCTCGGCTTTTGCTTTGAGCAGCTCTTCTACAGTGAGATGACATTGAACCTTAATGTTCTTCACGACATCAGTGTTCCTTGGGACCACCGAGTCTTCATGTCTGACCAGTATTGTGGGAGCTCTGATATGAAGAGATTCAGACTCCCATGGGCTTGGAAGTTGAGACAGTTCCTCTAGGGTATTAGATTCAAAATCTAACCTTTCATCTTCTTGTTGTTCTGCTTCATCTCCGTAAATAGATGGAATGTCTTGGGGAAATTGATCATGAAGATCATCAATCTCAGGAATAGGAGGGGAATTACCCTTCTCCTTGGCCCATTTCTCTTCTTGTATTTCCCGCAAGAACTCTTGAGAGTACTGTTGAATTGAAGGAGGTATTCCAACATCCGTGGAATTAGGAACATAAGCTCCCATTGGTGGTGAGCTTCCTCTTTCAATAACTGGTTGAGCCTGTGGAGGTAAAGAAACTTGTGGTTTGTTTACCAATTGCTCTAATCTTTCTAGTAAGCCTTGGAAATGCAAATCCGGTTTGACAGAGTTTGTCTGATTGAACTTTTGACTAGTCTCGAGTATAGCTTGAGCTTGTTCTACCATTTTCATGCACATTTTCATCCGTTCAATCTCTAAATCTGCTCTAGGGTAACTCTTGTCTAGGTTTGCAGCTGTTGGCCCTTCTTGAAGTCGAGCCTGGTAGGCCTTGAACATCATGTCCAAGCCTTCTGGGGTTGGATCTGCCAGAACAGACCCTGGTTGCGGCCTATTTATAATGGGTGGTGGGGTGGGATGAGGTGGAGTGGATGGAGTGTCGGTATGCGAGGGGTTTTGAGATGCAATGTCTTCTATCTTTGTTTTTGCGTCTTTCAAGCTTTCTTCTAGTTCCGATAACTTTTTATTCCACTTGCGATTGGCCTTCTCTCTAGTGTCCTTCCATGTTCTTGTTTTTCGCTTGCTAGGCTCTCCTGATTCACTAGACTCCGATTGCTCTGCTGGTTTATCTTGTTTTAAGGCTTGTGCTCTAGTGACAACTTGTATAGGGGCCACATTACTACTACTTGAACTTGAATCCATCACTAAGCCTACCACATTGATGGGTGTATTCTTGGGTGCACTAGAGGGGTTTCTTGGACAATCTCTGGGGAGATGGTCTTTTCCACAATCAGGACACAAAACTTGTATTGTAATAGCCTGTCCTTGACTCAAAGATGGTGGGTGGGGACAATCACGAAGGAAATGGTCACCCTGACATCTGAAACATGGTCCTCTAGGGGCTTGTGGTCTTACTTGTCTCAATTGGGGCCTAGGGTTAGCATTTGTGTACATGACATTGGGGTATTCAGGCTCCCAATTTTGTTCCATAGGTGGTGTCTCATATTGATACGGATAAATCTCACTATGTTCAGGTGACTCTGTGTAATAAGCATGTGGACTACCTTCAAGGGAGTAGTATGAACTATGAGCATGAGAGTCATTCTCTGAGATCAGTGGGGTCACTGGCACCAATGCTCTATTAAGGTTCTCTTCTGCCACTGCATACTTAAATGGAATTGCATTGGCAAGAGCTGGTGGTTGGTTTCCCAAGACTGGTTGTGGCCTATATGGTGCCTGATATTGCTGTTGTGGTCTGTAATATGGCTGTTGGTATTGGTTCTGATACCTACCTTGTGGGTAAGGTTGCTGATAATTCTGTCTAACAGCCTGCTTGTTGTAGGGACAATCTTGAGCCGTATGGTTTGTGTACTTCCTTTCAATAGTGCAGTATGGGGTATTCCTTTCTCTCATGTTCTGGTTGTGCATTGGGCATACATTAGCCATGTGGTCGCCTCCGCAAGTATAACACTGATTCAATGGGGTGACTCTCTGTGTTTGTCTATTCTGGACTCCCAGCTTCTTGGCAACTTGCTCAGCTATCTCATCTATTTCCGTGGATATTTTTGAAGTATGACTAGTAGAACTATCAGAATCCTTATAGAGTTTGGACAATCCTAACTCCTCACCCAAGTTATCTTCTATGTCAATGCACGTCCGCACACACTCTTCTATGGATCTAGGCTCTTTCAAGTACACATATGATCTTAGCTTGGTGCTTAGTAAGCCATCTAAAAACAAAGCCACTTGTTTGGCTGGTGTGGGTAACTCTGGAGCAGGGCATCTTTCTAGGTATTGTCTGAACCTTCTACCTGCTAGTCACACTGTTTCTTGGGGTGTCTGCTTGAAACTGTGAATCAAAGATGATGTGTTATGCCTTATACCACTCTTGGAAAATTCTACAATGAATTCGTCTAGCAACTGACCTATATCACGATAGTTTCGACTACTCAGTGGTTGAAACCAAGCCAAGGCAGTGCCCTTAAGAGTCAAACCAAATGCCTCGTACTGGGTGAACAAATCCTCAACCTGTTCAGCTCTTAACACTTGTTTGAATTCAGCCACATGATCATAAGGATCTCCTGATCCGTCAAAATAATCCTTCATTGCCTTGATCACTTGAGTGGGTCTAAGGGTTCTTGGGTGCTCTCAGGGTCTAGGCAATGGAAAATCCTGTTCATCTCTTTGTTGCCTCTGTGCTTGATGTCTCTCTCTTTCACGTCTTTCATTTTCAAGCCCTGATCTATTTCTGCCCACAGTGTGTGCAACAAGTCTCTCTCTAGTTCTTTCTCTCTGGGCTTCATGAGCTTGGGATGATCCTACTCCTTGGAGGCCAAGGGAAACATTGGATCTTGGAGGAGGGAAAATCAATTCACTCTTCCAAGTATATGCATGTCTATCATGTTCTGTTACCAAGAAAATTTTCTTTGATGTGTTATCCAGGTAGACCACTTTGCCTGGTGTCTCTGGATCCTTGAACTCGTAGATGATGACTATGCCCAATTGGCTAGGTTGATCTGGCTTGAATCTCCAAAAGGCTTCCTCTGTTTCTCTATTCAAGAATAGTTCTATGCTTTTGTTGTCTTGAGGGATCCAATCTGGAGTGATCACTCTGGTCAAAATTGACTTACCTCTAGGAGTCTGGGGTCCTTGTCCTACATTTCCTTGTTCTAGATCTCCTATCTCATTCTCATGAATGACGTTTCCAAACTCATCGGTCCTATCTGGTAGGTTGGTGACCATATACATGGTTCCTTCCTTATCAATGTATGAACCCTCTTCGAACTTGACCACCGGGCGTTCAAGTCCAAAGGGTTGATCTAGATTTTTGAGTTGGACCACTGATCGCCTCAGGCCATCCTCATAGATGCGAGCACCTAATCAGTTGGTCCGAATATATTCCAATTGTGTCTTATAGGGACCTTTTGGTGTTTGTAAATAGTCAGTGCCTGAGTTGCCTGCAGGTTTCCCCATGCTGAAAGACATTTCTGAGTCACTTGTGTCTAAACTTAGTTTGTAAGGATGACCACTTAGTTGTTGTGCCCAAGACTTAAATGTATGGTTGACACTAGGTTCAGAAGATCTAATGCTTTGTTTATCCTTGCCTAGGTGTCTACCAGATCTCAGGTTCATAAGCTTTGGTCAAGAGTCCAAAATTTCCCTTTGGTATGGTTCAAAATCCTTTGGAGCCCCCTTGGTTCCCTAGTCCCACTTGAGGATCAACTTCAAATTATCCTATCTAAAAATCAACGCGTTATTTTTATAAAAAACAGTTGAGGCAATGTAGGATTCGAAACGAGCTTTCCAACGAGCTATAGAGCTCAAAAATGGACTTTGGATGAAAAAGTTATGTCAAATCAGACTCTTGGGGGTCAAAACAGGCAAACAGGACCTCTGGAGAAAATCGCGATTTTGTGAAATCAAGAGAATCGCAATTTTTTGAACTTCAAGAGAATCGCGATTTTGTGAACTTCAAGAGAATCGCGATTTTGTGAACTTCAAGAGAATCGCAATTTTGTGAACTTCAAGAGAATCGCGATGCTGTGAACTTCAAGAGAATCGCGATGCTATGAAATTAGAGAATCGCGATTTTGAGAATCACGATTGCCAGCACAAAATCGTGTTTCACAAAATCGTGGTTCACAGAATCGTGTTTTCACAAAATCGTGTTTTAGAGAATCGAGTTCTAGAGAATCGCGATTTTGTTTCAGAGAATCGTGTTT
The DNA here is from genome assembly GCA_020310875.1 of Ceratopteris richardii. Lineage (NCBI taxonomy): Eukaryota > Viridiplantae > Streptophyta > Polypodiopsida > Polypodiales > Pteridaceae > Ceratopteris > Ceratopteris richardii. The sequence goes on along the minus strand of CM035417.1, from coordinate 55,406,244 downwards.
TTGAAAATTGCGATTTTGAGCACAGAATCGTGTTTTTAGAGAATCGCGATTTTGTCTCAGAGAATCGTGGTTTTCACAAAGTCGTGTTTTCACGAAATCGTGTTTTTGGCTGAAAATCATGATTTTTGAGAATCGCGATTTTGAGCAGAGAATCGTGTTTTCACAGAATCGTCTTTTCACAAAATCGTGTTTTTACAGAATCGTCTTTTCACAAAATCGTGTTTTTGCTGAAAATCGTGATTTGTGAGAATCGCGATTTTGAGCAGAGAATCGTGTTTTCACAGAATCGTGTTTTCTTAGCTGAAAATCGTGATTTGTGAGAATCGCCATTTTGAGCAGAGAATCGTGTTTTCACAGAATCGTGTTTTCTTGGCTGAAAATAATGATTTGTGAGAATCGCGATTTTGAGCACAACCACAGAATTGCGATTCTGAGAGTGACCACAGAATCGTGTTCTTTTCAAAAGGCTTTTAGGCGGGAAATAGAGAATCGCGATTTTAAAAAAAAATTTGAATTCTCACAGAATCGCAATTTTCATCACAGAATCGTGTTTTTAGGCGAGAACTTCGAATTTTTGAGAGCCGAGCAATGGCAAGCTCCGTATGTGCAGAAAATCATGAAAAAAGACAGCGCTGCACTCTCTTGCACTTCCTAACTCCTCCTCGCACAACAATGCATGAAAGATGGTATGAAAATGATGAAAATGCACTTAAAAACAAGAAATTTCTATGAAGAAGAAGATGGAAAAAGATGGAGATGATGATGATGATGAAGATGATGAAGATGATGAAGAAAAATCAGAAAATGAACAAAAATGACAGTTTTTTTTTTTTTTTTAATAACCTTCCAACATCGCAAATCTACGATCTTACCATCACAATGCTCGTCCTTATAAGCTCTCTCCCCGGCAACGGCGCCAAAATTTGGTGTAGCTCAAGCGTAAGCACCACCTCCTTTACTTGTCAATCCGCGAAGACGTGAGGACCGGTATGAAGACCACGAGCACGTGACGACACAAGTGCGTGAGTGAAAGCACACGAACATGCACACACATACACACACACGCACAAGGTAAGATCAAGAAGAAAGCTTCGATTGCAAAAGAGTTCTCATACAAAAACTCTATTCTCTAACAAGCTAACCCCCAAAAATGAGCTCTCTAGCTCTTTTTATAGTTTTTTGACTAGTTTTGGCCCTGTCCAGACCTAATGTCCGGCCTAGTTAAAAATTAGGTTTCAGGGCTTATTTGAGGGCTCAAACGAAGTCTAAAAATTATGAAAATCGGTAGGATGATACTTCTAATACTCCTCAAGCTCAAGGACTCCTTGGCTTGAACAAAATGAAGTTACAAAAATAGAAAATGGTATTTACAATGGTTTTTATTGATGAAAATCACTATTGTTGTAGGGGATTCTTCTGGAAATTTGACATACACCTCTTGGAGCTCCCTACTTGCTTCTTCTTCTTGTGTGTCCACCTCTTTGATGTGCTCCTGTGCTTTGTCCCTGACCTTCAGCTTCAACAGGGACCCTGGTAACTCCCTTTCCTTACAATACCTTACATGGTCCAATATGACCTTCATCCAACATGCAAGTTGGGATTCCCATCAATTGGGTAATGCACGCTTGGCTTCTCCTCATAATGGGGGCCTTACAAAATGTGCATTCAATCATGAGGGGTAGACATTGATCATATACTAACACCCCCCCTCAATGTTTACTGATGATAAATCAAGTAGGTCTCTGTCCTATGCCCATCTGTTGAAGATGCTTGTTGAGTTGCTCTCTTCCAAGTGCTTTAGTGATATGTCAGCGCAATTTTCCTCTGTTGGGAAATATTCTAGCTCAACAATTTCATCTTCAATTAGCTCACGAATGTAATGGTACTGTACTTCTATGTGCTTGGTACGAGCATGAAATTCTGGGTTCTTTGCAATAGCCATACAACTTTGATTATCACACTTGAGTACAGTCGCCATATTTGATGGAAAGCCTAGATCTGCAAGAATTCTCCTTAACCAAATTGCCTCACAAGAAGCAAAACAAGTTGCTTTGTACTTTGCTTCAATGGATGAGAGTGCGAGGGTTGGTTGCTTCCTACTTACCCAAGAAAATATTCGTGAACCAAGTGAGAAACAATATCTAGAAACTGATTTTCTAGAATCACAATCTCCAGCCCAATCTGAATCATAATATCCTTGAAGTGTATCACTTGTGGTATAAAAAAATACCAAAATCCAAGGTTCCTGTAATGTACCTTAGAATTCGCATTCCAGCATTCCAGTGACTCTCCTTAGGTTTGTTGGAAAACCTGCTTAATACTCCAACAAGATAGCAAATGTGTGGTCTAGTGTTGCAAAGAAAAATAAGACTTCCAACGAGCTTCCTATACTTCTTAGCATCTACATTAGGCATGTTATCATCCATATATAGCTTGTGATTTACCTCCATAGGTATGCTAGTTAGTTTGCAATCCATCATTCCAAATGCCTTGAGAATTTCTTTGGCATACTTTTGTTGTGAGATGAAAATGCCATCCTTCCTTTGCCATACTTCAATTCCCAAACAAAAATGGAGTAGACCTAAGTCTGTCATTTCAAACTCAGTTGCCAAGCTGATTTGAGTTTGATTGATGAGTTCCTGATGATCTCCTGTAATGATCAAATCATCTACATATACAATGACAACAACTAGCTTGCTATCCCTTTTTGTTACATACAAGATAGCATCAGAAGTACATCTTTCAAAACCCATATTTTTGGAAAAATTATCTATCTATTGGTACCAAGCCCGTGGAGCTTGCTTAAGTCCATACAATGCTTTCTTCAACCTGTAAACTTTATTTTCTGAATTGAGCACCTCAAAACCTCGTGTTTGAGATACATATACCTCCTCCTTGAGGTGACCATTCAAAAATGCAGATTTGACATCCATCAGACCAGACCTTTTGTGTAGCTACGGCAAGTATCGTCCAAATAGTTGTCATGCGGGCTATTGGTGAAAATGTTTCTTGAACATCAAATCCTTCGATCTATGAAAAACCTTGTGCAACTAATCTTGCCTTATACTTTTCTAATGTTCCATCTGCTTTATACTTAGCTTTCCATATCCATTTAGTACCTATTACCTTCTTCTTTGGTAACAAGTTGATTAGATCCCATGTATCATTTTTTAGTATACTATCATACTCAGTTTGCATTGCCGCTCTCCAACCTGGATCATCAAGGGATTCTTCAATGGTGGTAGGTTCCTTTATCGAGCCCATGATATCTGCCATTAGAGCCATGTTAACAATGTGTTCTGAGGTTCTTCTTTGCTCCTCTATTCTCTTTGATCATCATAATCCATCCGAGGATGATTTTGGTACATCTACATGTGGATTGTGATCATCAAAGAGCTGTTGTGCCCACTTTGGTAGTGGCTTACGTTGTGTATCTACAACTGGTTGACTTTTTATTGAGGAAGTTTCTCCATCAGATGTTTGATCCTCCTCAACTTTAACCTGTCTTTTGATAGGCACAAGGTGAGATAATTCTTCGTTTGATGAGATAGTAGATTTACCTTTATCTTCTACTAAGTGTGGTCGTTCATCAAACACCACATCTTGGCTGACAAAAATCTTCCTTGCCTAAGGATCCCACAACCTATATGCTTTAGACTCTTCACTATATCCTAGTAAGACACACTTTTTGCTTTTTGAATCCAACTTTGATCTTGTTGAATCAGGAATATGTGCATAACAGAAACAACCAAAAATTCAGAAATGCAAAACTGAAGGCTTTTTACCAGAATATGCTTCTTGAGGAGTCATCCCCTTCAGTGCTTTTGTGTAGCTTCGATTGAGAATGTAGACTGCTATATTGATTGCTTCTGCCCAGAATGAATCAGGCATATCTTGAGCCTTTAACATACAACGAGCCATTTCAACTACTGTCCTGTTCCTGTGCTCAACAACTCCATTTTGTTGAGGTGTATGAGTTGTGGTAAGTTGCCTTTTCACACCATGCTCCTTACAATAATTCTTGAATTCTGTTGACAAAAATTCACCTCCTCTATCTATTCTGAATTTCTCTAGTTTCCTTCCTGATTCATTTTCCACATACTTATGCCACGTTTTAGATTTTTCAAAATCATCAACCTTCTCTTGAATGAAATAAACCCACATCTTTCTGCTATAATTGTCGACTAATAGCAAAAAGTAGAAAGATCCTCCTAAAGCAGGTGTAGACATTTTACCGCAGAGATCAGCATGTACCAACTCTAGAGGAGCTTGAGATCGATTGCTGGTCTCTCTTGGAAATGCCTTTCGTTGTTGCTTGCCCATCATACAAGCTTCACAAGGTTCCTGCAACTGTGAAAATGTAGGCAAATGAGCAACCATCCCTGTTCTTTGCATCTCCTTCAAAGCTGCAAATCCGAGATGCCCAAATCGTTGGTGCCATAACCTGCTTACATCTTTATCTTCAGGCACCTAACTCATATAGGTTATCACATCTTATGCCTTTACCTACTACATTACCTGATGAATCCATGATTTTTGCACCACTCTTATTGAAGTGAACTTCGAGTCCACGATCTGTTATTGCAGGAACTGATAACAAATTTCTTTTAAGTATAGGTACATAGAGAACATCGGATAACTTTTTCTCAACACCTAGAGAAGTGATAAAAGAGATGGTTCCAATTCCTTCCGTTGGACACTTGGAGTCATTTCCCACCACTACATTGATGGATTCCCGCAGTGGCACTAGGGAACTATACCAATCCTTTTTACTGGTCATATGGCGAGAAGATCCACTATCTAAAATCCATGGTTCAGCAACACGAGCTTGAGAAGATGAGCATGTTGGAGATAGATGTCTGCGGAAGCACGCGAACAACACAAGGAAGAAGAAGAAGCTTGGAGCACAACACACAATACTGAATGTATTACTAGAGAATGTACAAAGATAAGTAGCCCATTAGGGCAATAGGCGTATATACAAGCCGCGGGAAAAAAACCTCCTAAAGAGGGAAAAAAGTGCCCCGGCGGTCCTAGTGTGTTCACACACATCACTACCTAAATATATCAACAAATCCCCCCTAGGAGTGATGCGGTGAACAAGGAGCTGGCACTCATGTATGAGGAAGTGCCAAGCTATGTGGAAATCACTCCACAAAAGGAAGTAATCCCAAAGCTTTGCGGAAAGCTTCAAACTTCTCCCTAGGCAGAGCCTTTGTGAAAAGGTCTGCAATGTTCTCTTGCGTGGGCACATATGCCAAGTTGATCTCCCCAGCAGAGAACCTCTCCCTGACATAGTGATAATGCACCTCAATGTGCTTAGTGCGAGCATGGAACACAGGGTTCCTCACAACTGCCAATGCGCTCTGACTGTCAATGAAGATGGTGGTGGCAGAAGACTGGGCAACACCCAAATCAGCCATAAGGCGTCTGAGCCACACACACTTAACAGTCGCTGTGAAAGTTGCCCTATACTCAGCCTCACAATTGGAAGTGGCCACAGTAGGCTTCTTCTTGCTCAACCAAGATATACATGAGCTACCAAGCATGAAGCAAAAACCACTGGTGGACACACGAGTGTCATAGCAACCAGCCCAATCTGAGTCAGAAAAAGCATGCAAATCTGGCGGTAGTGATCCCCCCTTGGGATAAAACAACCCAAGTAGCCGAGTACCACTCAAGTAGCGAAAGATGCGCTTAACCGCCTTCCAATGCGTGACTCCTGGGCAATGCATAAACCTGCTCATCTGTGAGACAACAAACTGAATATCTGGCCGAGTAATGCATAAGTAAATCAAGCATCCAACAGCCTGCTGATAGAGAACAGCATCAAATGCATCTCCAGCATCATGAAGACTCAATCGTAAACCTGTCTCCATAGGAGTGGCAATAGGCTTACAGTCTTCAAGGCCAAAATGCTGCAATAATGTGTCAATATATTTTGTTTGACACAAAGCCATTCCACCATCAACTTGCATAAACTGAATGCCCAAATAGTGATGCAAATGCCCCAAATCAGACATCTCAAATGAGGCATGCAAATCAGCCTTGAAATCAGCAATATGCTTCTCAATAGGACCAGTGAGCAGCATGTCATCAACATAGACAACAATGATCAGAAGCACATCATTAGCACGCTTAACATATAAGGTGCTTTCACTTGGACTGTTCACAAAACCATGTGCAACCAGATAGGCATGTATCTTCTCATACCAAGCACGTGGTGCTTGCTTTAAACCATATAATGCCTTCTTTAACCTGCACACCTGGTTTTCATGCCCTTTCTGCACAAAGCCACAGGGCTGAAAAACATACACTTCTTCATGCAACTCACCATTCAGAAACGTTGTTTTAATGTCCAACTGATGTACATTCCAACCATGATGGGCTGCAAGTGCACAAATGCTCCGAACAGTAGTCATACGGCATGTAGGTGCAAAGGTCTCATCAAAATCAATGCCTCTTTCCTGCGCATAACCCTTTGCAACAAGCCTAGCCTTATACCTGTCAACTGTACCATCAGGTTTACGCTTCAGCTTGTATACCCACTTAGTGCCATGGCAGCTATCCAATTTTCTGAATTATGTGCTTCATCAAAAGAAACAGGTTCATTCTCATCACAGAGACTGTTGGAGTTAGACGTCTGCGGAAGCACGCGAACAGCACAAGGAAGAAGAAGAAGCTTGGAGCACAACACACCAGACTGAATATATTACTAGAGAATGTACAAAGATAAGTAGCCCATTAGGGCAATAGGCGTATATACAAGCCGGGGGAAAAAAACCTCATAAAGAGGGAAAAAAGTGCCCCGGCGGTCCTAGAGTGTTCACACACATCACTACCTAAATATATCAACAAATCCCCCCTGGGAGTGATGCGGTGAACAAGGAGCTGGCACTCATGTATAAGGAAGTGCCGAGCTATGTGGAAATCACTCCACAAAAGGAAGTAAGCCCAAAGCTTTGCGGAAAGCTTCAAACTTCTCCCTAGGCAGAGCCTTCCTGAAAAGGTCTGCAATGTTCTCCTGCGTGGGCACATATGCCAAGCTGATCTCCCCAGCAGAGAACCTCTCCCTGACATAGTGATAATGCACCTCAATGTGCTTAGTGCGAGCATGGAACACAGGGTTCCTCGCAACTGCCAATGCGCTCTAACTGTCAATGAAGATGGTGGTGGCAGACGACTGGGCAACACCCAAATCAGCCATAAGGCGTCTGAGCCACACACACTCAACAGTCGCTGTGAAAGCTGCCCTATACTCAGCCTCACAACTGGAAGTGGCCACAGTAGGCTGCTTCTTGCTCAACCAAGATATACATGAGCTACCAAGCATGAAGCAAAAACCACTGGTGGACACACGAGTGTCATAGCAACTAGCCCAATCTGAGTCAGAAAAAGCATGCAAATCTGGCGGTAGTGATCCCCCCTTGGGATAAAACAACCCAACTAGCCGAGTACCACTCAAGTAGCGAAAGATGCGCTTAACCGCTTTCCAATGCGTGACTCCTGGGCAATGCATAAACCTGCTCATCTGTGAGACAGCAAACTGAATATCTGGCCGAGTAATGCATAAGTAAATCAAGCATCCAACAGCCTGCTGATAGAGAACAGCATCAAATGCATCTCCAGCATCATGAAGACTCAATCGTAAACCTGTCTCCATAGGAGTGGCAATAGGCTTACAGTCTTCAAGGCCAAAACGCTGCAATAATGTGTCAATATATTTCGTTTGACACAAAGCCATTCCACCATCAACTTGCATAAACTGAATGCCCAAATAGTGATGCAAATGCCCCAAATCAGACATCTCAAATGAGGCATGCAAATCAGCCTTGAAATCAGCAATATGCTTCTCAAGAGGACCAGTGAGCAGCATGTCGTCTACATAGACAACAATGATCAAAAGCACATCATTAGCACGCTTAACATATAAGGTGCTTTCAGTTGGACTGTTCTCAAAACCATGTGCAATCAGATAGGCATGTATTTTCTCATACCAAGCACGTGGTGCTTGCTTTAAACCATATAACGCCTTCTTTAACCTGCACACCTGGTTTTCATGCCCTTTCTGCACAAAGCCACGGGGCTGAAAAACATACACTTCTTCATGCAAGTCACCATTCAGAAATGCTGTTTTAATGTCCAACTGATGTACATTCCAACCATGATGGGCTGCAAGTGCACAAATGCTCCGAACAGTAGTCATACGGCATGTAGGTGCAAAGGTCTCATCAAAATCAATGCCTCTTTCCTGCGCATAACCCTTTGCAACAAGCCTAGCCTTATACCTGTCAACTGTACCATCAGGTTTACGCTTCAGCTTGTATACCCACTTAGTGCCAATGGCCTTCTTGCCAGGAGGCAAGTCACATAAAGACCATGTACCATTCTTCATTATAGCATCATATTCAGATTGCATAGCAGCCATCCAATTTTCTGAATTTTGTGCTTCATCAAAAGAAACAGGCTCATTCTCATCACAGAGACTAGATGCAGCCATAGCATAGCAATCTGATGCAAAGGAGGTACTATGAGAGCCTGAACGAGTACGATATGACAAAGGTGCATCTAATTTGCTGTCACGCAAAGTCTGCACCAGCCATTTTGGCATAGTTTTTGCATGTTCAATATCAGCTCTCTCATCAACAAGTGCATCATGTAAATCTGCATCAGAAATGGAATGATCTGCATCATCATATGAAACCTGCAAAGGCTGAGAAGTTGCCTCATTAGGACCAGCGCTAGCCTGTCCACCTGTAAAAAGAGGCATCAAAGTATCATACATGTCTTTGGAGCTAACAGATGTCTCCTTAGTACATGAAAGCAATGGCTGAATAGCATCTTCCACAAAGACAACATCACGGCTAACCAGAATGCGTCTAGTCTGTGGATGATACAGATGATAGCCTTTACTTTCATAACTGTACCCAACAAAAATACATTTTATTGCCTTATCATCCAATTTTCTGCGATGTTGTTCAGGCACTTATGCATATGCCAAACAACCAAAAACACGCAGATGAGCAACAGATGGCTTGCGGTCATGCCAAGCCTCATATGGAGTGATAGACTGCAACGCTTTGGTGGGACACCTGTTCAGTACATATGCTGCACACATGACAGCCTCAAGCCAGAAACTATGTGGTAAAGCCTGACTTTTGACCATGCACCTCGCCATCTCCATGAGTGACCTGTTCTTTCGTTCAGCAACTCCATTCTGTTGAGGTGTATACGGCACTGTACACTGGTGTTTTATCCCACGTTCAGCCAGAAATGCATTAAAATCTGAAGACATATATTCCCCCCCTCGATCAGAACGGAGGGTGCCCATTTTACATGCTGACAGATTTTCAGCCAAAACCAAAAACTGTTTGAAGCACATGAACACTTCGGACTTTGCTTTGAGTGGATATACCCATGCATGCCTGGAAAAATCATCAATGAAAGTCACGAAGTAAAGGTAATTTCCAAAAGAGGGTGTCTGCATAGGACCACAGACATCACTATGTACAAGCTGCAATTTCTGCATAGCCCGAACTGAACCATCTTTTGGAAAGGAAGAACGCTGCATTTTGCCCAAAATACAGCCTTCACAAACATGTTTTCCAGGTGCCTCAAGTTTGGGCAAAGAGGACACCATTTCAGATTTCTGCAGGCGTAACAAACTAGCAAAATTCAGATGACCAAAGCGTGCATGCCAAAGCTTTGCATCTGACATAGCCTGAGAATCATGAACTGCACATGCCGAATCATTCACAGATCTTTCATAGTCTATGAGCTTATACAGCCCACAAGATAAAATGCCAGAATCAATAATCACATCGCCATTTGAGAGATCATGGACCGTACACCTGTCATCAACGAATTTCACAACCAAGCCAATCTTGGCTAATGCAGAAACTGATAACAGGTTCTTTTTTATAAAGCATCTGACAAAGTGAAAGAACTACCATCAGCAGTAGTCAGAATGATCTTACCAACTCCCATAACAGGATAAGAGGAGTTATTGGCGCATGTGACAGTATTCCCTGTAGGGGCAGGCTCGAGTGAAGAGAAGAAACTGCGCTGCGAGGTAATATGTTTGGTCGCCCCATTGTCAAAGTACCAAACATCTGAGTCTACTGCAGACATGCACTGATCATGAGAAGATGGGTCAAAACTGCAGACAGTAGTAAACGCCCATTCTTCTTCCTGCACAAGATTTGCAGACTCTGTTTTTGGTGTAGAGGCCTCTGCAACAACCATTCCAGCCTCTTTCTTCTTTGCCTCTTTAGCAGCCAGTTTTGGACAGTTCTTTATAATATGATCATTTCCTTTACAGTACTTGCAGAACAATTTTTGCTTTTCTGATTTCTTCTCATCTTTATCCTGGTTCTTCGATTGTGCAGCATTTGCAGATTTTTGCTTACTAATAGAAGAGCTCCATTTTCCTTTGCCCTTCTAACTAGCCAGGAAAGCTTGATCTGCAACATGCATAATGGACCTGTTTTGCCTGGACTGATCTTCCTGCAACAAAACAGAGACTAATTCCTCAAATGACAAGGCATTCGGATTGCCTTTCATCATCAATCGAAGAGTAGAGGCAAAACTCTGATATGAATCAGGAAGGCCATTCAGAACGGTCTGCACAAGTGAGCTATCTGGTATAACCTCATCAGCAGAAATCAATTGTTCCTTCAGGTCTTTGATCTTTGTAAGAAAACTGTCCATCGAATCACCTTCATTCATGTGCTCACTCTCCAACTGTTTTCGGAGGTAAGCAACACGAGCCTCATTCCTAGCCTGGTACAAAGTGGTAAGTGTATCCCAAGCATCCTTTGCTGTTCTGCAAGAGCGAATGTGAGGAATAATGGCACGTTTGACAGACAAAGCTATCAATGCATGTGCCTGGGCATCTCTGCCATCCCAACGAATCTGCTCTGTAGTAGGTGCAACAGAAACAGCAGCACGAATAGGAATCTGCGGAATATCATCTTCGACACCATCTTCATCAGCTCCAACACCTGTATTTGCAGTACCTGTCGTTACAGGTGTAACAGGACGTCTTTCAACACCATGCACAATGTTTCACAATCCTTTTGCAACCAGTACATGTCGCATCATATAAGCCCATAATGGGTAGTTGGTACCATCCAACTTATCCTCAACATCCAACATACGGAATACATCACTGCTTTCAGCCATGGCCGGTGACTAAAATACCTTGATGTAGAAAATTGACTGTATCTCAAAAAGTTGAACAGAACTGCCCAGACGAGTTCTGCTAGACCTGTAGCAGACTTCGAGACGCTTAAACTGGCGAACAGAAACTGGTATATACCTTTGACACAAACGGACGAAATAGCCTGCACAAGCACTGCGATAGTGCGTTCGGAGGCCGAAACGAGCTCAGATCGCGATTTCGGCACCACATAGCGAAGCTGTTTTGATCTCGAAAACACCCTGAGTATGCTCACCAAATTTTGTGCGAATCTGAGACTGCAAACGGAGGAGTGTCGACGGCACCCTAGAAGAAGCAACGACCTGCTCTGATACCAATTGTTGGAGTTAGACGTCTGCGGAAGCATGCGAACAGCACAAGGAAGAAGAAGAAGCTTGGAGCACAATACACAAGACTGAATATATTACTAGAGAATGTACAAAGATAAGTAGCCCATTAGGGCAATAGGCGTATATACAAGCCGGGGGAAAAAAACCTCCTAAAGAGGGAAAAAACTGCCCCGGCGGTCCTAGAGTGTTCACACACATCACTACCTAAATATATCAACAGAGACTACACGCAGCCATAGCATAGCAATCTGATGCAAAGGAGGCACTATGAGAGCCTGAACGAGTACGATATGACAAAGGTGCATCTAATTTGCTATCACGCAAAGTCTGCACCAGCCATTTTGGCATAGTTTTTGCCTGCTCAATATCAGCTCTCTCATCAACAAGTGCATCATGTAAATCTGCATCAGAAATAGAATGATCTGCATCATCATATGAAACCTGCAAAGGTTGCGAAGTTGCCTCATTAGGACCAACACTAGACTGTCCACCTGTAAAAAGAGGCATCAACGTATCATACATGTCTTTGGAGCTAACAGATGTCTCCTTAGTAAATGAAAGCAATGGCTGAATAGCATCTTCCACAGAGACAACATCACAGCTAACCAGAATGCGTTTAGTCTGTGGATGATACAAACGATAGCCTTTACGTTCAGAACTGTACCCAACAAAAATACATTTTACTGCCTTATCATCCAATTTTCTGCGGTGTTGTTTAGGCACTAATGCATATGCCAAACAACCAAAAACACGCAGATGAGCAACAGATGGCTTGCGGTCATGCCAAGCCTCATATGGAGTGATAGACTGCAGCGCTTTAGTGGGACACCTGTTCAGTACATATGCTGCACACATGACAGCCTCAAGCCAAAAACTATGTGGTAAAGCCTGACTCTTGACCATGCACCTCGCCATCTCCATGAGTGACCTGTTCTTTCGTTCAGCAACTCCATTCTGTTGAGGTGTATATGGCATTGTACACTGGTGTTTTGTCCCACGTTCAGCCAAAAATGCATTAAAATCAGAAGACATATATTCCCCCCCTCGATCAGAACGGAGGGTGCCCATTTTACATGCTGACAGATTTTCAGCCAAGACCAAAAACTGTTTAAAGCACATGAACACTTCGGACTTTGCTTTGAGTGGATATACCCATGCATGCCTAGAAAAATCATCAATGAAAGTCACGAAGTAAAGGTAATTCCCAAAAGAGGGTGTCTGCATAGGACCACAGACATCACTATGTACAAGCTGCAATTTCTGCGTAGCCCGAACTGAACCATCTTTTGGAAAGGAGGAACACTGCATTTTGCTCAAAATACAGCCTTCACATACATGTTTTCCAGGTGCCTCAAGCTTGGGCAAAGAAGACACCATATCAGATTTCTACAGGTGTAGTAAACTAGCAAAATTCAGATGACCAAAGCATGCATGCCAAAGCTTTGCATCTGACATAGCCTGAGAATCATGAACTGCACATGCGGAATCATTCACAGATCTTTCATAGTCTATGAGCTTATAGATCCCACGACATAAAATGCCAGAAGCAATAATCACATCGCCATTTGATAGATCATGAACTGTACACCTGTCATCAACGAATTTCACAACCAAGCCAATCTTGGCTAATGCAGAAACTGATAACAGATTCTTCTTGATCCGTGGCATAAATAAGGCATCTAACAAGGTGAAAGAACTACCATCATCAGTAGTCAGAATGATCTTACCAACTCCCATAACAGTATAAGAGGAGTTTTTGGCGCATGTGATAGTATTCCCTGTAGGGGCAGGCTCGAGTGAAGAGAATAAACTGCACTGCGAGGTAATATGTTTGGTCGCCCCACTGTCAAAGTACCAAACATCTGAGTCCACTGCAGACATGCACTGGTCATGAGAAGATGGGTCAAAACTGCAAACAGTAGTAAACGCCCATTCTTCTTCCTGCACAAGATTAGCAGACTCTGTTTTTGGTGTAGAGGCTTCTACAACAACCATTCCAGCCTCCTTTTTCTTTGCCTCTTTTGCAGCCAGTTTTGGACAGTTCTTTATGATATGATCATTCCCTTTACAGTACTTGCAAAACAATTTCTGCTTTTCTGATTTCTTCTCATCTCTATCCTGGTTCTTCGAATGTGCAGCATTTGCAGATTTCTACTTACTAGTAGAAGAGCTCCATTTTCCTTTGCCCTTCTGACTAGCCAGGAAAGCTTGATCTGCAACACGCATAATGGACCTGAGCTGCCTGGACTGATCTTCCTGCAATAGAAAAGAGACTAACTCCTCAAATGATAAGGCATTCGGATTGCCTTTCATCATCAACCAAAGAGTAGAAGCAAAACTCTGATATGAATCAGGAAGACCATTCAGAACGGTCTGCACAAGTGAGCTATCTGGTATAACCTCATCAACAAAAATCAACTGTTCCTTCAAATCTTTGATCTTCGTTAGGAAACTGTCCATAGAATCACCTTCATTCATGTGCTCACTCTCCAACTGTTTTCGGAGGTAAGCAACACGAGCCTCATTCCTAGCTTGGTACAATGTGGTAAGTGTATCCCAAGCATCCCTAGCTGTTCTACAAGAGCGAATATGAGGAATAATGGGACGTTTGACAGACAAAGCCATCAATGCATGTGCCTGGGCATCTCTGCCATCCCAACAAATCTGCTCTTTAGTAGGTGCAACAGAAATAGCAGCACGAACAGGAATCTGCACAATATCATCTTCGACACCATCTTCATCAGCTCCAGCACCTGTATTTGTAGTACCTGTCGTTACAGGTGTAACAGGACGTCTTTCAACACCCTGCACAATGTTCCACAATCCTTTTGCAACCAAAACATGTCGCATCATATAAGCCCATAATGGGTAGTTGGTACCATCCAACTTATCCTCAACAGCCAACATACGGAATACATCACTGCTTTCAGCCATGGCCGGTGACTAAAATACCTTGATGTAGAAAATTGACTGTATCTCAAAAAGTTGAACAAAACTGCCCAAACGAGTTCTGTTAGACCTGCAGCAAACTTTGAGACGCTTAAATTGGCAAACAGAAACTGGTATATACCTTTGGCACAAAAAGATGAAATAGCCTGCACAAGCGCTGTGATAGTGCGTTCGGAGGCCGAAACGAGCTCAGATCGCGATTTCGGCACCACAGAGCGAAGACGTTTTGGTCTCGAAGACACGCTGAGTATGCTCACCAAAATTCGTGCGATTCTGAGACTGCAAACAGAGGAGTGTCGACGGCACCCTAGATGAAGCGACGACCTGCTCTGATACCAATTGTTGGAGATAGATGTCTGCGGAAGCACGCGAACAACACAAGGAAGAAGAAGAAGCTTGCAGCACAACACACAATATTGAATGTATTACTAGAGAATGTACAAAGATAAGTAGCCCATTAGGGCAATAGGCGTATATGCAAGCCGGGGGAAAAAAACCTCCTAAAGAGGGAAAAAAGTGCCTCGGCGGTCCTAGTGTGTTCACACACATCACTACCTAAATATATCAATAGAGCATACCTCTTCAATAGCTACCCATAGTTCTAGCTCTATGTTGTTTGTAGACTCTTTGTTCTTCCATGATGATCTTAGAGTCCCATTCTGCTCATCATCTTGCTTCTTTCTGCAATCCTTGATGGCATTGCCTTTCTTTTCACAATAGAAGCAACTTCCTGTGAAATTTTTCTTCTTTGGATTCTTCTTTGATCCATCAGAAGATCCTTTACCTTTTGCGTTTGCTGAGAACGCAACATCACTTGTAGTTTGCAGATTATTCAACCGCATCTCTTCTTCTAAAAGCATAGCACAAAACTCTTCAAATGTGAGGGGATTTGGTCTTACCTGAGTGTTAAGGGTTGTTACTAATCCATCATACTTTGTTGGAAGAACACGTACACATCTTCGAGCTAGCTCTTCTGGTGTTATAACAACACCAACTGCAGCCAATTGATCTTGAAGATTTTTTATCCATTTGATAAAATCTTCAGCCTTTTCAGAATCAGAATGATTTTCATTTACCAACTGATTTTCTAAATTCTGTATCCTAGTGTGGTTCTTGGTCTCATATTGACGAGCCAATATGCCCCAAGCCTCATGTGCTTTAGTAGTATGTTGAACTAAAGTAAGCACAGAATCATTTACACTAGTGATGATTACACATAATGCATCAACATTCCTCCGCTTCGAAGCTCGTAGAAGATCTGGATCTGGTTGAATCATCAATCTTGAATTTGCTGGATCTTCAACTGGTATAGGCTCTAGATCCAATCCCATCGGTCCCATGACAGTGTCAAGTAATTCATAGGAGTCCAAAATTGCAGAAATTTTGAACTTCCAGAGTGTATAGTTGGTTCCATCTAGCTTCCCTTCAGTGAATGCAGGTGGGTGAATTTGAATAGGTGCAACATCAACATTAGCTGAAGCACCAAGTCAAGTGTTTGATGATGAAGCCATCATGTAATCACTTGAATAATCTACTGATATTCTAGTCTGCTAGTAGGCTAAAATAGTGATACTTCTCAAGCTATTCGAACCTTATGGCTCTGATACCATGTAAGATAATAGTCACGCAATATAACCCAGGAGCAATAGCAGAGAAGATAACAGATATAAGAGAATCTCAACAATTTTCTACTAACAACAAGTACAATGATGATGGCATTGTCCACCCGTGCGCTCTCAAGGTAGAGCTTAAATGGTGATCTAGACAACTCTAGATAGGGAGATATAAGGTAGAGGTATGCTGGCTCAATTCGATGTCTCAGGTAGTGCAGAAGTCATGTATATATAGGATCATGTATGGCCTTCCATGGACGGCTATACATGGGTGGTAGAGCATGGGTGGCCATCGCCTGTCTAATTGCCATACACGGCTTAGGCCGGTTGAACCTAACAAATACAAATGATTTCTGACTCCGAAAGGGCACCCCAGCCGGGGCTGCTCACCGTTGCTCCGGACCCCACAATTGGGCATTAGGGGAAAAAATGAACCCTGCATGGGCCTTTTAGATTAAGGAGTGATTAGTGATGGACCAATGAGAAGAGGGTGGTGGACACAGTCTAGTCCCTTAATCACATAGACTAGGCATAGGCTTCCCTTGTTTTCAGTGGTCAATGGGAGAAAAACCACTTGGAAATCCTGGATTTGGCCATTTGAATGGTTTTGAAAAGCTTCCAAATGAACTAGAGCCCTTGGATTGTCTCAAAGATCCAAAGGCTGGTGTCTAATGTCAAAAGTCAAGGCACCCTTTCATTTGGGCCCTTGGATTTGATTGATATCCATGGCTAGGATTTGATGAACGTTTGAAAAAGCACCTTTTTATGTCAGCCATTGATTCGATCCTTCAATCCGATGGCGTACGTTGAATTTTGATGCAAACTGGTGCCTATATTTTCTTGCCATCGGATCTCTAAGTGATTGTAGGACTGAGATGCAAAGCCGCTCTTGGATCCAAGCTAGCCTTGCGCCTTTTCACAACTGCCCTTAGATGAGGCATCCATCCAACGGCTACGGTGGCATGTGATTTGGAGATCAGCGCGAAATGCGCCCCATCGTTGGATTTGCAAGGATCTAAAGGCCCAAAAACATGTAGAAGACTACAAAACACATGCGTGCAAAATTTTGAAAAGCTGCATCTTGTCAGAACATTCTCTCTCTAGTCTTGCAACCACTTAAATCTAAGCCATTTGATTCTAAAATCCAAGGGTTATAGAATTTCCAATTTGATAATTCAAATATGAAGGTGAATCAATAATATTTTATTTGTGCAAACCACTAGTGGTTTTATTTGCCCCTTTAATCTCCTAGATTAAGCTTTTTAATTCCTAAAAATTAGGAATCCTTACAAGGCCCATGTAGGGTTCACTTTTTCCCCTAATGGGACCCTGTTAACTCGCTTTCCTTACAATACCTTACAGGGTCCAATATGACCTTCATCCAACATGCAAGTTGGGATTCCCATCAATTGGGTAATGCACGCTTGGCTTCTCCTCATAATGGGGGCCTTACAAAATGTGCAATCAATCATGAGGGGTAGACATTGATCATATACTAACACATTTACCGAGGATGGAAGAATGAATGTTTCGGGAAAGTCCTTATTCTTGGAGGCGTGAAGTGTAGTCACCAGGTAGTAGAATCTATAAAAGTCAGTTTTGGGCAATGGATCACTGAAATATTCTGTAAAACAAGATCTAGCCCAAATATGCTTTAACTCTTCGGAATTCTGGAGCTCTCCAAATTCTCGAGAGAAAAATTGATACGTGTGCCATTTGATATTTTCAAAACTCAGCATGGCATCAAAGATAAAGTTTGCATCTTCTAAGGGTCCTGCTAAACCTTGGAACCAATGAGAATTGTTGTGAAATTTCTCAATGTATCCCATAGGAGGATCATCTATGGGCATTGGTCCTGGGAATCCCTGAAACACTGGCAGTTGCAACGTAGGATATGGCTTAACTAGTAAATTGCCAAATTTGACTACTGGCGCACTGGGGCCAGCCGCAGAAGGTCCTTCAGTCTGCATGATGAGTGATATGAATGCAGAGGAGATTTGCTACAAAAGATTAACACATTAGTATGGAAATTAATCATGATCCCAATAAGGTGAGACTGCAATCCCTTTCCATAATCGATGTGTAACCCGTGTAGCTGAGTGTTGTGAGGTGGGTTATGGAATGGTTTTTTTTGCAGAAACTAATGCAGGTTACTAGACATCTACATGCTTTAGATAATGCATACATTGCTTGATGAGATGTTATTACAAGTGACGGTGGGTTAGTGTGGGTGAATTTATACAGGTGTAGTCGTGAGTGAATTATTACAATGGTGAATGTTAGTTGGAGTGGGTGTTAGGGTGTATGAAGGATCATGTGGCTTCTGGATACATTTCCGTATCCACTTCCTAGGAGTTGCTGCATGGGTGGTATTCTTCCACTGAGGGACGAAAGGTGATATTGGTGGTTGTGGTGTCGATAGGGGATGAGATGTCAAAGGGTTATATATTACATGGCTTGAGATTTGAGCTATAATACAAAGTTTAGGTACCCAGATCTGCGTGGGTGTGGGTTCGTTGGTTAAGTACTGCTTTGCGATCCAAATTTGTTGAATCTTCATCGATGTAGAAGAAGGTCGAGGAGATGTTGGATGCTAACTCTGCTTTTTCTTGGACTTCTTCGTATCGTTGTCTGCATTGTTGGAAACTGTTGGTACTTACTGTCCTTTTGGTACCCATATTTGTCTCATGTCATTTGCTTTGTGATGCTGACATTGTTGCCTTCTTTGTGTCATGTGGTATGGTCATCAATTTGGGTTCCTCAGTCATGGTTGATGCCTTTGTAATTGGGGGTGAGAGGTCAGGTTGACACTTTGCTTTGGAAAAGAAGGGAGGTCCGACACTTGCGAAACTTGCCTATTAGGAAGGATGGACACTAGAGGCTATCATGCCCCTCTACCCACTGATGCAGTCCACCTAACCGCTAATGCAACCCACTTGATCAATGATGGTCCCTATTTGTCCACTGATGGAAGGCCCGGTGGAGATCTCCTGACTATGAGGATAGGAAGGTCCACCTCGCCCATGCAAGGGGTTTCCATGCCTCCTAGCCCTATGAGGTATGCCTCAGTTGGTCGCATTTCTATTCCTGAGTCCTTATAGTGGGACCATCTAATCGCACTAGTTGTAGCACCTGAATCAATTAAAGCTCTAAGTTCATGCTGGGTGTTGCCTTGTTTTAACATGATTGTAATGAATGATCTCCTATCCACTATGTTAGGATGAGCAAGTGACTTTGCTTGACACATGGCCATGGGATATCTGAGTGTTTCTTCCAGATGGTTATAATGTTCTCTCCCTAGTCCTTGTCTTATCAGCTTCATTTGCTTAATGCGTTCTATAACTTCTGCCTGAGCTTCCCCACGTATTCTCTTTTCTTCCTCCTTATGCTTCTTTGCCAATGTGAGTCTTCTAAGCATATCCTCAGTAAGAGGTTCCTAATATAGCTTGACTCTACAACCACTAGTGTAATTAAGCATTATCTCTCCCTCTAGGGTGGCTAATTGTACCACTTGTCGAAAGTCTGTTAATGATCATAGGTCCATAACCTTGCTTTTCTAATTTCTCTGCATGCTGTTTCAGCGTATACACTAGGATTAAATCACCTTCCTTTAAGCCTCTATCTTTCACATGTGCATCAAAATAGGCTTTCTGTCGTTTCTTTGCTGCCTATATGCCTATTGCTGCTTTCAACCTAGTTTCTCCTAATCGTTCCAAGTCCATTATCCTTGATGATAATTCATGGCCAGTCCACTGATGTTCTTGTGCAACCTTAAGGGTGGGTATCAAAAAGTCCAAAGGAAGCATAACGTTCTGACCAAAAACCATCTGAAAGGGATTTGCATTGAGTACAGTCTTGTAGGCCACTCTATATGCCCAAACAACATGGTGTAACTGTTTGTCCCAATCTAAATGTTTGTTGTTCACGAGTTTCTTCAATACAATGCAAAGGATCTTGTTAGTGCTTTCAGCTTGACCATTGGCCTGAGGATGGTATGGTGCGGATTTCTTGTGAATCACCATAAAATCCTGTAATAAATATTCAATGACTTGGTTTAGAAAGTGAGTTCCTCGATCGCTCACTAGCTCTATTGGCAATCCATATCTTGTAAAGACATTTTCAAATAAGAATTTTGCAGTCGTGTATGCATCATTCTTTTTTGTGGCCTTAGCCTCTACCCATTTGGTAAGATAATCTGTTGCTACAATGATGTATTTGGCATGTGTTCCTTTTGTAGGGGGATTAATGGGTCCTACAAAGTCTATGCCCCACTTGGAAAATGCAGGTCCTCCCATCATGGATTTCAGTGGCATTTCATCTTTGCGAGTAGGAAACTGAGTTCTTTGGCACACATCACATCTCTTAACATAGGTATGTGCATCCATGTGAAGAGTGGGTCACCATAATCTTGCAAATAGTATGGCTTTGATTATCCTATCAGGGCCAAAATGACCTCCTGCAACACCTTGGTGTGTAGTCTTTAATATGCTCAAGTAATCGCTCTCATGAACACACTGTCTTAGGTATCCATCTCTTCCTCGTTTGTATAGATTGTCGCCAATAAGTGAGTAGTCTTGAGCTTCCTACTCTAGACTTCGTTGTCTTGCTAAAGTCATTCCTTGAGGGAATGTTTTTGTCCTCAAGTACATCACTAAAGGTTCACTCCAATCCAGTGTGAGAGACATATGATATAATGTGGCATGTTCTACTGGTGGTCTTTCACAACATACAAGACACTCTTTACACAACTTATAGACATTTTCTTCCATGGAAGGCCAATATACTCCTAGTCTATGCAGAGTCTGCAACGTACAATGTTTTGAATGATGTTGCTTTAGTGCACCTCCACGTGCTAATTGCAACCAATTCACGTAGTCTGATTTGTCAACACAACAAGCAAGAATTTTTTGGTTATCCTATTTATATATACTTCCTACTATTATTTGATATCTTTGTGAGTCGGTGATTTCTCCTTCTTTGATCCTAATCCTTGGATTCTTGGGTCCAAATTTGAGAATAGGGACAATCGGCTTAGCCCATTCAGGTACTATTTCAAGGTTAAACATGTATGCATTAGGTAGTTCATCTGCTATTCCTTGAGGAGCTTGTTGATATATTTAGGTAGTGATGTGTGTGAACACTCTAGGACCGCCGGGGCACTTTTTCCCCTCTTTAGGAGGTTTTTTTCCCTCGGCTTGTATATATGCCTATTGCCCTAATGGGCTACTTATCTTTTGTACATTCCCTAGTAATACATTCACTATTGTGTGTTGTGCTCCAAGCTTCTTCTTCTTCCTTGTGTTGTTCGCGTGCTTCCATAGACATCTAACTCCAACAATTGGTATTAGAGTAGGTCACCGCTTCATCTAGGGTGTCGTTGACAGCTCTCTGGTTGTAGTCTCAAAATTGCATAAATTTTGGTGAGCATACTCAGTGTGTTTCGAAGATCAAAACATCTTCGCTCTGTGGTGTCGAAATCGTGATCTGAGCTCATTTCGGCCTCCGAATGCACTATCATAGTGCTAGTGCAGGCTATTTCATCTTTTTGTGCCAAAGATATATACCTATTTTGGTTCGCCAATATAAGCGTCTCGAAGTCTGTCATAGGTTTAGCAGAACTCCTCTCGACAGTTCCGTTCAACTTTTTTAGATACAATCAATATTCTCCATCAAGGTATTTTAGTCACTGACCATGGTTGAAAGCAGTGATGTATTTCATATGTTGTCTGTTGAGGATAAGTTGGATGGTACCAACTACCCATTGTGGGCTTATATGATGCGACATGTATTGGTTGCAAAAGGACGATGGAACATTGTGCAAGGTGTTGAAAAACGTCCTATCACACCTACAACTGTTACAATTGCAGGTACTAAAGCTGATGCAGAAGGTGTTCAAGATGATGATATTTTGCATATTCCTGTTCGTTCTACGGTTTTTGCTGCACCTACTATAGAGCAAATTTGTTGGGATGGCAGAGATGCCCAGGCACATGCATTGATAGATTTGTCTATCAAATGTGCCATTATTCCTCACATTCGCTTTTGCAAAATAATTAAGGATGCTTGGATACACTTACCACATTGTACCAAGCTAGGAATGAGGCTCGTGTTACTTACCTCTGAAAACAGTTGGAGAGTGAGCACATGAATGAAAGTGATTATATGGATAGTTTTTTAACAAAGATCAAAGACTTGAAGGAACAATTGATTTCTGCAGATAAGGTTATACCAGATAGGTCACTTGTGTAGACTGTTCTGAATGGTCTTCTTGATTCATATCAGAGTTTTGCTTCTACTCTTCGGTTGATGATGAAAGGCAATCCAAATGCCTTGTCATTTGAGGAGTTAGTCTCTGTTCTGTTGCAGGAAGATCAGTCGAGGTAGAAGAGGTCCATTATGCGTGTTGCAGATCAAGCTTTCCTGGCTAGTCAGAAGGGCAAAGGAAAATGGAGCTCTTCAACTAATAAGCAGAAATCTATTAATTCTACACAATCAAAGAAGGAAGACAAAGATGAAAAGAAATCAGAAAAGCAGAAATTGTTTTGCAAGTACTGTAAAGGAAATGATCATATCATAAAGAACTGTCCAAAACTAGATGCTAAAGAGGCAAAGAAGAAAGAGGCAAAGAAGAAAGAGGCTGGAATGGTTGTTGCAGATGCCTCTACACCAAAACCAGAGTCTGCTAATCTTATGTAGGAAGAAGAATGGGTGTTTACTACTATTTGGAGTTTTGACCCATCTTCTCATGAGCAGTGCATGTCTACAGTAGACTCAGATGTTTGGTACTTTGACACTTGGGTGACCAAACATATTACCTCACAGCGCAGTTTCTTCTCTTTACTGGAGCTTGCCCCTACAGAGAATATTGTTACATGTGCCAAAAACTCCTATTATCCTGTTATGGGAGTTAGTAAGATCATTTTGACTATTGTTGATGGTAGTTCTTTCACTTTGTCAGATGCTTTGTTTGTGCCAAGGATTAAGAAAAATATGTTATCAGTTTCTACATTAGCAAAGATTGGCTTGGTTGTGAAATTTGTTGATGACAGATGTACAACTCATGATTTATCAAATGGCCACGTGATTATTGCTTCTGGAATTTTATGTCATGGGTTGTATAAGCTCATAGACTATGAAAGATCTGTAAATGATTTGGCATGTGAAGTACATGATTCTCAGGCTATGTCAGCTGCAAAGCTTTCGCATGCATGCTTTGGTCATCTAAATTTTGCTAGTTTGCTATGTATGCAAAAATCTGAAATGGTGTCCTCTTTGCCCAAACTTAACGCACCTGGAAAACATGTTTGTGAAGGCTGTTTTCTGTGCAAAATGCAACGTTCCTGCTTTCCAAAAGATGGTTGAATTCGGGCTATTAAGAAATTGCAGCTTGTACATAGTGATGTCTCTCCTCCTATGCAGACACCTTCTTTTGGAAATTATCTTTACTTTGTGACTTTCATCTATGATTTTTCCAGGCATGCATCGGTATATCCATTGAAGGCAAAGTCTGAAGTGTTCATGTGCTTCAAACCGTTTTTGGTTTTGGCTGAAAATCTGTCAGCATGTAAAAAGGGCACCCTCTGTTCTGATCGAGGGGGGGAATATATGTCTTGTGATTTTAATGCATTTTTTGTTGAACGTGGGATAAAACACCAATCTACAGTGCCGTATACACCTCAATCAGAATGGAGTTGCTGAACGAAAGAACAGGTCACTCATGGAGATGGCGAGGTTTATGGTCAAGAGTCAGGCTTTACCACATAGTTTCTGGCTTGAGGCTGTCATGTGTGCAGCATATGTACTTAACAGGTGTCCCACTAAAGTGCTGCAATCTATCACTCCATATGAGGCTTGGCATGATGGCAAGCCATCTGTTGCTCATTTGTATGTTTTTGGTTGTTCGGCATATGCATTAGTGCCTGAATAACATCGTAGAAAATTGGATGATAAAGGAGTAAAATGTATTTTTCTCAGGTACAGTTCTGAAAGTACAGGCTATCGTATGTATCATCCATAGACTAAACGTATTCTGGTTAGCCGTGATGTTGTTTTGTGGAAGATGCTATTCAGCCATTGCTTTCATGTACTAAAGAGACATCTGTTAGCTCCAAAGACATGTATGATACTTTGCTGCCTCTTTTTACAGGTGGATAGTCTAGTGATGGTCTTAATGAGGCACCTTCTCAACCTTTGCAGGTTTCATGTGATGATGCAGATCATCCCATTTCTGATGTAGATTTACATGATGCACTTGTTGATGAGAGAGCTGATATTGAGGTGGCAAAAACTATGCCAAAATGGCTAGTGTAGACTTTGCGTGACAACACCTCTATCATATATTACTTGATCAGGCTCTCATAGATGCCTTTTTTGCATCAGATTGCTATGCTATGGCTGCATCTAGTCTCTATGATGAGAATGAGCCTGTTTCATTTGACGAAGCACAAAATTTAGAAAATTGGATGGTTGTTATGCAATCTGAATATGATGCTATAATGAAGAACGGTACTTGGTCTTCATGTGACTGGCCTCCTAGCAAAAATGCCATTGATACTAAGTGGGTTTACAAGCTAAAGTGTAAGCCTGATGGAACAATTGATAGGTATAAGGCTAGGCTTGTTGCAAAGGGTTATGCATAGGAAAGAGGCATTGATTTTCATGAGACCTTTGCACCTACATGCCGTATGACTACTGTTCAGAGCATCTGTGCACTTGCAGCCCATCATGGTTGGAATGTACATCAATTGGACATTAAAATTGCATTTATGAATGGTGACTTGCATGAAGAAGTGTATGTTTTTGAGCCCCATGGCTTTGTGTAGAAAGGGCATGAAAACTAGGTGTGCAGGTTAAAGAAGGCATTATATGGTTTAAAGCAAGCACCACGTGCTTGGTATGAGAAGATACATGCCTATCTGATTGCACATGGTTTTGAGAAGAGTCCAACTGAGAGCACCTTATATGTTAAGCATGCTAATGATGCGCTTGTGATCATTGTTGTCTATGTTGATGACATGCTCCTCACTGGTCCTATTGAGAAGCATATTGCTGATTTTAAGGCTGATTTGCATGCCTCATTTGAGATGTCTGATTTGGGGAATTTGCATCACTGTTTGGGCATTCAGTTTATGCAAGTTGATGGTGGAATGGCTTTGTGTCAAACAAAATATATTGACACATTATTGCAGCATTTTGGCCTTGAAGACTGTAAGCCTATTGCCACTCCTATAGAAATAGGTTTACGATTGAGTCTTCATGATGTTGGAGATGCATTTGATGTTGTTCTCTATCAGCAGGCTGTTGGATGCTTGATTTACTTATGCATTACTCGGCTAGATATTCAGTTTATGCATTGCCCAGGAGTCAAGCATTGTTAGGCGGTTAAGCACATCTTTTGCTACTTGAGTGGTACTCGGCTACTTGGGTTGTTTTATCCCAAGGGGGGATCACTACCGCCAGATTTGCATGCTTTTTTTGACTCTGATTGGGTTGGTTGCTATGACACTCGTGTGTCCACTAGTGGCTTTTGCTTCATGTTTGCTACCTCATGTATATCTTGGTTGAGCAAGAAGCAACCTACTGTGGCCACTTCGAGTTGTGAGGCTGAGTATAGGGCAGCTTTCACAATGACTATTGAGTGTGTGTGGCTCAGACGCCTTACGGTTGATTTGGGTGTTGGCTAGTCTTCTACCACCACCATCTTCACTAACAGTCAGAGTGCATTGGGAGTTGTGAGAAACCCTGTGTTCCATGCTCGCATTAAGCACATTGAGGTGCATTATCATTATGTCAAGGAGAGGTTCTCTGTTGGGGAGATCAGCTTGGCATATGTGCCCACGCAGGAGAACATTGCAGACCTTTTCACAAAGGCTCTGCCTAGGGACAAGTTTGAAGCTTCTCGCAAAGCTTTTGGCTTACTTCCTTTTGTGGAGTGATTTCCACATAGCTTGGCACTTCCTTATACATGAGTTCCAGCTACTTGTTCACCGCATCACTCAGAGGGGGGATTTGTTGATATATTTAGGTAGTGATGTGTGTGAACACTCTAGGACTGCCAGGGCACTTTTTTTCCCTCTTTAGGAGGTTTTTTCCCCCTGCTTGTATATATGCCTATTGCCCTAATGGGCTACTTATCTTTTGTACATTCTCTAGTAATACATTCAGTATTATGTGTTGTGCTCCAAGCTTCTTCTTCTTCTTCCTTGTCTTCTTCTTCCTTGTGTTGTTCGTGTGCTCCCATAGACATCTAACTCCAACAGACTACTACTTCAAAGTTGTACTCCACGAGTAATAGAAACCATCGTATCAGTCATCCGTTGTTACAAGGCTTATTGTATAAGTATAACAGTGCCTGATGATCCATGAAGAACTTGAACTTATTTGCCAACAAGTAATGCCTGAATTTCTTTACCGTGTAGATCATTCCTAATCCTTCTCGTTCTGTAGTGGTGTAGTTTCTTTCTACAACATTCAAATGCCTACTTGCGTAAGCTATAGGAAGATCTATATTGCCTTCGTTCGTAGGTTGTGCCAACACACATCCTATGGTGTAGTTGGATGCATCCATATGTACATGGAATGGCTTGCTCCAATCTGGGGTTGTTAATATTGGTGATGAGCACAAGCATCGTTTAAGTTCATTGAATGAATTTTCACATTCATCCATCCTTTCGAAGTTGGTCAAAAGAGAGGACAAGGGCTTGGCTATGATAGCGTACATGTGTATGAATCATCGATAATAACCACAATGGCCCATGAAGGCTTGTACCTCTTTTATGTTCTTTGGTCTGGGTAGTTCTGCAATTACTTTCACCTTTTCTTCATCTATCGAAATTCCGTGCTTTGACACAATGTGTCCTAGAATTTTGCCTTGCCTTACCATGAGAACACACTTTTTTGGGTTCTAGCAAACCTGATATTCTTGACATTTGTCAAATACTTGCCTTAATTCTAGGATATGAGTTTGGCTCATATTCGAATAAGTACATATGTCATGGACATAAACTTCCAAATTTTTTCATAGGAATTCCTTAAAAACATGACACATGAGTCGTTGAAAGGTGGCGGGTGCATTCGTCAGCCCAAATGGCATCATACAAAATGCAAAGATGCCCCATTCTATGGCAAAAGCCGTCTTATGCTGATCTTCAGGAGCAATGGCTACTTGATTATAGCCTGAGAAACCATCAAGAAAGTTGTAGACTTCCTTGCCTGCAACTCTCTCCAATAAATGTTCTGTGATAGGAAGAGGATAACTGTCTCTAATTGTAGTGGCATTAACTTTTTTAAGGTTAATATACACACAAAATTTTCCGTTCTTCTTTGGTACAACCACAATGGGGGATACCCATTCGGTGTGCTCAATTTCATAAATGAATCTTGCTTCTATCAAACGATCTATTTCTTCTTCATAGGGATTCTATGGGAGCATATATCTGGGTCTACTCCTTTTAAGTCTTTATAACTCCAAGCGAACACATCTCTATATTCACACAATAGGGCAATTAACTCTTCTTCTTCTTCAATAGTCAAATCATGCCCTATATATTTATATTTTTCTTCTCCTTCTTCTATGGTAACTATGATTTTTTTGATTTTCTATCAATTATCATATACTTCTCCAACGTCAGCTTTTCTTCTAGGCATTCGTACCATGATTCTTCCGTCTTCTATTTCATACTTCTTGAAGTTCTCGGGTACTTCCATGAGAGGTTCTTCTTCTTTTTTTAACTTAGGTGATTCCTTTCTCTTCTTTTGCTTATTTTTTGTACATTCTGTGAGTGACTCATGTCGTTCCATTTGACTTTCCTTGTCCTCTTTAGGGGTTTTGGCTTCTACAAAATAAAGATATTCCTTTTCTGTGGAACAAAAGGGTTCCATGATGATAGATTCTAGGTCCTCATCACCACTCTCATCTTGTTCTTGGGTCACTTCTGTGCATTCTTCTAAGATAAAGGCTTCCTCAACAGGTGCAATCATAAAGATGGAAATGTCGTATCCATCTTCATCACAATGAGGGGTCCATTGTTCTTCATTCATGTTATGTCCATTATAGCTAAGATTTCTACCCAACCATGAGGCTCGAATTCCTCGTCTGGAAATACTATAGGTGCGTAAGCTGGGTCTTGACGAGTTTGTGGATGTCGTTTTGAACCTAATGTCCTGGCTTCTTACCATTCTTCCTCTTGTTTGGCTACGTTACACATCCATAGATGAGTATCCTCGTGCAACCATGATGGGTCTGATTCCAATGAGTGTACCGACTCTGTTTCTCCATGTGTCCTATGGATGGTGTTCCATTGTATTGGGGGTACATCTCGATGGGAATCGTCTTTAAGATTGACTTTAGTAGTCACTCCAAGTTCCCCAATCTTGTACGATTTGCAACTCACACATGAATGGTCGTCCTAAAATCATCTCGTAAGCATGCTTTTTCCCAAAATCACAAATGGCAAAAGTACGTTCAAACTCTACACCACAAGTGGTAAGAGATATGCCTTCTAGTAAGGTCAATGGCTTCTCAATGTGTCTGTCAGCCATTTGTAACTTCATCCTGGTGGGTCTTAGTGTTGGCTTACCCCAATGTTTCCATAAAGTGGTGGTAGCGATGGCTACTCTAGCTCTTGAATCTCGAATAGCTTTGGTGGTGTAGCCCTTGTGGGTTATTGGAAGGTAAGTATTACCTTCCTCTCCCTCGCTCACATCTCCAATTCTTTCTATGGGTATCTCTCGTACCTTCTTGTGTAATCCTATCTGGGAGGAAGTAGTAGAGAGCTCAAGGAATTGGTTTGCTACATGCTTCCACAATCTCGGTTTAATCTTTAACAACTCCTCTGGAGTGAGATGGCATTGTACTTTAGTGTTCTTAATCATTTCCATGTTCCTAGGGATTATGGATTCTTCATTGCTCACTATTATAGTGGGTGCTCTCATGTTGATAAACTTGGCTTCCCAAGGTCCTATGAACTGAGGTAATTCTTGTAAAGAATTGGATTCAAAATTTGTCTGTTCACTCGATTGCTCTTCCTCTACATCATCATAGATAGAGGGTATGTCTTGGGGAAACTGTTCCTACAAGTAATCTATTTCTTGAATAGGAGGATGGGTTTCTTGCTCTCATCTCCACTTCTCTTCTTGGATTTCTCGTAGAAAGCTTGGTGAATACTTGTGTATGGAAGACAGGTTGTCTTCAACTTCAGTATTTGGCACATGAGACAGGGATGGTGCATTCCTTTCATGTGCCTCTGGAACAATAGGGTTCTTCTGTAGATTCCTCTTCTCATTGCTATTGATCAAGTATTCTAACCTCTCCACTAGTCCTTGAAAGTGTAATTCGAGTTTTGCCATATTGTTCCAATTAATATAACGAGAGGCTTCGAACATAGCTTGTGATAGTTCTACCATCTTCATGAAGAGTTTAGTCCTCTCAATTTCTAAGTCTGCTCTCGGATAGTTCTTACTTAACTCAGCTACATGGGGTCCTTCTTTTAATCTAGCTTGATATGCTCGAAACATCATGTCTAGGTCTTCAGGTATGGGTTCAGCTAAAACTGATCCTGATCTCTGAGCTAGGTTCTCCCGGTTAGATTCTTGAGAAGTCAATTCTAGGATTTTGGCTCTAGATTCCTTTAAACTTCCTTCTAATTCATTTATCTTTTTACTCCACTTTCTCTTGATTCTCTCTCATGAGTCCTTCCAAGATTTCATCTTTCTACTACTAGACTCTCCAACTTCACTAGTTCTTGAGACGTTCAAACCCACAAAATGCATAAGCCAACAAGAGGGACACCAAGAAGATTGCCAGAACACGTTTATATTCAATTAGCAACTCGTGTTGAAGAAGGCAATGAGAGCTTGGTATGAGGAGCACTAGTACCCCTCATAGTTGCACACAATTTGGCGCCACAGGACATACCCCCCAAGCACTGAAAAGGGCTGGATAGAAATACAAGCTTTGACAGTTTTGACTACTTTTCCAAGATTAAGCTGTTGATTTTGTAACAACACTTGGGCTCTTGTTATAGCTTGGATAGGCACATATGTAGGGTTGGATCCATCTGAGTTGTGTACAATACCTATCACATTAATGGGTGTCACTTTTGAGGCATTAGCACGGTTCTTTGGACAATCTCTTATACCATGATCTTTACCACAATCGGCACAAAAACCTAGTATGTTATAGTATTGTGACTGTCCTGCTATCGGAGGATGTGGACAATCCTTAATGAAATGATCTCCTTGGCACCTAAAGCATGGTCCTCTAGGGCCTTGTGGTCTTTGTTGTCTCAATTCGGGCCGCAGATTAGGGTTGGCATACATCACATTAGCATAATCAGGTTCCCAACTGGGTTCCAATGGTGGAATATCATATTGATATGTTTCCATATGTTCTCGTGACTTTGTGTAATATGTGGGTGGGCTATCCACATGGGTAGAGTCGAAATTGTTAGGATTAGGATCACTATCAGTGATCAGGGGTGAAGAAGGCACTAACGCCCTATTGAGGTTTTCTTCTGCAATAGCGTATTTGACTGAGATGACATTAGCTGGTGGGGGTGGCTGTTGAGCTAAAACTGGTTATGGTCTATGTTGAGCCTGATATGGATAGTTCTATGGAGGCCTATAGTAATGGGGCTAAGCATTGTATTGACCTTGATACCTACCTGGTTGGGGGTATGCTTGAGGGTAGTTTTGTTGTACTACTTGTTTGTTGTATGGGAAATCTTGTGCCATGTGATTTGTGTATTGTCTCTCAATTGTACAATATTGGCCGCTAGGGTTGGCTTGAGGTTGTGCTATGTTGGGGCACACATTTGCCATGTGATCACCACCACAGGTGTAACAACGCTTGTTTGTTGTTAACCTAGGCATCTATTTGATAGAGACTCCTAGTTTCTGGGCCACTTTTTCTGCTAGGTCCTCTATCGAGCTAGAAAGTTTTGAGGATGATTGAGATGAAAAATCGGATACCTTATAGAACTTTGAGAGTTCCAACTCATCTCCTAGATTGTCCTCAATGTCTATACATATTCTTACACATTGCTTTAGTGTTATGGGTTCCCTCAGGTAGAAATAGGAGCGTAGTTTAGAGCTTAAGAGGCCATCTAAAAACAATGACACTCGCTTGGCCTGTGAGGGTAGTTCTTGCATCGTACATCTCTCGACATATTGCCTAAGCCTACATCCTATATGTTGAGATATCAAGCTCAACATGTGATGATCCAGGATGACACGTACCAGTTTTTCATTTCTCTGACATTTATAGTGGTCACGCCGGTATATGTCAGGGATACTTCATTGAGCTTTATTAGATTTATCTACCAAGAGTGATGGAACATTTGTTTCTTGCCAGCTCACTCATTCGCGGACATTAGGTTTTTCCTTATGTACTCGTCTTTATATATTGCACTTGTTGTATTCTTCTTTTTAGGTCATTCTTGTACATTCCTTTTATGTAATAGAAGAAGAAGAAGAAGATCATTCTTTCCTGTCTCAATTTGTGTGTGTGCTTCTCCTTGAGAGTAAGAGTGTGTGTGTGAGCTCTCTTCCTTATCTCCTTCCTCGTGACATGGTATCAGAGCCAACGTGGTTGTAGAGAGCTCGTGGAGAAGGCGACGGTGAAGACTACGCGGCAAGGCGTGGAGAAAATGCGATTTCACAAACGGACTCCGTTTGCTACGAAAATCGGCATGAAGGTAGAAGACCTCAATATATTTTCATGAGTTATCGCTTTAGGGTCACTTGTTTTTGTCAGATCGAAGTTTCAGAGCCATCTCGACGTCCGTTTTGAGCTTGCAAGGTGGGGCCCATAAAAAAAACCAGGTCAGTTTCAGAAATTGTAACTTGCGCTGTGTCCGGTGACACTCATATATTCCAGATCCAGAATTTCAAGTGATTCCGTGTACTGTTGATACACGAAAACTGTGTTTTTCTGAGATCGAACTGTCACGTCATAGTGCGACAGTGTTCAAGCAGAAGTGCTGCTTGTAGTGTGTTGCACTGTTGTGAATTATTGCAGAAATGGCAAACGCAGATGGAATGAGTCAGCTTATGAGCAATAAGCTAGACAAGAACAACTTCCATGCTTGGAGATTCAGAATGACAAATTTCCTGATGGGAAAAGGCTACTGGAAGTACATCGAAGGAGAGAATGAAAATGCTCCGCAGTTACCAGAAAGGAATCGGACTGCAGAACAGTTAAGAGCATATGAGGAATGGAATCAAGGAGCACGAAAGGTAATGTATTGGCTATCTGTTAGCATACAGGATAGCATGATTGGACACATACAGGATGCCAAGACTCCAAAAGAGGCTTGGAACAGTTTGGTCACTTTGTACGAGACCAATACAAAGGCACGGAAATTGCAACTCAAGAACGAGCTGCATACATTGGAGAAAAAGAGCATGTCGGTAAGTGACTACACTCTAAAAATCAAAAGCATATGTGAGTCACTTGCATCTATTGGCGTGAATGTAGATGATGATGATAATGTGGAAGTGTGCCTTCGTGGTTTAGGAGCTGCATATAAGCAGTTCAAAACTTCTATACAGACCAGGGAAAATATTCTGAATTTTGCTGATTTGGTATCTATGCTGATTATTGAAGAAAAGAATCTTGGTGAGGATTCAAACTCCCAAGGAAAGCCCAGTTCTGAGCAGGTATTCTACTCTGGCAGAGGAAGAGGCAGAGGTAGAGGTTTTGGAAGTGGAAGAGGAAACAATAACCAAGACCAAGGTCAACAACAGAATCATGCAGGAGGAAGAGGACAGTTTCGAGGCAGGGGGAGTCAAAGAGTTCGCAGAAATTTCCAAAGAAATGATTCAGGTAATGATAGTAAAGGATGCTGGAATTGTGGTAAACCTAGACACTTTGAACGTGATTGCAGGTTGAAGAATCAAAATAACAGAAGGCAGTAAAACAACTATGCATCCACAAGTGCAGATGATTTTGAGAAGTTGTTTATGGTTCAACATCACATGATGAATACGATGTCTGCTGGTGTTTCAAAATCGAATGATAATGTCTGGTATGTTGATCCAGGTGCTTCAAATCACATGACCAGTCATGCAGAATGGTTTAGTAGTTTGCAGAAAATGCCAGTTCCTGGATATGTTGAAACAGGTGATGATACATCGCATCCTATTGAGCATACAAGAAACATAGGATTGTCTATGGAGGACGGAAAGGTAAAACATCTCGCTGATGTGCTGCACGTTCCAAATATAACAAAGAATCTGGTTTCTGTTGGACAAATGGTTGACCAGGGATTACAAATCAGGTTCAATGCGGATGGATTATATGTAGAAGAGTACAAGCAGGATGGACGATTAGTTGCCAAAGGAAACAAAGTGGGTAGGATGTTCACCTTAAATGTAAAGATTCCTGAAATGAATGCAGCCATGTTTGCAAAAGGTGCAGGAGTTATTGCAGATATAGAGATATGGCACAAACGGATTGGACATGCAAACTTGCAAAGGCTAAAACTGATGCAGTCAACGGAGATTGTCCATGGACTACCAAATTTCAAAGCTGCAGAAATGCAAAAGGTATGTGCAGCATGCCAATTTGGTAAACAGTCAAGAGCATCATTTCCACATGACAAGCATGTTAGTGAGAATGTACTAGAAGTAGTACATACAGATGTTTGGGGTCCAGCAAAGACCACATCTATGGGTGGTTGCAGGTTTTATGTTACTTTCATTGATGACCATACACGCAAAGTATGGGTATATTTCATGAAAGAGAAGAGCGAGGTGTTTACTCACTTCCAGAATTTTAAAGTTATGGTGGAAAAGCAGACATGGAAGTACATTCAGACATTAAGATCTGATGGAGGAGGCGAATACATGTCAAATGAGTTCAACAGTTTTCTAAAAAGTCATGGACTTCGGCGTCAGTTTTCATGCAGGTACACACCACAACAGAATGGTGTTGCTGAACGCAAAAACAGACATATTGCAGAAATAGCAAGAGCCTTAATGGCTGAGAAGAATATGCCTCATTGTTATTCGGCAAAAGCTATGCATACTACTGTATACATCATGAATAGAACTTCGACTGCCTTGGATACTCCCTTGAGCAAAAGGGATATAAATGTTATAACCCACTCACATGACAGGTAAAGGTGAGCAGAGATATGATATTTGATGAAATGTCAAGCTTCTATGCATATGCCAAAGAAGGACTGAGTCTTGAACCAAATGACAAAGAAAATGCTGAAAAATCAAGTGCAAAATCTTAGGTTTTGAGTGGACCGGATGCATCACCAAGCAATAGTTCCAACTCAAATCCATGGAGTGGAAGATTACGTGGGAATTTCAGTCCAACAAATTCATCAAATACATTCAAGAAAGGTAAAGAAAAGCTTTTTGCTGGTCATAAAACATGTGCAGGTTTTGAAGATGTTGATGGAGATTCAAGCGGTTCAAAAAAGAGTCTTGATGAGGAACTTGGATTGCCCTCTGTGAAGACTCTAGGAGTAAGAAGGGCACATGTAGATGATACAAGGAGAAGTGACCCAAGACCAAGAAGATCTGGGAGGATGCGTAATTCAGTGCAACGATTGACATATGATAGTTACATGGCTCGCCATTGTGCCCACATGACAAAAGTAATACAAGATGCTGAACCTTCTTGTTTTGAAGATGCAATTGGTAATGTAGATTGGGAAAAAGCTATGGATGAGGAGATGGCTACACTTTATGGAAATGATACATGGAAGCTGGTTCCATTGCCGCAAGGAAAGAAACCCATAGGCTGTAAATGGGTTTACAAGGTAAAGCATAATGCTGATGGTAGCATAAGCAGGTATAAAGCACGATTGGTAGCTAAAGGATATGCACAGACATATGACATTGATTATGAGGAAACATTCAGCCCTATAACTAAAATGTCTACTGTTAGGACACTTGTTGGATTAGCTACAACAAAAGGATGGACTTTGCATCAGATGGATGTGAAGAATGCTTTCCTACATGGTGAGTTACAGGAAGAAGTATATATGGACCAGCCACAAGGAAATGAAGATTCAAAGCATCCAGAATATGTTTGCAAGTTGCAAAAGGCTTTGTATGGGCTGAAGCAAGCTCCGTGTGCATGGCATGCAGGATTGCTGATTACTTAACCAGCATTGGGTTTTCTATGTGTGATGCAGATCACTCACTATATGCAAGGAAGGATGATGATGGCATCACTATTGTGGCTATTTGTGTTGATGACCTGATTGTAGGTGGTGATAATGAAGAAAGCATCAAAGAGGTAAAGAAACTTCTTATGCAGGAATTCGACATGAAAGATCTTGGTGTGCTGCGCTATTTCTTGGGCATTGAGTTTATACATACAGAAACAGGTATATGGATGTCGCAAAGGCAATATGCCTTGAATATGCTGCAAAAGTATGGTATGGCTGATTGTAAGCCAATTCCTATGCCTTTAGATCAGAATTTGAAATTGGATACTACATCAGGTGAAGCATTCGAAAATGCTACTATGTACAGGAAAATTGTGGGAAGTCTTATATATCTTACAATTACAAGGCCTGATTTAAGCTACACTGTTGGACTTGAAAGTCAGTTTATGTAGGTTCCCAGGAAGTGACATTTGGATGCTCTGAGGCGCACTCTACGTTATGTGAGTGCTACTTTGGATTATGCATTGTTTTATGAAGCTGGTGTAGATTTGCAGGTTCATGGATACACCGATGCAGATTGGGCTGGCAGTACTCCAGATAGAAGGTCTACTAGTGGTTTTCTTCTCACTTGGAGGTGCAGCTATTACATGGAGCAGTAAGAAGCAACCCACTGTTGCTTTGTCGAGTACAGAGGCTGAGTATAGAGGTGCTGCAATGGCAGCATGTGAGGCATCATGGCTGGAGATGTTACTTGAAGATTTAGGTGTGGAGGTTCAAAAGCCTATCATTATCTATTGTGATAATCTTAGTAGCATACAGTTAGCATGGAACCCTATTTTCCATGCTAGAACAAATCATATCGAGGTACATTATCACTTCATCATAGAGAAGGTATTAGCAGGTGATATTGATCTTGTTTATGTGAGAACAGATGAGCAGGTTGCTGATATTTTCACCAAAGCACTTGGAGCTAAGAAGTTGAAGAAGTTTCGGAAGATGCTTGGATTACAGGATATGGCGTTGAGCTTGAGGGGGAGTGTTGAGATATCAAGCTCAACATGTGATGATCCAGGATGACACGTACCAGTTTTTCGTTTCTCTGACATTTATAGTGGTCACGTCGGTATATGTCAGGGATACTTCATTGAGCTTTATTAGATTTATCTACCGAGAGTGATGGCACATTTGTTTCTTACCAGCTCACTCATTCGCGGACATTAGGTTTTTCCTTATGTACTGGTCTTTATATATTGCACTTCTTGTATTCTTGTTTTTAGGTCATTCTTGTACATTCCTTTTATATAATAGAAGAAGAAGAAGAAGATCATTCTTCCCTGTCTCAATTTGTGTGTGTGCTTCTCCTTGAGAGTGAGAGTGTGTGTGTGAGCTCTCTTCCTTATCTCCTTCCTCGTGACACTATAAGTCTAGCTGTTTCGTGAGGGGTCTATTTGAAGCTGTGAATCAACGAAGAAGTTGTTGGAAATGAGGTAGGCCCTTAGCTCATATCACAGGTCCATGGTTCCATAGGTCCAGCATATACAACATAGAATCTAGCAATCCTCAATATTGACAAAACATGAACATACCACAACTTAATCATACAGATGATGAGATAAAGATAGAGAAAGAATAGACAACATGTGTAAGGTGTTACGTAAGCCATCACTTACTCATAGTATCATATATACCAATGTTCAATGTACAATGTGGGAGCAAAACTCTCAACCACTCTATGTGATGAGAAATAGATGGAAGAGTGAATGTACAAATGTAACAAACATATTCAGATGTATGGGCAGAAATCTGAATATACATGAGATGTGTGACCTAATAGGTTATAGAAGAGTGAATATGAGTGATTGAAAGAGGAAGGATCAATGTAAAACTGATAATCAACAAACCCTCATCTAAACTTAGGCTATGGAAGACCCTAAGTCAGATACGTGTGTGAAAAGATCACATACTTAAAAAGTAGCAAAGAATGCTAACAAGTTTGATGCCAGAAATCCTCAAACTCATGTGAACACACCTTCTCAAACACCTCATCCAAATATGCATAAAGCATAACCGTACTTATTCTCTTGTACCTATGCCGAATAGGACTCCTCCTGATATGGATGCTACTGGCTCCATAAAATTCAAGTAGTACCTGTGTGCATAAAGAGAACATGTACCTGAATACTTAACATATGATGTAAATCTTATGTTAACCACCATCCAATGCCTTTGAAGTAGCCCGAAATCTTCATGTAGAAGACAATATTCAAATACACCATGTAGATGGCCGATCCTCACCATCAAGCTGCTAATGTCCAAGTCTTCTTTCCATGAACAAGAGATAACCTCCTCTCCATGAGCTAGAGTGTGAGCACACCCTTCATCTTCTCCAAGAAGAATCTTTAAGAAGAACTCCATAGCTGCTCCTCAACATGCTTCAAGTTAGCACCATGGCTTCCCCATGTGCTAGAGGAAACACCACCTCTATTGAGGTCCAAGATCAAGGCTTGTGTTGAATGTTAGGTGAAGGATGAATACAATGAGCATGAGGCTCTTCTTATATAGCCTTGAGTATATTTTGAAAAGCACATAAATAAAGCACTATTTGAAAAGCATAAGATCGTAAAAGCTCTGATCGCTATCGGGAAAATTTAATCGGAATAAATCCGTTCGTGCTTTTATTCTTTGGCGTTCGCTCGTCATATGTTTATGAGAAAAACTATATAAAAATCTTATCGCGTTGCCGCTGTTGTCGTATGGGAGATTCGAACCCTGGCGGGGGATTTGAGAGGGAATCCGTCTATCCACGGTGTTCGCGCCATTTGATGTACAGAAAATTATACTGAACAGCTACTTATGCTTTAGACAGTGAGTTATATGAACCAATTTGACCATGGACAATGTCCTGTATGACATTGTATTCCAACAATCCCCCATGCAATGTCATATTGGTACAAACTGAATTGGATTTGCAAACTATCAGAGCTGCAAATTACCACAAGCTTCAAGCTTGTACTCCCGCACTTCAGAACTGACCTTCAAACCTTTTCTTCAAAAGTCTTCATCAAAACTAAATTTGACTTTCCTTCAAAAATCCTGAACTTGCTGAATATGAACCATAATACCTGAGAAAATATGCAAACTAGATATCCAATAGTGTATACATCAAGCAATCACTGCTTGACAATAAATATAGCATGAGCTGAACCTACTATCTCGTGTATCTCGTGTTTTCAAAAACCTGAAACATACACTGAGATCCATATATTTGCATTTACCTTCCAAAAAGGTTTCTCAACGTACTTCTACTATGTCATGTAAATACACTAAACAAAATCAAGAACTCAATCCTGGAACTTGTGACTGACAACTCACAACTTAGTGTATTATGAACACTGCTGGTTCATCTCCGACTGTACTCAAGTCAAGTTAACTCAACTCAATTGAAATCAACTGAAATATGAGTCTCATCAAAAAATCATATCTATGATGTCATCATGTCTTCATCCTTATTCTAATGTGTAAATCCTTCATACCTCTTTCCTTCAGAACCTGGTATAAACATATATGTGTGCACTTCTCAAATATACCTTTCTCACATATCAAGCTTCTCTTCAATAGAACTCTGGAACCTTCTCCTGAACAGGAACACCCTAACAGGAACTTTCTCCAGACATTCTCCTTCTTCCTTCTTCTTTCAAAGCTGGAACATAAAGAGAATCTGACAAAGGAAATATAGGAATACCTGTAGGTATGACTCTGTATTCTTTCACATATGGTTGAAAATAAGTCTTCATGTTTCATCACCACCCTGGATGATTTAACACTAGTATCCAATATTCTTCAAATATATCAGACTTTATGAAATCTGGAACGTCTTCCTTCATAAATCTAATGTTCAGTGATCAATACCTGTATCTGAAACAAAATCTTTGAGCCCTTTTTATTAGCACTGTACACATGCCAATAGCTTTCCATGTCATTCCTCAGCTTTCCAAATTGTAGAATAAGGTTAGCTGAACCTAACATAACAAAACCTTGCTGAAAGCTTTATAGGATTCATAACCTTCTATAACATAACAAGTATCTTCTTCTATTCCTTTGCAACACAAATCTGATAGAACCTGCATCTTTGAACTACTTCTTTCAATGCTAAGAATCTTCACAAACAAAGGATAGACAACTGACTCATAAATGTTCAAGATCATACAAGATCTATCAAGATCAATGATCTCTCCTGTGTAGAATCTGCTCTCATCAAACCTTCATGACTGAATGTTTGATTTAATATTTGAATGTCTCTAAGTGTCCATGCTTCTCAAAAACTTGTAAAACTTTTCTTCAAACAAGTCCTTCCAAGAATTTTCAATTCCTACTTGAAACATAAGTGGACAAAATTTCTCACCTTGAGAACTCCAAAAGCTGCAAGTTGATACTTCATATCTTTCATATTCTACCCGGGTGAAATGTGACAGTACCTGCTTGACTTTCTTTTGGCTAACTCCACTTCTTAATCAAGTGATAGGATCTAATGGAACACCTTTTTGAATACAAACATGTATGCAAAAATCAAGACAAACACAGAAAGTAGATTCTCCATTGACTTGTACATCAACAATCTGAATTTTCTGAAGTTTTCTGAAAATACTGAATATGAGGTAACCTTTCCAAACACAAAAGCTCAACCCAAGTCTTCAACATCTACTACAAAAAACTCTTTTACCTTAAGACTTAGATAAAGAAGAAATATACTTCTTTGTAACTTGTCATATACCAAGTAGCTTTGTATTGACACACCAAGAATTCTTTGAGGGAACATATATGCTGCCTGCTTAAAAGCTTCAACTAAAACATAACTCATACACATATGAGTCACAACATATATCTGCTGCTTTTTCTTTCTCTCAATGCAATCTTTGTCAAATCTACTAAATCATGACCAAGTGTAATGCAAAACAAGAAATTGCTTCTTCTTTAAACAAGATGTTCTCCTAGACTTGTCTTTGGATGTAGAGGATAAAATAGGAAAAGTATATGGAAAATATATGAGAAAAGGAAGTCTTACTTTTCTTTTGGAAATGATGGACTTTCTTCTTCTGCATCTTTCTTCCACGTGATGATGTCAACATCTTCAAACTTCTCTTCCATACCTTTTGTTCTCTTCATCTTGAAGTAGCAAACACTCTTGACCTCTTCAAATGAACTTTTCTCTTCCTCTAGTGCTAAGAGTAAGAGAGAAAACAAACATGGTATACAAATGGAAGCGAATATAGAATCATGTTTTATCATCTCCTCATATCTCTGAATCAAAATTCTGTTTCAAATGTCTGAAATGACTAAATGCACCAATCGTTGTCTGAATGATGAATTACCTTTCTAGAGTTACCTTCTCTAGATACCTAGATTACATTCTGTACCTGGATATCCAACCAACTTACAACAGAAAATTGGCTAAAAATAAAACTCATCCCATCTTCAAATTTGTCTTCTTAGATGAGCTTTCTTGCCATGAAAGAGATCTCTCAAAACTCTCTAGAAAAACCTCTAGATACCTGTTTTGATGTAGCCTTTAACTTTCAAATGATGAAAGCGTATACAAGCATTCCTTGAAACCTTCAAATCTCTTCATAACTACTCTTCTAAGATATGACCTGCAAATGATAATCTGATAGTAGAAACTGATACCTGTGATTTGATGTTGATCTGATTCCTTCATCTTCTCTAAACCATTGTTCTTCCTTGAATTTGAAGTAGTCTTCTCTTCATCAAGTCTGGGTCTTCAAATAATACGTTTGTAAAGTATTTGCATACTCTTCCAAAAATATTCGGCTGCTAATAGATCATCAACTTCATACTCCACATTGATGAATACACATGTGGCTGAATTGTCTAATTCTCAAATCTCTACTTATCTAGATTAAGTGTGTATGTCAAATGTCAAATGTTAGAAGATGCTCTTCAATCATATGTTGTAAACCTGGAAGTCTGGGAGCTTGGGAATCTGAATGAGCCTTGATGCATTGATGCCAAAGACCTAAAGTTCTGGAATCAAAACCTTAGTGCTCTGATACAAATGTTGGAAATGAGGTAGGCCCTTAGCTCATATCACAGGTCCATGCTTCCATAGGTCTAGCATATACAACATAGAATCTAGTAATCTTCAATATTGAAAAAAACATGAACATACCACAACTTAATCATATAGATGATGAGATAAAGATAGAGAAAGAATAGACAACATGTGTAAGGTGTTACGTAAGCCATCGCTTACTCATAGTATCATATATACCAATGTTCAATGTACAATGTGGGAGCAAAACTATCAACCACTCTATGTGATGAGAAATAAATGGAAGAGTGAATGTACAAATGTAACAAACATATTCAGATGTATGGGCAAAAATCTGAATATACATGAGATGTTGACCTAATAGGTTATAGAAGAGTGAATATGAGTGACTGAAAGAGGAAGGATCAGTGTAAAACTGATAATCAACAAACCCTCATCTAACCTTAGGCTATGGAAGACCCTAAGTCAGATACGTGTGTGAAAAGATCACATACTTAAAAAGTAGCAAAGAATACTAACAAGTTTGCTGCCAGAAATTTTCAAACTCATGTGAACACACCTTCTCAAACACCTCATCCAAATATGCATAAAGCATAACCGTACTGATTCTCTTGTACCTATGCCGAATAGGACTCCTCCTAATATGGATGCTACTGCCTCCATAAAATTCAAGTAGTACCTATGTGCATAAAGAGAACATGTACCTAAATGCTTAACATAAGATGTAAATCTTATGTTAATCACCATCCAATGTCTTTGAAGTAGCCCGAAATCTTCATGTAGAAGACAATCTTCAAGTACACCATGTAGATGGCCGATCCTCACCATCAAGCTGCTAATGACCAAGTCTTCTTTCCATGAACAAGAGATAACTCCTCTCCATGAGCTAGAGTGTGAGCACACCCTTCATCTTCTCCAAGAAGAATCTTTAAGAAGAACTCCATAGCTGCTCCTCAACATGCTTCAAGTTAGCACCATGGCTGCCCCATGTGCTAGAAGAAACACCACCTCTATTGAGGTCCAAGCTCAAGACTTGTGTTGAAAGTTAGGTGAAGGATGAATACAATGAGCATGAGGCTCTTCTTATATAGCCTTGAGTATATTTTAAAAAGCACATAAATAAAGCACTATTTGAAAAGCATAAGATCGTAAAAGCTCTGATCGCTATCGAGAAAATTTAATCGGAATAAATCCGTTTGTGCTTTTATTCTTCCGTGTTCGCTCGTCATATGTTTATGAGAAAAACTGTATAAAAATCTTATCGCGCTGCGGTTGATGTCATCTGGGAGATTCGAACCCTGGTGGGGGATTTGAGAGGGAATCCGTCTATCCACGACGTTCGCGCCATTTGATGTAGAGAAAATTATACTGAACAGCTACTAATGCTTTAAACAATGAGTTATATGAACCAATTTAACCATGGACAATGTCCTATATGACATTGTATTCCAACAGAAGTATCATGTTTGATTCCACTTTTAGAGAATTCCATGAGGAATGACTCTAACAAGTGATGAATATCTCTAAATTTCCTTTGTTGCAATGGTTGAAACCAAGTTGCATTGTATTGCATGAACATGTCTTCTACTTGCTCTGCTCGTAACACTTGCTTAGATTCCGCAACATGGTCATAGGGATCTCCTGTCCCATCAAAGTAATTTTTCATCAACTTTACTGATTGAGTGGGCCTTAGTATCCTTGGATGTTCAAGTGTTCTCTGTAGAGGAAAATCATCTTTACCACCTGGTATTCTTGGTTCCCTTTGTCGTTCCAATCTATCAGTATCCATGGTTGGTCTATCTCTCCCTATAGGGTGGGTGAAACTTACTTCAAGTCTTTCTTTGTTCTTCTCTCTTTGAGTACCATGTCCTGAGGATGTTCCAGCACCCTGATGGCTTGCATTTACATTTGTTCTTGATGGGGGGAATACCAACTCACTTCTCCATGTGTAGGCATGTCTTGCATGATTAGGTACTACAAATATTCTTTCTGAAGTATTGTCCAAATATACAACTTTTCTAGGTGTATCTGGGTCCTTGAATTCGTAAATCGTGATGGAGTGCCTACCTCACTAGGTTGTTCATTCTGTACCTCCAAAACACTTCATCTGTGTCCTTATTCAGGAGCAATTCAATGCTTCTATTGTCCTGAGGGATCCAATCTAGGTTTAGTACTCTTATCAGTACAGATTTCCCTCTAGGTGTCCTAGGTTCATCTCCTAATGGTTCTTTTCCTTGGGTTCTCGTTTCTGTATCAGGATTAACTACACCAAACTTATTGGTATGATTAGGTTGAGTACTTATGATATACATTGTTTCTTCTTTGTCTATGTAAGCATCCCTTTCGAATTTCACCACTCGACGTTCCAATCCAATGGGTTGATGAGGGTTATGCAACTGCACAACTGATCTTTGCAAACCATCCTCATAGATGCGAGCACCTAGGTGGTTGGTTCGGACATATTCTAATTGGGTTTTATAGGGTCCTTCGGGTCTCTCTAAGTATGCTATGTTTAACCCTCATTCTGGTCTTTTTGTGCTAAAAGCCATTTTTTATTCACTGGTATCTGAGCCCAACTCATAAGGGTAACTATTCAATTGTTGAGCCCACGAACGTGAAGTAGTTCCTACACTTGCTTCTGAAGATCTAAGGCTTCGTCGATCAGACTTACATATGTGTTTGCTCAATCTAAGGTTCATGAATTTACTTCCTGAATCACTCATACACTCTGATCGTCAATGTTTCTTGGTTCTTATTTGCTTGTTTCATTTTTAATTCCTTCATATTCTTGTCTCAATGTATACGCCAGGAATCGACTTTTCATTGTGCTTTTGAGTTCTCGTTCCGTCAGACTTAAGTTCCTTCCTTTAGGGTTTTTGTATAGCATGCTCTTATTTTGCTCTTCAACTTGAAAATATTTTAAGCCTCTTAGACTTGATGCCTTCCTATCGTCATCTTAATTTACTCCACAATACTAGACATTTAGCCTAAGCTAATAATTGACTGAAGGGTTGAGTATTCTTCCAAC
Source organism: Ceratopteris richardii (assembly GCA_020310875.1). Classification (NCBI taxonomy): domain Eukaryota; kingdom Viridiplantae; phylum Streptophyta; class Polypodiopsida; order Polypodiales; family Pteridaceae; genus Ceratopteris; species Ceratopteris richardii. The sequence goes on along the minus strand of CM035417.1, from coordinate 55,361,907 downwards.
CTCGATTCAGCTTCTTTGATGGCTCTGGTGCCCAAGACGTCACACTTCCCAAGCCTTGCGTTCTTCACCTTCCTTGCTTTGATTGCCCTTGGATAGCTCTTTGCTAGACCCATCAAAAATCCAATTGTTTAGACCAATTCTTAAATTGATGACCAAGCACTTTGATATATACACCTTTATGGGTCCCTTTTCCTTTGGCTAACTTTCTCAAATGCCCCCTTGCTTTCCTAGCCTCACAGATGTGTCAAACTCAAATTGTCATATTTAAATATCAACGTGTTATTCTTGAAAAGGATAGTTGAAGTGATGTAGAACTTGAAAAGAGCTTTCTAATGAGCCCTAGAGCTCAAAAAATGGACTTCGAATGAAAAAGCTATGGACGTTCAGGCTCTCGGGAGTAAAAGATGACAGATAGGTTTTTCTCCAAATATGAGCTAATGGGTCTCCGATACGCACTAATCACTCAAAATTCTTTCAAAATAGCCTCAAAATAGCCCAAAAATTCAAACCCTAAATTTGGCGTTTTAAGTGGACAATCGCAATGGTCTGAGATAATCGCGATGGTCTGGGGACCGTCACGATGGTCCGAGGGTGTGAAGCGTCACAATGGTCCAAAATGAAGCATCACGATGGTCTGTATAGCAAGCAATCACAATGGCGTGACCTCATCATGATGGTCAACGGTCAACGCTGAAGTATTTCGATGGTGATGCACCACAACGCGCTCTCCTTCTCGAGAGCTCCACGACGATATGCTCGGAGTAGAAAATCGAGCTCCTTGGGCCACACACAGTACTCCGCACAGAGGCTGTAGAATACGCAGAAAACACAATACACAGGGAGCACGAAGACAGACTTCTTAAGTCTTACAAATGCGGTCGAACTTACAGTCTGTGACTGACCAGGCGACTATATGTTTTATTAAAGAACATATACAAAGAAGTGTCCGGTGGCCATTTGGCCTTTCACATGGACACTAACGGTAACAATCTCCCACTAAAGGCCAATATGGCCAGAGTAACTATGGGATAAAAAATAAAGAATGATAAAGAATACCTGAGTGTAAGTATACAAACTATACCTCCCACCTGATGGGCATGTTACACAGTATACAAGTGACTGCGTAAGATCAAGAATCAAGTAATCCCCATCAAGTGACAACAGTGTCGAAAGCTATCCTGTGGTAGAGCTTTAGTCAAAGCATGTGCAGCATTATCTCGAGTGTGAACCTTCTCAAGAATAATGCTCTCAATGACTAAGCAATCATTAATGAAGTGATACCTCACCTCAATGTGCTTGGTCTTTGCATGATAGACCGGATTCTTAGCCAAAGCAATGGCACTCTGACTATCACTGAGCAAGTGAGGTACATGTTGAGGTAAACCCATATCACAAGCAAGACGAGAAAGCCACAATGCTTCCTTACATGCCTCACTTGCTGCAACATACTCTGCTTCTGTGGTGGAAACAGTTGTACATTCTTGAAGACGAGATCTCCAAGAGATAGCACCTCCAGCAAAATGAAAAATGTACCCTGATGTAGACTTACGATTGTCTACACAACCAGCATAGTCAGAATCTGTGTAACCAATAATGGATGCTTTCCCTCTACCTGAGCATAGACACTTGTCCTTAGTGCCACTCAGATATCTCAAAATCATTTTGACCGCTTCCCAATGTTTCTTCCTAGGATTAGACATATATCTGCTCACAACTGCAAATGCAATGTCTGGTCTCATAGCTACCATAGCATACATGAGACTACCAATAGCAGACTGATATGGAATTTTGGTCATGAATTCCTTTTCCTCATCTGATTTGGGGCAGTCATCCTTGCTCAATTTCACATATGTGGGTAAAGGTGTACTCAATGCCTTTCCACCCTGCATATTGAATCGGTGAAGTACTTTGGATATGTACTCACTTTGAGACAAGTATATGCATCTTTTACTCCTATCACGAGTAATGCGCATGCCAAGAATATGTTTGGCATCCCCCAAATCCTTCATATCAAATGTCTGACTCAACTTCTTTTTGAGAATTGCCTACCTGCATAGTGAATCACTGACTCCACTGCATATAATCAGTTACCCAATAGAAGCCAACTAGGCTTATCGAGCACCTATGAACAACTATCATACATCTCCTATGGCAAGGTTGGGTAAGTCTTCCACCTGCATCACCGAAGAGACCCTGACATCTGGGTGTCTCCCAGTTAAGAAAACCTCACCACGACCCTCTTTATCAAACGTAAAAGGCTTTATGCAAAGAACGTAACCGCCATATCAATGACCACATGGACGTACATAAGCGATATCCACAGAAGCATACATGGTGTGTATGTGCTCAATATATGCAGTAAAATGACACTAAAAGGCTGAATACACAGCCCAAAAACTAGCCAATAACACCTGCAAGTGTCTGTCAACTCTGATGTTTTAGGCTTTAAAAACCTGCATAAATTTGTAGTGACTGCTCCCACCAAAACTGAAAACCCCTCGAGATACCTGTATTTTTATGAGTGTGGCTGAAAATACAGCCCCAAAGGTTGATATCTATTGTCTGAGAAGTACAAGGAACACTCTTCTTGATGTTCTTGGACCTGTGTGAAGAGAACTATGTGCGAAAGTACTCCGAAATGGCTCCAAAAACACCCCAAAATTGCTTCAGAAATAGGCTTTGAAAGCAAAAAATGAAGCTTTGTGGGACCAAAACTTGTTCAAGGTAATGTCAACCTTAGTCTTTCCCCTTCTTCAAACACCACAAGAGTGTAGCTTAGTGGCAAGAGATTGCCACGGTTAAGCGAGCTCTGGGGGAAACAGTACTGGGGTGGGTGACCTCCTGGGAAGTAGCAGGAACCTCTATATTCCTTGATCGTTGAGGTCCTCCCTCGCGTGCAGCCAACGGTGACTTTGGTGACTCGGATGACAAGGTATGCCAAGGTCTATGCCTTGGTCGCCGCCTTAGTCGTAAGTCTTGGAGAAAGCCTTGGAGAGGGGGGTGCTCGCTTTGCTCGCACAAAAGGAACAAAGCTTTTGCCTAGAACAGCTATGATACCAGTGAAGTATTTCGATGGTGATGCACCATAGCGCGCTCTCCTTTCTCGAGAGCTCCACGAAGATATGCTCGGAGTAGAAAATCGAGCTCCTTGGGCCGCACACAGTACTCCGGACAGACTCCTTAGGTCTTACAAATGCGGTCGAACTTACAGTCTGTGACTGACCAGGCCACTATATGTTTTATTAAAGAACATATACAAAGAAGTGTCCGGTGGCCATTTGGCCTTTCACATGGACACTAACGGTAACAAACGCAATGGTCGTGATGGCGTAAGCTCATCGGAATGGTCACGAGGCACGATGGCTTGAGCCAATCGTGATGGTTCGGGATTGAAGTGTCACGATGGCGTACTTGGTATCGTCACGATGGTCTGAATTGACACATGGCAAGTGAGTCGTCACGATGGTGTGGGGTCCATGGGATCGTCGCTATGGTTCACGTGAACCGTCGCAATGGTGTGAGCCAATCGGGATGGTGCTACACAATCGCGATGGCATGAGCCCGTCGCAATGGTCCTCCAAAATGTAAAATTTTGGGAAGTGGCTATGGATTTGTGTGTGCGCAACCGTCACCTACACAGTGCTATACACACTTACCAAAAAAGTGGATTATGTCAAACCATCACGATGGTCTTACACCTACGGCAGATGTGACAGAAAGTTGATTTTCTCACATTTTGGGAGCTCTCCTGTTGTTCTAGAGCACCGTACCTGCAAGAAAACTCAAAAACACACACAACACAACAAGCACAAAAGCTCTCTCTCTCTCTCTCTCTCTCTCTCTCTCTCTCTCTCTCTCTCTCTCTCTCTCTCTCTCTCTCTCTCTCTCTCTCTCTCTCTCTCTCTCTCTCTCTCTCTCTCTCTCTCTCTCTCTTTTGCATGCACAAATGAGGGAAATGAGGGGGATAGGTGGATATGGTGAAATTTTTTATTTTTTTGGAGTGAAAGAAGATGATGTTGTGGTGAAGGAAGAGTGTAGAGGAGATGAAAAACACAAAAAACTACTTAAAAACAACAACAAAAACTCAAAATTTTACCTTCCAATGCCAATTCTTGCTATACTCTTGCCATCACTCATTCATCCTGGAGTCGATCCCCGACAACGACACCAAATTTGGTGTTGCTCTAGCATGATGGTAAGCACCACGTTAAGAAGGTCCACCTCCTTAATGTCAATCCACGAAAGAGATAACAATGATATGAAGATCGTGAATGCAAGATGTAGTGAGAGTGAAGGTGAGAAGCCATAGAGATGCACACTCACATACACACACACAAGAAAGAGACAAGCAAGACACAATGGAAGGTTGAAGGTATACTCTATTGCTCAAGAACACTCTTACAAGCTCAAAATAGCTCTAAGCTCTTCTCTACTCATGCAAGCTAACCTCAAAAATGAGCTCTCTAGCTCTATTTATAGTTTTTAGTTTAGTTTTGATCGGTTTCACATCTAGTGTTCGACATAGTTAAAAAATAGGTTTTAGGCACTATTTGGAGGTCTAAACAAGATCTAAAAATAGCCAAAATTGGTATGCTTGTTCTACCTAAGCTCTTAAAGCTTGAGACTCCACGGCTTGCACAAAATGCAACTACTAATTACAAAAGTGGGTGTTTCTATGATACATATGGTACAAAAGTGATGAAAATCAGTGTTTGAGGTTTTGATCAAGTAATGTAAAACATATTTCTTTGTGAAAAATGGATTGCATGGCTCCCCATGACTCTTTGTAGTAGGCCTTCACATGCTTCCTCTTCGTCTGTGCCTTTGGCTACTGCCAACAACAAGTGACTATGTAAGATCATGAATCAAGTAACCCCCATCAAGTGACACAATGTCGAAAGCTATCCTGTGGTAGAGCTTTAGTCAAAGCATCTGCAACATTATCTCGAGTGTGAACCTTCTCAAAAATAATGCACTCAGTGGCTAAGAAATTTCTAATGAAGTGATACCTCACCTCAATGTGCTTGGTCTTTGCATGATAGATCGGATTCTTAGCCAAAGCAATGGCACTATGACTATCACTAAGCAAACGAGGTACATGCTGAGGTAGACCCATATCACAAGCAAGAAGAGAAATCCACAATGCTTCCTTACATGCCTCACTTGCTACAAAATACTCTGCTTCTATGGTGGAAACAGTTGCACATTCTTGAAGTCAAGATCTCCAAGAGATAGCACCTTCAGCAAAATGAAAAATGTACCTTGATGTAGACTTACGATTGTCTACACAAGCAGCATATTCAGAATCTGTGTAACCAATAATGGATGCCTTCCCTCTACCTAAGCATAGACACTTGTCCTTAGTCCCACTCAGATATCTCAAATTCATTTTGATCACTTCCCAATGTTTCTTGCTAGGATTAGGCATATATCTGCTCACAACTCCCACCGCAAATGCAATGTCTGGTCTTGTAGCTACCATAGCATACATGAGACTACCAACAATAGACTGACAAGGAATTTTGGTCATGAATTCCTTTTCCTCATCTGATTGGGGGCAATCATCCTTTCTCAATTTCACATATGTGGGTAAAGATGTACTCAATGCCTTTCCACCTTGCATATTGAACCTGTGAAGTACCTTGGATATGTACTCACTTTGAGACAAGTATATGCATCTTTTACTCCTATCATGAGTAATGTGCATGCCTTGGCATCCCCCAAATCCTTCATATCAAATGGTAACTCAATTTCTTTTTGAGAATCGACAAGTCATAAGAGGAATTCCTAGCAATCAATATATCATCCACATAAAGTATCAAGCATATCAAGTTGCCATCTGAGCATCTTTTTGTGTAGAGATAGTGATTATCATTGCTTCGAGAATAGCCTTGAGAATTCATAAAAACATCAAAATTTTGGTACCATTGTCTAGGGAACTGTTTAAGTCCATATAAGCTATTCTTGAGCTTACAAACTAGACTTTCTTTGCCAAGAACTACATAACCCTCTGGTTGTTCCATACAGATATTGGCTGTAAGATCTTCTGCAAGAAAGCAGTTTTCACATCCATTTGGACTAGCTCTAAGTCCTCCATTGCAATGAATCCAAGCAACATGCACACGGTAGCCATCTTGACCACTGGAGAGAACATTTCCTTGAAACCAATGCCATGTTGTTGCTTAAAACCATTTGCAACAAGACGTGCTTTATACTTTGGAGAAGCACTATCTGATGTGAATTTCAGCTTATATACCCATTTACATGGTAAAGCTTTCCCGCCCTTTGGCAAAGGTACTAAATCCCAAGTACCATTCTTGTGAATAGAATCCAACTCACTCTTCATGGCACACTCCCACTTGACATTATCCATTGTCTGCATAGCCTCTTCGTAGCAAGAAGGCTCACCAACATCTATTAGCATAACAAAATCCAAACTTGGAACATATCTATCAGGTGGATGTGAGACACGTGTAGAGCATCTCAATGGTTGCTGAATAGGAACATTTACCAACTGATCTGATCGGACATTCTCTCGAACATCTCTATGTGGAGCATCTTTATGCAAGCTAACTGGAGGACAGTATCCTCAAACATCACTCTTCTCACTTCAATCTCCTTAATGGGTTGTTCATGCATCTTAGACTCATTGACATTGACATCACTACTTCTGATTATTAATCACGATTCAGAATCACATAAGCGATATTTAAATTGTCCTTTGCAACCATGTCCAAGAAAAATGCATTTCTTTGACTTATGGTCCAACTTTTGTCTAAGATTCTTTGGTATATGATCATATGCTTCACACCCAAAAACATGACGATGATCATAATATGGTAGGTTCCCTGTCCATATCTCTTGTGCCACTTTCAGACCCTTGGCAGTACTAGGTGAAAGGTTAATCACATGAACTACAGTCAATACTGCTTCTGCCCAAAAGCCTTGTGAAAGGTTTGCATGATGCAGCATCGAAACTACTCTATCATGAATAGTTCTATTCATCCTTTTAGCTACATCATTTTGTACTAGGGTATAAGGAGCTGTAGACTCTCTATGAATTCCTCTAGACTAGCACAAAATATTGAATTCATTTGAGGTATACTCATCCTCATTATTTGAACATAAATCCTTAAGCTTAGTTCCTTTTTTAGGCTCAACTCACAAAATGAAAAATCAAAGAAAGATGAAAAAGGTAAGTAGCCAGAACGAGAAAGATTTTCCATTCCACTACTCGATATATGGCCAAAATGGCCATGCCAAATACAAGCCATGTGTTGTTCAGTAACAGCTAACAAGTGTTCTTTTTGTTATACAAATAAAGGATAAAGTGAACCAACTTTTCTTCCTTTTGCATTAACCATATTGCCCTTTGATATGCAAAAGGATTTAGCATAGAAGAACACCTTGTAATTAAGGTCATCAAGTTGACCAACTGACATCAAACTACATGATAACTAAGGTACATGGCATACATTATGCATAGTAAATTTTGAACCATCAATGAGTTGCACAACCACATCTCCAATACCCACAACGTCACACTGGTAAGAGTCACCAAGTCTCATGGTACTAAGAGACTTTGCTACATAATTAGAGAACCATTCTCTGTGTGGTGTCACATGGAAAGAAGCACCAGAATCTAGCAGCCACGTGTGGGGAAGAGAATCAGCCATAACAGCCTCAATTGGCACAATATTATCAAGTGTCAACACATCAACATCATCGGAAATAGCATTAATTTTTGTCAATCTTCATAGTCAAAGTAGATGGTGTAGGTAACTCTTTAACATGCCCATAAACATTCTATCCTTTACCTTTAGCATTCTTTATTGCATAATGGTCTTTCTTCATGTCCGTTTCTTATGATAATAACCGCCTTTGGTATCCCTCTTCCTTGATTTACTTCTACTCTTATTCCGTTGACCATTCTTTTCCTTGTTCTTGCCCCTACCATGTTGCTGATTCTTTCCTTGGTAAGAATCACAAACATTATATGCATCTCCACTCTAAGTACCAACCATAGATTTTCTACGAATCTCCTCACTCAAGAGTGCTCCACATATGTCATCATAGACCAGTTTACCACTAGGTGCACTATTGCTAATAGTTGTGCAAAACATATCCCATGATGATGGCAAGGTGCAAAACAACAAGACTGCTTTCATTGCATTATACATATTCATTTTTTGCGCCTGTAATTGGGAGAATATAGCATCAAAATCATTTAGATGCGCAACAATACTATCTCTGTCCTTCATGCAAAGGTCATATAACTTTCTCATCAGATACGCTTTATTTGATGTCGCCTCTTTTTCATATGTATTGCATAACTTCTTCCAAAACTCCTCTACACTTTCACAATCTAATACTCTAAAGTAAACATTACCGGCCAAGTGCAATTGAATGGTAGACTTGGACATTTCATCTAACTCATCCCAGTCATCTTCATCCATGTCAACATGCTTCTTTGAGATTCCATTTGCTGGCTTCCATTGTCTCCTTTGAATCAGCACATCTTTAATCTAATTCTTCCATAGAGCAAAAAGCTTATGCCATCAAATTTTAAGATCTCAAAATGGTCATTGTCCTGCAAGTTATAGCTCCTCCTCATAACACTCGCACTAGACCCTGATCCACGAGACGTGCCTAAGACCTCTGATGTCATGATGGTAGAAAATTGAATAGAATGATAATGGAGCTAGAAGAGTCCAAACACCACTAAGGCTCAAAGAAGGATGACCAAGTGTGAGCGTTTGGGAGAGAATTCAGCAATCTTCCCAGAAATTTGAATTAATGAACACTAATGACCAACTAGAAGGATTATGTGAGAATAAGTTTGATCACACCAATAAGTGTATCAAGGAGTAAATCAACCATTGTATAGTTGACAAAACCAAAAAATCTAGAAATGTTTTGCTAGAGTATCCTCTGTAAAATGAGCATATGACCAGTGTCGAAATCTCATAAAATTGCAAGTACTAACATGTTTACCAACATAGAGATTCACTAACTCCACTGCATATAATGAGTTACCCGAAAGAAGCCAACCAGGCTTATCCAACACCTATGAACAACTATCATACATCTCTTATGGCGAGGCTGGGTAAGTCTTCCACCTGCATCACTGAAGAGACCCCAACATTTTGGTGTCTCTCAATTAATAAAACCTCACCACGACCCTCTTTAGCAAAACGTAACAGACTTTATGCAACAACATAACCGCTATATCAATGACGACATGGATGTACATAAGCAGTATCGACAGAAGCGTACATAGTGATGCCAATAGATGCAAGTGACTCACATATGCTTTTGATTTTCAGGGTGTAGAACATGCTCTATTTCTCCAATGTATGCAACTCGTTCTTGAGTTGCAATTTCCATGCCTTTGTATTGGACGCATACAATGTGACCAAACTATTCCAAACATCTTTCAAAGTTTTGACATCTTGTATGTGCCCAATCATGCTATCATGTATGCTAATGGACATCAAATACATCACAACTTGATTTTAGTTAGCACGTTACAAGAGAGCAGATGTTATGCATGCCTTGGTGAGAATCATTTTTAGTTGCAATTGGGATAGCTCATGCTAGTCAGAGCTCCCAACATTGGGCACATGTATAATTTGAAAGCACTCCATATGAGAGGCATTTTTTTCTTAGTCGGAGTTAAGCCTTATGTGCAATGTGAAACTTATCACGTCTCAGTTTTTTCTACCTATAGATAGCTCTAGTGACATTCATGATGCACGTGTATGTAGAGCATGCTTTGAATGTTGTATGGCAAGATTCATATGCTTAAAGAGATGCTTATATAAAGCATGCTTTGAGTGCTCATGATGTTTATGTAGAACATGGTTTGGCTGCTCATGTGGATGCTCATCTGGAACATACTTTGGATGATCAATTGGATGCTCATTTAGATCATGATGTGGATGTTTAGATAGAGCATTGTGATGATACTCGATTAGATCTTAGTCATAAGATGGATCTTGATGTTGATGTTTTATAATTAGTTCATGTGGAACATGATGATACACTTGGTGTGGTAGAAAAGATTAGCTCTTATGATACGCAATGCATGGAAGAGCATATTAGCTCTTATGATGCACAACTAGATGCATTATTGGTTGAGAGGATGGCTGATTTGGTTGTTAAGGGGTCACTAACTATGCAATCATTCTTGGATTCGCTCATGCTAGATGTTCACATAGATATATGAGTACATGTTGGTATTGTGAATGGTGCCTTGGATGCCTTAGATACAAGCATGGCGGACATGGTTAGCTTATCTAAGATAGCACAAGTTTCATTAGAATTCGAGAGTTTGAGTATGAGTTAGATAGCACAAGCTCGAGACTGGACATCACAATTGCTATTGAAGCATTTTCACTTGGAGTCATCAGTCATTCAATCATTGGCATAGGCATAGAGCAAGTAAAAGCTTTGCAAGAATCTCATCAGTTCTTAAATCACTCAAATGTGAGCTTGACTCTTCTAGATATGATTCTAGAGAAGCTTGAGGTGCATGAATACAACTTCTTTGAGGCAGTTGATGTAGGCTGATTGATATGGGTTGAGATTCAGATTCTTCCTATACATTATTGTATAGTTCTAAATCAGTATTTATATATATTTGTCAATTATGGTCACATCGATCCTTAAGTGGGAGATTGTTTGGGATATAAGGGTCATCTAACCTTACCCCTAGGTTCATATATATATATATATATATATATATATATATATATATATATATATATATATATATATATATATATATATATATATATATATATATATATATATATATATATATATGAACCTAGGGGTAAGGTTAGATGACCCTTATATCCCAAACAATCTCCCACTATATATATATATATATATATATATATAGTGGGAGATTGTTTGGGATATAAGGGTCATCTAACCTTACCCCTAGGTTCATATATATATATATATATATATATATATATATATATATATATATATATATATATATATATATATATATATATATATATATATATATATATATATATATATATATATATATATATATATATATATATATATATGAACCTAGGGGTAAGGTTAGATGACCCTTATATCCCAAACAATCTCCCACTATATATATATATATATATATATATATATATATATATATATATATATATATATATATATATATATATATATATATATATATATATATATATATAACATTACCTCAGATGATCATTATGTGGGTTTGGAGGCTCCAACACAAGTGTGCATCCTCTCCTTGCTCTCCCTCCATCTCCTCCGCGCTCCTCTTATTTAACCCACCAAAGGCCTTTAGCTAAGCAATAAAGAATAAAGTGTTACCACACCTCAATGTGCTTGGCCTTTGCATGATTAACTAGATTCTTAGCCAATATAATAGCACTTTAACTCTCACTAAGTAAACAAGCTACACGTTGAGACATGCCCATATCACTTGCCAATCTAGAAAGCCACAATGCTCCCTTAAATGCCTCACTGACTACAACATTTGCTACTTTTGTAGTGGAAATAATTGTAAATCTTGAAGGCATGACCTCCAAGAAGTAGCATCGTTAGTGAAGTGAAAAATATATCCTAAAGTAGACTTTCAATTGTCTAGACAACCATCAGAGATGGAGTCTATATATCCAATAATAGATGCATCACCTCTACCCAAGCATAGACACATATCCTTACTCAGATATCTCATTATTATTTTGACCGCTTCCCAATGCTTGTTGCCAAGATTTGATACATATTTGCTTACAAATCCTACTCCAAATCCAATATCTGGTCTCGTACCTACCATAGCATAGATGAGACTACCAACAATAGATTGATAAGGAAATTAGATAATGAATTCCGTCTCCTCATTAAACTTGGACAGTCATCCTTGATCAATTTCAAATATGTAAGCAACTGCGTACTCAATGCCTTTCCACCATGCATATTGAATCTATGTACTTTGGTTACGTATTCACTCTAAGACAAGTATATGCATCTCTCACTCAGGAGTAATGCACATGCCAAGAATATGTTTAGCATTTCCCAAATCTTTCATGTAGAAATTTTGACTCAACATTGTCTTCAAGAGAGATAAGTCTTTTGGGGACTTCTTGGTAATCAACATATCATCAACATAAAGAATCAAGCATATCAAGCTTCCCTCTAAACATATCTTATTATAGAGACAATGATCTACATTGCTTCTTGAACATCCTCGGGAATTGATGAATGCATCAAACTTAGAATACCACTGACTATGTGACTCCTTACACGAGACTTGCTTTACCAAGAAATGCATAACCCTCAGGTTGTTCCATAAGCATATAATTAGCCTATATATGGTTGAAAAATGAAATCTTTGAAATCTGATAGAGTCTCCTTGACAGATGAAGTCTAAACATCAAAGAACTATCAAAGAATTGATCAAAGAACCTTACAACTGCATGACTTTGTCACTACATATTACTACAATGCTCATTACATATACTAAGTGATCAAAAGAGGCCAACTAGGCTTATCAAGCACCTATGGATCCACTCACAACTTTTATAAACCTAACCACAAACCTCTTTAACACATCGAGGCTATGCTATGCAAATCATAATTGTTATGCTATACCACATGAACATACATAGGCAACTTTCACAAAGATGTACAAAGTGTGAGTGATCAAACATTATATATGAGGCAATGAACATAGTGAATGAGTTAAAACAGCTCAAAGTCTATCCAAGAGAAGCCTTATAGAAATCTCAATGCCCTCTTGCAAACCAAGCAGAGAAGCATCGATGAATTGCCAACAAGTGATGGTTACTCCTACCACAACTTAGACCTATCCAAGAAACTTATAAAATCACTATTAGGGTTGGAAAAATAGTCCCAAAGCTGAACATTGGTTGAGGAAGCATAAAGAATGTTCATCTTGAGGCTCTTGAATATTTTTAAGGAGAACTATCCACCCAAACTCTCAAACGACTCCAAGAATCACCCAAAAATTGCATCAAACAAGCATCAAAACCCAAGGATAAAGCCTTGAAGATCCAAAATCTATGCAAGGTAATCAACATTAGTCTTTCTACCTCCTTAATTAGCACATGAGTGTAGCTTAGAGGTAAGAGATTTATAATTAAGCAAGCTCCGAGGAGAGTGGTACTGGGATGGATGATCTCTCACGACAACATCCATCTTCCTTGATCATTGAGGTCCTCCCTTGCATGTACCCAACAACACAAATGATGACATCAGTGACTCAAATGATAAGGTATGACAAGATCTAAAATCCTAAAAAACATCTTCATTCTAATAAATGTGCTCATGATCATTTTCTTATTAATTGACCTTATCACCCACATAAATGCTTTCATGCAAGAGAATCTCTAAATGAAATCCACAAAGATTCTCATGATGTACAAAATGAAAATGATTGATTTCGCTTCAGATTTATTGAGTCACATGGGTCTATGAATAATAGAGAAATGGAGGATTTCAAGTGTTTGGATTATGTGGAAGGCCCCTTCCTTCCATGTGGAGTTCTCTTATGAATCCATGAGAAAGATTGACCTACATTTTGAGGATCAATGTGGAGAAGAGAGATTACTTTGTAAAAAACCCATGGAAGATATTGTGGATGCTATGGTTGATATTATTCAATGTATAGAAGATCAAATTTCCATTCGTAATTCTAAGGATTCAATGTGCAATAATGACTCATGCACAGATAAATCCCTAGAAAAGACCACACAAACTAGTGATCTTATGGATAATAAGAGTCTATGTATAGAAGATCATTTGGGATTTGATATTCCCTTACCTCACCTTAAAGATGCTTTGTATAATATTGACTTATCTTTCAAGGATCTTATTTTCCTTAACAATGAGGAAGTTGACTTGACCCCCTCATGTGCTTCAAAATATAGTTTCCTCAAGTTGAGCATATGGATAAAGGCCACAAAGACCCTTATGAAATGTTGAGGAGAAGTTGCCACCCTAGGAATGTAAAGCGAATTTGGGTGAAGTTAAGTTATTAGATGCCCAACCCAACCATACTACGATTTGGATACCTAAGGCTTCTCTTTCACAAACTTCATTCTCAAACAAAGTGAATTTCGTAAACCGTGATCTGTTTGAGAAAGTACATGCTCGTTGGCACATGGATTTCAAAATGGGCCAACTGAAAGCACCTTGTATGAAGTGTATAGATTACGTATTTCCAATAATTCTAGCTTATGTTCATGACATGATGCCCATTAGTCCTAATGAGATAATTCACAAACCTTTTTTGGCATCTAATATTTGAGGATTTTGCAACACCATTTGGGCATTCAATGTATGCAAGCTGAAGAAAATTCTTTGTTCCAAACAAACTATGTTGACATTTTGTTGCAATGTTTCAACCTTAAGGACTATGAAGCCACTACCAATTCCGTGGAGTGATTACAATACTCAGAAACTAGTGCTTCTGCTTTGATTTCCTCTCATCTTTGCCTTCATTGACTATAACATATTGAAGAAAAAAACTTACGAAAGGAAAAGTTCACTTTTATCCTTCCCTTCTAACAAGAAACTGAATCTTCACTCCTAATATGCATGATAGATACAAAACCTAGATTGATCCTTATGAAACAAAAAAAACTCCTCAAATCATAACTTATAACATATTGGGATTTTCTTCATCATCATATGCATTAAATGAAAAATTATTATAAGAATCAAGAAGTATATTCATAACAATCTATATAAGTGAGTAGTCTTGCAAAATTTCATTGGAGACAATTGAAGCCCTTGATCAGTGTTTGTGACTACTCATAAAATCACATTCAATTTTATTTTGTTATAATTTGGAAAGAGTATCCCAAGCACCCTTAATTATGTACAAGACAAATAACACATACTTATCTACTTAATAAATAAATTAATCAAGAAATGTGATTATGCATCATCATTGTCCTATCAAAGTATCTCTAGGATTGTTCAAATGTTGATAGTGCACTTGGCATTGTCAAATCAAACGCTAAACCAAAAGTTGAAACCATATTAGACTCAACATCATCTATGTTAACTACTTTTGTAATATCTTGGGATACAAAAACAAGTATTCCAATACCGTACACAATGTTCCACAAGCTTTTGACCACCTATACATGACATATCAATATATGACCATAATAGATATAGTAAGAATTATCCAACTTACTATCAATAGCCAACATGTAAGTACTTAATTCCTATTAACCATAAGAAGCATTCTACCTTCATGCAAACATTGACTATTCACTCAAAGAATTTATATATATATATATATATATATATATATATATTTCATGCAAATCTACATCTATAGCAAACTTCAAGATGTGTGTACCAATATGTAGAAATCCTAGCAAACTTCTACACAAAAAGATTGCACTAGCCATGATAAGTATAGATGGAGTCTAAATTTAACTTGAATGCAAATTTGACGTATTTAGCTCCTTATGCTCATCCAAAAGTACATATTGGCCTAAAGATACTCACAATAATTATTGTGAAATTGAACAAGAGAATGAGCAAAGTGCATTGGTGATGCACTCTCAATGAGAAACAACCCACTCTGATGCGAAGTTCTGGAGGTTGACATGCAAGAGCAAACATGCAACACAACGAGATCAAGAGCATAATGTCATGATTTTTCCAAGTGTACAATGTGTAAAGATAAGTCTACTAGGATTGTGGCTATATATGCAAGCCAAGGGAAATCGAATGCTCCTAAAAAGGAAAAAAGTTGGCCCAACAAACTCAAGTATATTAATATACACAATATTTCTTTCATGAATAATAGTGACCTATCAAATTTTATATATCTTCCATTTCTTAAAAGTAAATGCTTATTATTCAAAAATGTTGATTCGTTAACTTAGAATCCACAATGCTTTTCTAGAAAGTCCCTCAAAAGTTAAGCTGTCACATTGCAAGAAACAATAACAATGCATACAAAATTTTATCACGCAAAAATGTAATGCTTAATGCTTTTGTAAACCATCAACTTAGATTCCTCAATGCTTTTGTAGACATAGTCTTTGAAAAGTTAAGCTCCCACATTGCAAGAAAATATAATGCAAACAAAAAATTATCACAAATTCTAATGATTTTAGTCTTCTCTATTTGAACCCAAACACATACATCAATTTTTTTAGCAACATTACCTTATAAATCAAGTCGTCTAATCAAGCTAGCCTTATAATAGAAGCATATCTAATTAACCCTTCCAATAGATGCAAACATAAGTATCATAAACTGTTGATTTAACTAGGGTGTATCTTGAGATGGCCTCATGTATGTGAGAGGGCTTTAATTATATATTTATTTATTTATTTATATTTCTATATGTATGAATGTATGTATGTATGTATGTACGTATGTATGTATGTATATGTATCTATGTATGTATGTATATGAACAACATAGCATCAAGAAATGTTGGGGGTCTACGAAAGCACGCAAAATGCAAAAGGAAAGAAGAAGAAGCTCGAAGCACAACACACAATACTGAATGTATTACCGAGTGAATGTACAAAGATAAGTAACTTGTTAGGGTTATAGGCATATTTACAAGCCGAGGGGAAGAAACCTCCTAAAGATGGGAAAAAGTCCCTAGACGGTCCTAAGTGTGTTCACACATCACTGCCAAAATATATCAATAAATCCCCCTAGGACTGATGTTGTGAACAAGGAGCTTGCACTCATGTATAAGTGCCAAGCTATGTGGAAAGAGATCAATCCTCAAAAGGAAGTAAGCCCAACGCTTCGCAAAAATCTTCAACCCCCTCCCTAGGCAGAGCCTTTGTGAAAAGGTTTGCAATGTTATCTTGTGTGGGCACATATGCCAACCTGATCTCTCCAACATATAACATATCCTAGACATAATGATGTTTCATCTCAATGTGTTTTGTGTGAGCATGGAACACAGGGTCTTTCACAACTTCTAATGTGCTCTGACTGTCAGTGAAGATGGTGGTGGCAAAAGATTGACCAACACCCAAATAAGCCAAAAGACATATGAGCCATACACACTCAACATCCACTTTGAAAGCTTCCCTATACTCAACCTCACAACCAAAAGTGGCCACAGTAGGCTACTTCTTGCTTAACCCATATATGCATGAGCTACCAAGCATGAACCAAAAACCACTTATGGACACACAAGTGTCATAACAACAAGCCCAATCCGAGTCAGAAAAGCATGTAAATCTGGCGATAGTGGTCCCCCCTTAGGATAAAACAATCCAAGTAATCGGGTACCACTCAAGTAGCGAAAGATGTGCTTAACTACCTGCCAATGCTTGACACCTAGGCAATGCAAAAACTTGCTCAGCTTTGAGACATCAAATTGAATATCAAGCCAAGTTATGCATAAGTAAATCAAGCATCCAGCCAAGTTATGTGTAGCTCAGTGATGAGTAGCACCTCCTTTAATGTCAATCCGGGAAGACATGAGGATGGTATGAAGACCACGAGCAAGTGGAAGCACAAGTGCGTGAGTGAGAAGCACACAAGCATGCACACACATACACACACACGTGCACATACAGTAAGAACAAAGAGAGTAAGACAATGGAATCACTTCTATTGCAAGAAAGTTCTCATACAAGCTCAAACTACAAGAAGCTAACCCCAAAAATGAGCTCTCTAGCTCTATTTATAGTTTTTGACTAGCTTTGGCCCTGTCCAGACCTAGTGTCCGGCCTAGTTAAAAATTAGGTCCCGGGGCTTGTTTGAGGGCCCAAACGAGATCTAAAAATTATGAAAATTGACAGGCGACTACATCTAAGGCTCCCCAAGCTCGAGGACTCCTCGGCTTGTACAAAATGGAGCTACAAAAAGGTGAAATGATATTTACAAGGGTTTGTAGTGATGAGAATCACTTTAAAATGATGTGAGGGTTTTTGAAAAAAATGAAGGGTTGCCTCAGTGCTAGATCTGCATGTGTGTCCATACTTGCTTCTTCCCGCATCCTGTCAACACTCTCCCCCCCCTAGGGTCTGTCGCCTCTGACAGACCTCTTTTCCACCGTTTGATCAATGTATTTTTGCAGGAGGTCGGTTGCCAATTCTTGTTCTTTGATTCTTAAACCTCTGATTAGGTCTCGTTGCAAAGCCTCCCAATCGACTGTACCAGGCATGTCAGGTTGTGGCATCGTGTAAAGCTCGGAATGCATTGTTTGCTCGCATGCGAAGAGATGGAGTAAATGCGTAGGCCGTGGCGTGAATACCTCTAAATGTGCCTCCCAAAACCCCGTGGTGAACATATCGTCGAATGTTTGCTTGTAGCAGGCAGGGAGATATCTTATGCGTGCATGCCATGCGTAAGACACTCGTATGCTCGGGGTTGTGCTCATATCATATAGCAGGTCGTAGTTACCATTAATAAACCCGGGAATAGGAGGTTGAATACGGCATACATTGCGAAAAGTTTTGAGTACGACCTGCATCATATCGAAGATCTTGAGCATCATCTGGGCAGCCACATCTGGCATAGGGTGGAGGCGTGGTATCCAATGTCTGATGGTTGCGATCATGTATGACACTGTGGGAGTACCGGTTGGGGGGGCGATGGCGGGGTAATTGAGCCATTCTTTACAGTTTGCGTTATTTTGAACCTTGATGGCAAAAGCTTTCCATGATCTGCGTCTTTGCACTGGCCCAAAACACGGATTGTACTTCAAATGCATGGGGGCGTGATCCCATGTTCGAAGCATTTCTGGGTAAGTTTCGAGTAACTTCTGCCTCCAAGTTGGTTGGAATATGGCCCCTTTTCGTGCCGCTTCTGGTATATCTTCTGGTTCGAACTGTGTGGCAAATGTTGGGCACTTGTTGGTGACCCTTTTGATTTCTGCATTGTAGTCGGCCAACAATACAAAATAGGGCTTGTATTGTAATTCTGAGCTAGTGATAAGGCGTCTAGGGGCAATGTGCCTGAAGTACTCTGAGTGAAGGATGGTGTCCTCAATGGCCTTCATTGCCAGCATCTGAGTGGATATCCGTTCCTGATGAGTTTGCCCCATTTCCTCTACCTGTTTCATCCATGCCGATGGGGGTTCCTCATAGGTATCTTGACCTTCTTCTGTTACGCGTCCTCCTGGGAATGGTTGAGGCTCGTAGGTGTCGTCGAATGCTTCCTCCACTGGAATAGTAACTGCTTCTTCTTCTAACGGTTGCTCTGGTGGGGAAGGAGGTCGTTCGTACTGCATCAACTTCAATTTTAATTCTGCGATCTGTTGCCGTAACTCCAGTACGTCGTTGGTCGTTGAGTGTTCAGGTTCGGTTGAAGTAGCAGCGTTGGTCATTTCTTTAGGTTCCTGTCGGTGTGGTGTAGACTCTTGGGGTCTCTGTAGGTCCTTCAGCTGGTCGGCAAGCTGATCATGTGCTTCTAAAAGATTGGCATAAGTTTCCAAGATTTGTTGTATGCTTTCTGAGGGAACAGCTTGAAATTTAACCAGGTCTATGGGTGCTCCCGGGGTGTTCTCCATGGCCGCCTCGAGGTTCTCTTGGTTTTGTTGTTGAAGCCGTCTGTTCTCTTCTTGCGCTGCTGCCAGATGTCGTCGTAGCAAAGCCATGTTTCGTTGAAGCCTTGCATTGCGGCCCATTTGATCTCGCAGCTGTTCCTCCATGGCTTTGCTCTCTTCCATATGCCTCGCTTCGAGTTGCGCATTTGCCTGTTCGAGGTCGGATATCTTGCTTTGTGACTCCGTATGACTGAACTCCAAAGCATTGACACGCTCTTGGAGAGTTGCTGAGAGGGTGCAAAGCTCTTTGTTATTTTCTTCCAATAATGTATATTCCTGCTTAAGCTGAGTGGTAGCTTCGAGCATCGTGTCGAGTGCAAGACTAAATGAGGTGGATGCGGGGGTAAGGATGGAAGATGCAAGGGGTTGGGAAGTGGGAATGGGAAAAGTGGATGTTGTGCCTATCGTGTGTGGAAGTGGTGATGTGAGTGTAATAACCTGTGATGGTGTTGTGAGAACAGTGGTAGTGGGTGACCCAGCGGATGGTGAGATGTCCATGGGATCGGACATGAGAGAGTGTGATTCGTGAAATGTGAACACCGGGATGGTGGGTGGTGTGATAGTGGTGGCTGTGAATGTGGGGAAGTGAATTTGGGGAAGGGACTTTTTCTTATGTTCATCAACCTGTTGAAGAATGTTTACAAGTTGGGTCCAGAAGGAGGGTTGGGTGATTAGTGTGGTGCCCGAGGCAGTTACAAGGGATGGGGTAGGTAGAGTTTGGGAGGGAGGAAATGGAGGGGTGGAGGGTAAAGATATGGAAAGAGTCTGACTAGTGACAGATGGTTGTCCAAAGGCATGGGGGAAGGAAGGGTGACCTAATTGGGGTTCAAAAATCTGAGTGACAGAGATGGATGAGGGTGAAGGAAGGAAAGTGGACACGGGGGTGTGTACAATGGTCTCACTATAGGAGGAGAATGGTTGTGTAGAAAGACACGTGGAGAGAGGCTCTGAGGGTGGGATAGGAGAAGATGGGGGGATGGTGCATGCGTAATGTCCTCCGGTTCATCATTGGGCCTAGGGCTAATCATGTGAACATCTTCTGATGTGGACGTAGCTAACGCGGTAGATACTTCCATCTGAATCATCTTTCCTTGTCGCGGCCGTGTATCAATTCTTCTTTGATCATAAGCAGGGTTCTCTTGATAGACCAAGGTTCTCATTGCTTCACTGATGCCACAGGTGTCCGCCAAAAGATTTAGCGATTCTACAAACTGGGGGTCGATATGCTCTGAGTGTAACATCTGGTTTACTAGGGCCCTATTTGCTTCTTCTGACATTTTATGGCGTCGTTGTACCTGCTTGATTGTTTGGTATAGTCGTTTGAGCTGTGCCGTATATGCAGGGGCTTCGTCTTCACTCTCTTCCGGGTTATCTCTTGGTGCCTTCTCCTGAGCTTGTGTGCTTAGTCTTTGAGGAAGTTGTGCCACTCCTATCTCCTGTACACTGCTTGTCTCGCCTCGTGCATGTTCTCTTTGGGTTGATGCCCCCGGATCGACATTGTCAGGGCAACCTTCACTGTCTGATAGATGAGCCGTCTGCAGAAATGTTTCAAAATCAAAATTTGGGTCCTCGGTGAAGGTGGCCATCGCTGCAAATTCTGCATCGGTAGGTAGCGGAGGGGCAGAAGGAGTGGGCTGTACCACCTCTCTTGGTTGAGACTCCTGGAGATGGATTGTGATAGGTGCCACCTGGGCTTCCTCTCTAGTGGAGACTTCGGCGGTGGTTACTGGAGGGATCAGGACCTATGAAAGGGATCCACGCATTCTTTTTGCAGGCTGACTCCCTGACTTTCGCCCTTTGAACAGCTCCAGGTGTGCATATTTTAGGGCTCGAGCAACTGGCACATCATATGCCAGACATCTGTAGATGATTCTCGTCAACGCACAACACCCATGTAAAGTGGGCTTCCTCACCCCCCGCTTGCCAGCCTCATATACCTGGTCTAAGATCGATACCGGCATCTTAATGGGCAAGCTTCCGGTCTCTGCTAAATACAACCCGTACCATATCTTCTTGTGAGGCTGAGTGAATCGGTCCTGAGCGGGAAATGCAAAGTGCTGGAGGCACATCCGCAGAGGTATGGCGATGTTGGGGGTGAGGGCGCACATTTCCTTGAGCTTCTTGACTCTATTGCTTTTCATTGATTCTGGTATCAAGGGGTCGCGATCTGAAGGCACATGAGTGCCATACATTTGAAGGGCTTCCCTGATTAACGTTACATTTAATTCAAACTTCCTCATCTCCTCCAGATTAGATAAGGAGGGCACCCAGAATGTGCCTGAATGATCTTTATCCCCGATAGGTTTCAACGTAGCAATCAAATAGTAGCACCTGAGGAAGTCAGGTTTAGGTAGAGCTGCACTGAAGTAAGTTTGAAGTCCTGCCTTTTGCCAGATATCTTGAAGTGGAGCTGCATTTTGTAAGGTCTCAAATTCTCTTGAAAAGAATTGGAAGGTCCACCAAACCCCTCCACACTCCATCTTGGACTCCCAGATGTGATCTGCGTCTCCCAAATCCCCTGGCATTTCATTGAACCAATGGGAGTGCCCTTTTACTCTTTCGGTTAGTCCATTGGGTGGATCTGGAATAGGAATCCTTCGCACATTCAAGAATTCGTCAGGCCTAGCTGTTGGTGGAGCTTCCACTGGCATGGCATCCCAATTGATAGGAGCACCAAATCCTGCCTGAGAGCTTGTGCCAGCCGCTGTTGCCATGAGAGTAGGTTGCTTATCTGCTGGAAGACGAAAGGCACATTAGTGTTGCATAGGAAACAAGATGTAATGGTGTTCCCTTCACAATACTAACATGACAATTCCGGAGGTCAGTGGTTAGTGGTGAGGTGTTTATGATATGTGTGAGTGGTGATTAGAGGTCATTGTCGTCCTAGATGCATACTTTGGTGATGCAATGGGCTCGAAATGCTTTGTGTTAGTGTGGACGGAGTTACAGATTAGGGTCAGGGGGTTTAGTACACAGTTTAATTCTCCACACTTTGATAGGTAAGTAGTAGCTCTTAGAGCTAAGGACACGTGAAGATTTCGGTTTGAGAGTGTGATGTATTTGGGACCTTGTGGGCACCCATTTCCAGACATTCCTGGGGTTGATGGGAGTGGGGACAGTGAGAGGTGTAGGTATCTTGTCACATTCTGAGTTGTTGGCCAAGAGTGCTTGTGAAAGCTGCTTCATCCTAGTGCCTGAAGGTGAAGTAATTTGGGCTTGTAAGCTAGCCTTGGGCACCCATATCTGTCTAGCATTAGGGGTGGCCTTCATTGACCGCTTAGGAACCCAAATAGAAATGGTGTGCCTAGGGGTTATCCTAGGGGGCTTCTTAGCTTTGTTCCTTGATGGTGAGGCTCGTTTCTTGTCTCCTTGAGAATCTGCTATTGGAGCTGTGGGTCTCCCATCCTTGCGTATCCAGATCTGCTTCACGCCACGAGATGCTCCATGTTGCGCGGGTTGGCGCTCCTCCCTCTTGATCAGCGGTCTCCTTCGTATAGAGTGATGTTCGGTCCGTTCGTTTAGAATCTTCTTTGGATCAATTAGGGACTCCTTCTTGGCTCCTGAACCTTCAGTAAGATTGACATTCCTCTGCACCATAGAAGTTTGGACAAGCACAACGTGGTTATCTTCGTGTGGATTCCTGGAGGGACCAGGAGTTGGTGCCTGTTCTATTGGTTTGAGTGCTTGATTTTCTAATTCAATCGTAAGACGACTTTGGACTACCCAAGCCTGAAGAAGTCCACTTCTTAGGTTCAGGTTGACTGCGTGATCATAGATCCAGTCTTGGCCCAAGATAAGCGGTTCGGTCAGATCCTCGTCTTCACACACTAGCACTTTTACTGGCATGAGGACCTCTTGTATGTAGAGGGGAAGATCCACCTCTCCCATGCAGGGGGTTTCAACACCTCCTAATCCTATCAGATAGGCTTCTATGGGTTTTACCTCCAATTGCAGCTGCTGGCAATAAGAAAGCCGAACTGCACTTGTGGCTCCTCCTGAATCAATTAAAGCCCTCACACTTGTTGTGTTGTCTCTTTGTCCTATTTCTAGGGTCACAAAAGGTCATCGGTCCACTATCTTATGGATACGTTCACCTGAAGCCTCACACATGGCCATGTGATAGCCTGGAGACTCTTCAGTGTTAGTCATAGGCTGGTCCCTTCCTTGTCTTCTCAACTTCATTCGTTTGATACGCTCTAAGGCCCCTGCCTGTGCCTCTTCTCAAATTCGTTTTTCCTCCTCTTTACGTTGCTTAGCAATATTGAGTCGGCTTAGCATCTCCTCCATGAGGGGTTCCTGATACAGCTTGACTCTGCATCCGCTAATATAGTTTGGGAGGACCTCCCCCTCTAAAGTGGCTAGTTGTACTGCTCCACTCGTGGAGATCCTATTAATGATCATAGGTCCGTAGCCTCTCTTTTCTAGCTTTCTTGCGTGTTGTTTCAATGTGTAGACTAACACTAGATCTCCTGCCTTCAAGCCCTTATCCTTCACATGGGCATCAAAGTATGCCTTTTGCCGTTTCTTTGCAGCATAGATACCTGCTGCTGCTCGTAGCCTCGTCTCACCTAAACGCTCTAGATCTAAGATCCTAGAGGACAACTCATGTCCATTCCACTCATGCTCTTGTGCTACTCTTAAAGCTGGGATTAGGAAATCTAGTGGTAACACTGCATTCTGTCCGAAGACCATCTGAAATGGGGTGGCATTGAGTACCGTTTTGTAGGCAACTCGGTATGCCCAAACAGCATGGTGAAGTTGTTTGTCCCAATCAGAGCGTTTATTATTGACCAGTTTCGTCAATACGTTACACAGGATCTTATTCGTGCTCTCGGCTTGTCCGTTAGCTTGTGGGTGATAGGGTGCAGACTTTTTATGTACCACCATGAATTCTTGAAGGAGATTTTCAATGACCTCATTCAAGAAGTGTGTACCTCTATCACTAACTAACTCTATTGGTAACCCATATCTAGTGAACACATTTTCGAATAAGAACTTAGCCGTTGTTTGAGCATCATTCTTTGTCGTGGCCTTTACTTCCACCCACTTCGTAAGGTAATCTGTGGCTACAATAATGTATTCTGCATGGGAGTTCCTAGCTGGGGGGTTGATGGGACCGACAAAGTCTATACCCCACTTTGAAAACGCACGTCCTCCCATCATTGGTCTTAATGGCATTTCATCTTTTCTTATCGGATATTGGGTACGTTGGCATGTGTCGCAACTCTTCACATAAGTATGTGCATCCATATGAAGAGTGGGCCACCACAGTCCTGAGAATAGAATAGTCTTAATCACTCTGTCAGGCCCAAAGTGTCCACCTGCAGCACCGCTGTGTGCCGTTTCTAAGACTTTCAAGTAGTCTGATTCATGTACGCACAGTCTTAGGTAACCATCCTTGCCTCTTCGATACAGGTTGTCTCCTACTAAAGCATAGTCTTGAGCCTCTTGCTCCATGCTCCGTTTTCTTGCAACACTAGCCTGATTGGGTAATGTTCCTGTTCTCATGAACTCGACCAGTGGAGCACTCCAATCTGGGATTAATGACATGTGATAAAGAGTGGCATGCTCCACTGGGGGTCTCTCCTGGCACCCTGGACAGCTCTGGATCCACTCTTGTATTTCTTTGTCCATGCTAGGCCAATACACTCCTAAGCGTTTTAGATTCTGCAAGGTTCGTTGTTTAGATTAGTGATTCCCTAGCAGTCCCTCATGGGCTTGTTGCAGCCAACTAGCACGTTCATCATCCTCGACACAACAAGCTAATACGCCCTCGTTATCTTGCTTGTACATACTTCCGGCTAATATTTGATACTTTAGCGATTTTACAATTTCCTCTTTGCTTGTCTTAACATTTTTATTTGCAGGCCCGAAGGTTAGGACTGGTACCAACTTATTTGCCCATTTAGGAACAACTTCTAAATTGAACAGATAAGCATCAGGCAATTCATCAGACACTCCTTGCGGTGGTTCTCCTGAAGTGATGCGAGAAAGATGGTCTGCCCTAAGATGGGTTCTACCTTTCCTGACAACAACTTCAAAGTCGTATTCCATTAGTAAGAGGAACCATCTTACTAAGCGGCCTGTATTGCAAGGTTTATTGACCAAATATAGTAAAGCTTGATGATCAGTGAAAAACTTGAACTTATTGGCCAATAGATAGTGTCTAAACTTCTTCATAGCATATACCATACCTAGGCCTTCTCTTTCCGTTGTGGTATAATTTCGTTCAGCTACATTTAGTTGCCTACTAGCATATGCTATCGGCAAATCTAGGTTTCCTTCACCTGTGGGTTGTGCTAGCACACATCCTATTGCATGATTG
Organism: Ceratopteris richardii; assembly: GCA_020310875.1. Lineage (NCBI taxonomy): Eukaryota > Viridiplantae > Streptophyta > Polypodiopsida > Polypodiales > Pteridaceae > Ceratopteris > Ceratopteris richardii. The sequence goes on along the minus strand of CM035417.1, from coordinate 55,336,003 downwards.
GAGGCATCTACATGGACGTGAAAGGGTTTGCTCCAATCCGGAGTAGTCAATATTGGTGCTGTGCACAAACGTCTTTTTCAGCTCGTTGAAAGAATTCTCGCATTCCTCGTTCCACTCAAAGTTTGTTAACAACCCATAAAGAGGTTTAGCTATGATGGCATACATGTGGATAAACCTACGGTAATATCCACAATGGCCCATAAAGGCTTGTACCTCTTTAACATTCCTTGGTCTGGGCAACTCTGCTATTGCTCTCACTTTGTCTTCATCTGTTGAAATTCCATTCTTAGAAACGATGTGACCTAAGATCTTACCTTGTCGTACCATGAACACACACTTCTCTGGATTCAGACACACTCGATAATCTCTACACTTGTTGAAGATTTGCCTGAGCTCAGGGATGTGGTAACTTCTTTCTTGGGAATGGGCGCATAAATCATCCACATATACTTCTAAGCTCTTCCGCAAGAACTCTTTGAAGACATGACACATGAGTCTTTGGAATGTTGCAGGTGCATTGGTGAGCCCAAATGGCATCACACGAAATGCAAAGATTCCCCATTCTGTGGCAAAGGCCGTTTTGTGTTGATCTTCGGGGGCAATGGCTACTTGGTTGTAACCTGAAAATCCATCAAGGAAGCTGTAAACTTCCTTGCCTGCAACACGCTCCAAAAGATGTTCAGTGATTGGAAGTGGATAGCTATCTCTGATCGTAGCGGCATTGACTTTTTTAAGGTTAATGCACACTCGCAATTTCCCATTCTTCTTGGGCACCACTACAATGGGGGACACCCATTCAGTGTGCTCAATCTCATAGATGAATCCGGCTTCAATCAGCCTGTCAATTTCCTCTTTTATTTTGGCCGCATAATTGTCATTATATGTGTAGGGTTTTTGTTTGGTGGGCTTAGCATCAGCGGTCATCGGAATCGTATGAGAGCAAATCTCTGGATCTACTCCTTTCAAGTCTCTATAATGCCATGCGAACACATCCCTATATTCCCTTAATAGAGCTACAAGCTCTGCTTCTTCTTCTGCACTTAGGTCGTCTCCTATGTACGTACATCGCTCTTCGTTCCCTTCAATGGTCACTACAATTTTTTTGGTCTTTTCTTTATTGTCATATGCTTCTCCTATAATAGCCTCTCTCTTAGGCATTCGTACCAAAATTTTCCGGTCTTCCACTTCATATTTCTTGAAATTTTCTGGTACTTCAAACAATGATTCTTCCTCTTCTTGTCTCACTGCTTTCCTTTTCTTTTTCTTTTGACCTCCTTCACTTCCTTTCTTTGAACTTATCGTTTTAATACTCGCAAGGGGTTCTTCTTCCTTTTGGGTTAACACCCCTAGGTCTTCTAAGTAGTGTTCCTCTGAGTCAAAGTATGTATCCATCACAATGGATTCTAGATCATCGTCATTCTCTTCTTCTTCTATGAACTCACTAGGATCACACTCTTCCAACAAGGACTGACACATGAACACTGAAATATCATAACCCTCCTCATCACAATGGGGTGTCCATTGTTCCTCATTGACTGCAATGTCCATGGTAGCTAAGATTTCTGCCCAACCATGAGGCTCAAATTCCTCATCTGGAAATATCATTGGTGTATAGGCTGGGTCTTTTATTGGTCTATCTCCTGGGGAAGTTCCTTCTTCTCTCGCTTTTAGGCGCTTTTCCTCTTCCTCTGCGACCTTGCACATCCACAAGTGAGTATCTTCATGCAACCAGGATGGTTCATGTGAACTTCCAGAATGCACGGAGATAGAGTCTTCTTTCGCTTTGTGGATAGGATTCCACTGTAGGGGTGGTACATCTCTGAAGGTGTGATCCTTCAGATTGACCTTGGTGGTGACCCCTAAGTGCTGTAAGTACAAGGAGTTGGTTCCCCAATCTTGTACTATTTGTAATTGTCGTAGGAAGGGTCTTCCTAGGATCATCTCGTAAACATTATTCTTCTCAAAGTCACATATGGCAAACGTATGTTCAAACTCTACACCACAAGTGGTTAGAGTTATCCCTTCAAGCAATCCGAGAGGTCTTTCAAAATGACCATCTGCCATTTGAAGTTTCATTCTCGTTGGTCTTAAGGTGGGTTTGCCCCATCACTTCCACAAGGAGGTAGTCGCAATCGCAACACCCGCACCCGAATCCACAATTGCTTTGGTTGTGTAACCTTGATAGGTGATCGGAAGATAAGTGTTACCTTCTTCACCTTCGCTCATGTCTCCTATCTTGTCGAGAGGTACCTCGGGTATTTTTTGTTTAGAGCCTACTTTTGGTGCATCGGATTCAAGTTCTGGAACCTGATCCTTCACATGATTCCAGAGCTCCGGTTTTGCCTTGAGGAGTTCCTCTACAGTGAGGTGACATTGAACCTTAGTGTTCCTCACAACATCAGTGTTCCTGGGAATCACTGAGTCTTCATTTCTTACCAATATCGTGGGAGCTCTGATCTGGAGAGATTCAGATTCCCATGGGCCTGTGAAATGAGGCAACTCTTGTAAAGAATTAGATTCAAAATCTAATCTCTCATCCTCTTGTTGCTCTGCTTGATCCCCATAGATAGAGGGAATGTCTTGGGGAAATTGATCACGAAGATCATCAATCTCCGGAATGGGAGGGGAATCACCCTTCTCCTTGGCCCATTTCTCTTCTTGTATTTCCCGCAAGAACTCTGGAGAGTACTGTTGTATTGAAGGAGGTATTCCAGTATCCGTAGAATTAGGAACATAAGCTCCCATTTGTGGTGAGCTTCCTCTTTCAACAACTGGTTGAGCCTGTGGAGGTAAAGAAACTTGTGATTTGTTTACCAACTGCTCTAATCTTTCTAGTAAGCCTTGGAAATGCAAATCCGGCTTGACAGAGTTGGTCTGATTGAACTTTTGACTAGTCTCAAGTATAGCTTGAGCTTGTTCTACCATTTTCATGCACATTTTCATCCGTTCAATCTCTAAATCTGCTCTAGGGTAACTCTTGTCTAGGTTTGCAGCTGTTGGCCCTTCTTGAAGTCGAGCCTGGTAGGCTTTGAACATCATGTCCAAGCCTTCAGGAGTGGGGTCAGCTAATACTGATCCTACTCAGGGTGGTGGGTGGGGTACGTGGGGTGTGTTAGAGGGTGGAGAAATGGAGGGTGATGGGGATGGTAGTGGTGGAAGTGTGTGGGAGTGCGGTTGAGATGCGATCTCTGTGATTTTTGCCTTGGTTTCTCTCACGCTTTCTTCAAGTTCGTTTATCTTTTTTGCCCATTGCCTCTTCATTCTTTCACGACTATCCTTCCAGGCGTTAGTTCTCTTTTTGGGTATGCTCTCTGTTTCACTCACCTCGGGGCTCTTTTCGGGACCAACACCTTGGTGTTGTTGAAGTGCCTGGGCTCTTGTGATCACCTGCACAGGTGCAGTGGAAGTCACACTCCCTGTGGAGTCTACAACTAACCCAACAACATTGATAGGAGTGATTTTAGGCATGTTATTAGGGTTCTTTGGGCAATCTCGTAGGAGATGTTCTTTCCCGCAGTCTTGACAGAAGCCCTGAATGGTTATTGGTTGAGGCTGTGTAGGGGCAGGCAGTGGACAATCACGGATAAGGTGATCTCCCTGACATCTGAAGCATGGTCCTCGAGGAAATGGGGGTCGTACCTGCCTAGGTTGAGGTCTAGAGTTGGGGTTTGTGTACATGACATTAGAATACTCCGGTTCCCCACTATTTTCACTTGGGTCCTCATAGTAGTATGACTCGTTATGCTCGGGTGACTGCATGTAGTAAGCCTGTGGGCTATCAATATGTGCGGAGTCAAAACTATGGTCACTGGGGTCACTGTCTGATAGCAATGGGGTGACTGGGACTATGGCTCTGTTCGGATTTTCTTCAGTAGATGCATACTTCACTGGGATCACATTGGTTGGAGTAGGGGGTTGCTGCACTAGGACTGGTTGGGGTCTCTGCTGCCCTTGATAAGGTGGCTGATAAGATTGTTGTGGTCTGTTGTATTGTGGTGATGGATACTGATTCTGGTATCTACCCTGTTGTGGATATGGCTGAGGATAATTTTGCCTAACAGTTTGTTTGTTATATGGGCAGTCTTGTACCGTGTGATTGGTGTACCTACACTCTATGGTGCAGTACTGGCTACTAGGATTCACCTGTGGTTGGGCCATAATGGGGCATACACTTGCCATATGTTCACCGCCACAATTGTAACACCGCTTAACTGGGGCAAATCTCGGAATTTGCTTGCTAGAGACACCTAGTTTTTGGGCTACCTTCTCTGCAAGTTCCTCGATGGATGTGGATTGACCAGATGTCTGTGTGCTAGAGCTATCAGAATCCTTATAGATTTTTGATAGTTCTAACTCCTCACCTAGATTGTCCTCAATGTCTATGCACATGCGCACGCACTCCTCTATCGTTCTAGGGTCCTTCAGGTACACATATGACCTGAGCTTAGTGCTCAACAATCCGTCTAGGAACAAGGCCACTTGTTTGGCTGGTGTGGGTAACTCTGGCATAGGGCATCTCTCCAGGTACTGTCTAAATCTTCTTCCAGCTAGTCTGACCGTCTCTTGAGGTGTTTGTTTGAAGCTATGAATTAGTGAGGAGGTGTTATGCCTGATTCCACTCTTAGAAAACTCAACAATAAATGCCTCTAAGAGTTGGTCTATGTTTCTGAAATGCCTCTCATTCAGTGGTTGGAACCACGTAAGGGCAGTGTTCCTAAGGGTTAGACCGAAAGCGTTATATTGTGTGAATAGGTCCTCCACCTGTTCAGCTTTCAACACTTGTCGAAATTCTGCCACATGGTCATAAGGGTCTCCCGTGCCATCGAAATAATTCTTCATGGACTTCACCAGTTGGGTTGGTCGTAGGGTCCTAGTGTGTTCTCTCGGCCTTGGCAAAGGAAAATCATCAATGTCCCGGTGATTCCATGGGGTTCTATGTCTCTCAGGTTCTACTCTATTCCTTTCAATTCCCGTTCTTTCTCCTCCCAGGGAGTTGGCAAAACTTACCTCAGGTTTGTCTCTACTTCTATCTCTCTGAGCCCCATGAGCTTGGGAGGTCCCAGCTCCTTGGTGACCAAAGGACACAGTGGACCTTGGTTGGGGAAAAACAAATTCTCCCTTCCATGTGTAGGCATGTCTGCCAAGCTCAGTGACCACGAAGATTCTCTCTGATGCATTGTCTAGGTAGGTTACTTGACCTGGGCTATCAGGGTCTTTAAACTCATAGATCGTGAAGGCACTCACTTCCTGAGATTGAGGAGATTTATATCTCCAAAAAACCTCATCGGTTTCTCGATTTAAAAGCAGATCTATGCTTTTATTATCTTGTGGAATCCGCTCAGGAGTCATGATTCTGGTCAAGACAGACTTACCACGGGGAGTTCTTGGCTCTCTCTCTAAGTTCCCTTACTCTATATCACCCATGTCGGTCTCAGCAATCACATTTCCAAACTCATCAGTTCTATCAGGAAGAGTGGTGACTACATATATAGTCCCCTCTTTATCTAGGTATGCTCCATTCTCAAACTTGACTACCGGGTGGTCTATTCCATGGGGTTGATCGGGGTTCTTAATCTGGACCACTGATCTTCTCAGTCCGTCTTCGTAGATGCGAGCACCTAGACGATTCGTCCTGATATATTCCAATTGAGTCTTATAAGGCCCCTCTGGCTTTTCTAGATAAGCCAACCCTGAACTACCTACTGGTCTCTCCATGTGATAGGACATTTCAGAATCACTGGTTTCTGATCTGGGAGTGTATGGGTAATCACTCAACTGCTGGGCCCAAGACCTGGCAGTGTGATTGACACTAGCTTCAGAAGATCTGAGGCTTCGTCTGTCTCGGCCTAAGTGTCTGCCTGATCTAAGGTTCATATGCCTGATTTATTTACCCCCTGGAACCCAAGCACGCTCTCGTTGCAGGTTGATTTTGCACCAATCACTTTGTTCTTTTTAGTTGAATATTATGTTTATGGTCTTGTCTGAAATTGCATTGTCAGGAGTACTTAGGTGAATTTCCACACTTGATGAGTGATCGATTCCCGTTTACCTTTTGTCCCTTAGGGTTTTCGCACTTAAGACCTATTTATTTTCTTGCACTTGGTTGATTAATTCTCTTGGACTTGATTCGTGCCTAACGTTGCCCTAGTTAATTACCACACCTAAGTCGTACTTAGCCTATGCTAGGAATTGACAAAGGAGGGTTATGAGATCTTCCAACCTCAATCAGCTGGTTGACCAGACAGCTACGCAAGCCCAGGAAGCCTTCTCCCAAGCTCGGTACTCACCCTTGCTAGCTTGCTTTGATTGCCTTGAGTGCCCACAAAGTTCCTGCAAAAACTCACCAGTTAGTATAGATTTATTGCCACAAGTATTTGAAAGACACACTTCAATAATTTTAATCCCCTTGGGGTAGCTCACTGCACCCCCTGAATCTGAGATTCACTTAGTTCCACCTATCTCTGGTTTCTAGGCCTTTTACCCACTTCCAAGGTTCTAAGTTATACCAATATGTCTAAAATCAAGCTCAACTACCCTTTCAATCACTCAAAAATTAACTCTCAATTTTCATGCGTTAATGGCCGTGTATCGCGATAGGTCGGGTCGGGGTGTCGCGATAGCTCGAAGTGTCGCGATAGGTGGAAAGTGTCGCGATAGGTGGGAGGTGTTGCGATAGCTCGAAGTGTCGCGATAGCTCGGAGTGTCGCGATAGCTCGGAGTGTCACGATACCTCGGAGTGTCGCGATACCTCGGAGTGTCGCGATAGCTCGGAGTGTCGCGATACCTCGGAGTGTCGCGATACCTCGGAGTGTCGCGACAGGTGGGAAGTGTCGCGATAGGTGGGGAAGTGTCGCGATAGCTCGGAGTGTCGCGATAGGTGGGAAGTGTCGCGATAGGTGGGGAAGTGTCGCGATACCTCGGAGTGTCGCGATAGGTCGGAAGTGTCGCGATACCTCGAAGTGTCGCGATAGGTCGGAAGTGTCGCGATACCTCGAAGTGTCGCGATACCTCGAAGTGTCGCGATACCTCGGAGTGTCGCGATACCTCTGAGTGTCGCGATAGGTGGGGAGTGTCGCGATAGGTCGTGGAGTGTCGCGATACCTCGGAGTGTCGCGATAGGTCGGAAGTGTCGCGATACCTCGAAGTGTCGCGATAGGTCGTGGAGTGTCGCGATACCTCGAAGTGTCGCGATAGCTCGGGATATGGCGAATTTTTCTGTTCTATCTAGTGTTCCTTGGAGCTCTAGGCCTGCGCAGTGTCGTGGTGCACTCAGAATCGTGATTGGGTGAAATTTTCGGAGTGTCGCGATAGCTCGAGCTCAACGCCTCGGGGACTGTGCAGAGAATTTTTGTACCTGCTGAGTTTGCTGGAGATGATGATGGAGCTGCCACCTGCAAGAAACATGCAAAAAACACACAAATACAAGCACGCACAATCGCTCTCTCTCAAACTCGCACACAACAAATGAGGGAATGATAAGGAAGAGGGAATATGTAGTGGAGAAGGAGGTGGAGGTGGAGATGAAGATGGAGATGGAGACGAAGATGGAGATGGAGAAAAATCAGAAATTTACCTACTACTTACCATTCCAACGCGTCCTCTCTACGTCTTGCCATCACACGCTCGTCCTCAAAGCTCGATCCCCGGCAACGGCGCCAAAATTTGGTGTAGTTCAGTGATGAGTAGCACCTCCTTTAATGTCAATCCGGGAAGACATGAGGATGGTATGAAGACCACGAGCAAGTGGAAGCACAAGTGCGTGAGTGAGAAGCACACAAGCATGCACACACATACACACACACGCGCACATACAGTAAGAACAAAGAGAGTAAGACAATGGAATCACTTCTATTGCAAGAAAGTTCTCATACAAGCTCAAACTACAAGAAGCTAACCCCAAAAATGAGCTCTCTAGCTCTATTTATAGTTTTTGACTAGCTTTGGCCCTGTCCAGACCTAGTGTCCGGCCTAGTTAAAAATTAGGTCCCGGGGCTTGTTTGAGGGCCCAAACGAGATCTAAAAATTATGAAAATTGACAGGCGACTACATCTAAGGCTCCCCAAGCTCGAGGACTCCTCGGCTTGTACAAAATGGAGCTACAAAAAGGTGAAATGATATTTACAAGGGTTTGTAGTGATGAGAATCACTTTAAAATGATGTGAGGGTTTTTGAAAAAAATGAAGGGTTGCCTCAGTGCTAGATCTGCATGTGTGTCCATACTTGCTTCTTCCCGCATCTTGTCAACATTATGCATAAGTAAATCAAGCATCCAACACCCTTTTGATAGAGAACAACATCAAATGCATCTCCAAAATCATGAAGACTCACTCATAAACCTATTTCCCTAGGAGTGGAAATAGCTTCTTTCCAATCTTCAAGGCCAAAACACTAAATAATGTGTGAATATATTTGGTTTGACACAAAGCTATTCCCCCATCAACTTGCATAAACTGAATCCCCAAATAATGATGCAAATGCCCCAACTCTGACATCTCAAAAGAGGCATGCAAATCAGCCTTAAATTCAACAATATGCTTCTCATTAGGACCAGTAAACACCATGTCATCAACATACACAACAATGATCATAAGTACATCATTTGCATGCTTAACATATATGGTGTTCTTGTTGGACTATTCTCAAAACCCTTTGCAATCAAGTAAGCAAGTGACTTTTCATACCAAGCATGTGATGCTCACTTCAAACCATATAACATCTTTTTCAACTCGCACACTTTGTTTTCATGTTCTTTCTACACAAAACCATGGGGGCTGAACAAGATGCACTTCTTCATGTAAATCACTATTCAAACGAAGTTTTAATGTCCAATAATGTACATTCCAACCATGATGAGCTGCAAGTGCACAAATGCTAAGAACAATAGTCATTTAGCAAGTGGTTGCTAAGGTATGATACATCATTGCTTTCAACCATGGCCACTGACTAAAATTCATTGATGCAAATAAAATGGTTGTATCTCAAAAAGTTGAACAGAACTACCTTGTCAAGCTCTTCTAAACATGTAGAAGACTTGCAAGGCGCTTGTACTAGCAAACCAAAACCTATATATGTTTGGCACAAAAGGTCAAAATTGCCTGCACAAGCACTGCGATAGTGCATTCGTAGGCCGAAACTAGCTCATATCGAAATTTCAATGCCACAAAGCAAAGCAATTTTGAACTCCTAGCCACCTTGAGTAAGCTCACTAATTTTTGTCTGATTCTGAGACTATGATCAAAGTGATATCAACAACGCCCTAGATGATGCCGTGACACAACCTAACACGAATTGTTGGAGTTTGAAGTATGTAAAAACATGCAAATAACAAAAGGAAAGAAGAAACTTGCACAACACAGAATACTAAATGTATTACCAAGTGAATGTACAAAGATAAGTAACCTGTTAGGGTTATAGCATATATGCAAGACGAGCGAGAAAACCTCCTAAAGACAAAAAAAAACCTGGACAGTCCTAAATGTGTTCACATATATCACTACCAAAATATATCAACAAGAAAACATGGTTAAATCTTTTTTTCTTCTTTTTTCTTTTTTAGGATAAAAGAGGAGCCCTCAAAAGGAATCCCGATTAGGACCCCCCTCCAACTCAAGATATGAAAAATAATATTATTTTTATCATATAAGAAAAACACATATACGAGCTCTTACCAAAACTTGCAAGCCTCAAGCTTTAAAGACCATGTTGTAACGAGTAGCCAATGATCCCTTTCCAATCCAAGTATTGAGGGAATCGTATCCACTAAACCTACCTATCCTACCAGGCTCTCCAAAAGTAACGGCATACCTTGCAAAGAAGAATTTGCTCAAAACAGTTCATACCTAAAGCAAGTAATCCTCCTCTATTTTGTCCCAACAATGAGATTTTCCTTATCAAAACGTTGTTAAACCAAAGCACTTCTACATTTACAACACAAGGAGAAACCTTATTATGTTCCCAAAAATATAAAATAAAGAAAAGGCAATGCTAATTCTTACTTAGGTAGTCCCACTTAGGATGGATGCAACCAAGACAAACTTGGCCACCTTGCCATGTGGCATTCCACCTAGCCAAAGTTTATAATCTTACTCGATGAAACTTCTCAAGCAAAGATAATGAAACATATGTGGGTACAGGACTTCAAAAACAACAAAAAAAAAAAGCGAGCCCCTCAACCATTTGTTCCTCAACTACCCCATCTCTTTGGACTTCAATATCAAATGCACTAAAAAGATATCCAATCTAGCTGAAAGAAAAGTAAACCATTACAAATTTTACCATGTCTCAATATATATCCTAGTGATACTTACGATCCATACTTTATCATAGGTGCCCAATGATATATAAACATGCCAAAATTCTCACTTCGCTTGACTGAACTCAGCCAAGATCTTCGTTATATGTTTCATCCAAAAGTGAGTTATCAAAACCCTAGTCCATTTACTCACCAATTCTGAATTTACTGTGCCACAACAAAACTCATTCACAAATCATACTCAATTCTTTTTAGACTTCTTCAAGACTCTTAACAAGCAATACTAAGTCATCATGGTTCTACCCCCAAATGTCTTCTCCATGGTTAAATTCATCATTGATGTAAACATATAACAACATGGAAGAACCTAAACAGGTGAACTCCATGATGAACCATGATAGGCTCACTTTAAGTGGTATCAATCCACACAATCATGAATATTTAAGAAGACATACAACACTTTGGAAAACTGTAGAAACCTACATTGTAGGTTGATAGCTTCAAGCTTAAGGAATGATCTGTTATACACGGACACATCATATACCTTCTTAAAGCCAATATAATTTATGTACATATTTTAACCCTATGATGTACACCAAGAAAAAACCTTGTGCAAAAATATCTACACATTTTTGCTGTTTCCAAAAGCCAATTTCCCTTCTACATGACGATTGAAGAATCTCATTGGTTTATCAGAATAAAAATGATCACATTAGCATGTATCTCTACAAAGATGCATGAATTGCTAGTGCAATCATTCACATACATAAGGACTTGGTATTCTGAAATAAAGACCGTGAATTCGATGATTGTAGAACAAGACATTACCCACATGTCGAGCAGCATGTTTCCAAGGTTAAGAGAATATTCACTCAAGTAATGATATTGCCACATTGTCTCTATAATCCTCATTTTAACAATTGTCTTTAAGAACTCTGAGGGAACATTATCCCCCCTTACTGCCCTGTGCCTCTTCATCTTTCAACAAGCTAACCAGATTTGCCACCACAGCAAAAATAATTTCACCTCAACATGATGTGCCACACTCTCAGACAATGATCTCTCCAAACATTTATGTACTAACTTTCGTCAAACATGAGATGACCAGAAAAATTTTATCAAAGAGTATTATAGAAATGAGTAAAACAACAGCGACAATCAGAGTCTTTGGGGTATCCTTCAGCTGAGATGCATCAAATTTCTCCACGATGTACTCCTCGACTTTAATCATCCTGTTCATTCCTTTGTTCATAGAATGATGAAGATATAATCAACCAACGTGCTCTTGGAACGAGAATTCCACTATCAATACCAGCGGCAAAGTAAAGAACATGACCGAATGAATTTAATAAACAGACTCCACCAGACTTTTTGTAGATTACTGCCATATGCATTAGCATATGCTCTCCATCAGTTCTAGGAAACAGCAATCATAATGAATGATGAATGTCATACTAAACTGTCAAGCCTTGAATTTCAATAACCCTCAAGGCAAGACATTGACCCTGGGGCACTTCATTGAGCTGCCTCCGCAATCTGAATGCCTCCCTCATAACCAGTTTCACATTTAGTCTTTCCTTCACATAAATGTTCAAGGAAAAATCTATATTTGCAGGCATAAACAGGACTTCAAGTAAAATGCAAGCATATGAAGCTATCACCAAAATGCCATAATTGAGCAATCCCATGGATAAGAAATCTTTGAAGTAAAATAAGATATTCCTTCCAAGACATGCCACAAGTAAGAAATGTGGTCCTCGCCACTCATTTCTATGAAGTAATATAACTGCTACTACCACATTGCTTCAGCCCAACACAAACCTGGCTCGATGTATGGGGCAAAGGGAATACCAAGTGTTTTTTCAACTAATTTTTAGCAAGTCATTCTGTAGAAAAGTTACTAAGATAAGTAAAAAATACAGATAGGCCCTAGGGTAGCATGACCCATCTCCCCAGTACCAGTTAATATTTCCACAGGACAAGGACTCGACCAGAGTGATGTAACCTGAAGTTCTTTTGAAATAAACTTGAGAACGCAGGCAACTGGCATACATCTAATACTGGTGAATAGAAGGCTCACAAATATTATCACCACAGCTCTACTTCCGGGTAGTACATGAAAGTTCATTCCAGTGCCTTATGATGTTAGCAACTCAAACGAAACTTGGAAGTTGGGATAATTATTAGTCTTAAAGAAATCAAGTGTGTTTGAAATACTATGAGGATCATATACGAGTTGCACCACAAAGCTTACAGAAAAATCATCACAGTCTTACAATAACTGTGAGACCTAAAACATCCAGCAGCAGTTGTTGGTCGTTGCAGGTTGTTCAAACCACCTATTTAAAGATGGCCCAGGATTCGCTGATACGCTTTCTCTGTCCCATTAATAACACATCAGAAAGAAAACATAAACATTTTGACCAGCCTTGAGACATAAAATATCTATGCTACATCCTTACCTTGATATCAATGGGTCTGGAGCATTTTCCAGCCTCATAACCAATCTGCAAAAGATCATGAGAAAAAATGTAATGCATCTTATTTGATTGATTGAATGACCAACAAACACTTCAGGTGTGCTTACTCTTTACATGCTACTGAAGAATATTCCATAGTCTCCAATCTCTTAAGCTCTTCCTGTTTTACAGGCACAAGTGAAAAGCATTACTTGATATCCATGAAACAAGCCAAGAAATTTATATGCATTAACAAATATAAGAACATGTCATCTTTCTTATCCTTGTGCATAATATCCTCTATCTTAAATGCTTTGCCACGCAAAAAAAAAGGACCCCGAGGAGGGGGGGTACGTCAACATTTTCATTTTAAATATCGGCATCTGGGCATCAGTCAGAACTATTAATGTTATTGTTTTTGACAATTGCACCACTGTGCTCAGCAGGTCAACATACAGTAGGTAACCAAAGTCATTACTTATGGAAAAATATAAAATATCTCCAATATACAATGGTAATTGGATCGTGTTGGAAATATTCCATAATCAAATGCAATCCAAAGCACTTCTACATTCACAACATCACGAGAGAGATTTCTGTCATTCCTAAAAAAGATTCAGATAAAGATAAGGGAGTGTTGATCCCCATAATGCACTTTCTTATACCTAGGCATAGCCTCACCAAGCAAGAGTCAACAAAGACAAACTCGGCCACCACCTCCATTGTGTGCAGATTCCAGGTAACCAGACTTGTCAGCTTTACTCAGCTAACCTCCTTTCTGAAGAGTATGACACAAATATCGAGAGAACAACATAAACGTAGGCCCCTCAGCCACCGATTCCACAGCTCCTCCAGCTTTATGCATACCATGAAACGCAGCAATGAGTTACCCCTCTATCTGAAAGCATAAAGGACAGTGGACAGTTATGGGTTCTGCAAAATCTGACTCTTATCTGCAAACTCAACCCACCAACTGTTGCAAGCAAAAGCATTCTCT
>CM035417.1:55314795-55317295 GCA_020310875.1 Ceratopteris richardii | reverse complement strand
ATAGATTATATACTATATAGTACGACATACATGCATAATGCATCATTGCAATTTGCATCTGTAGACTTAGGGATTATCAATGTATAACAATCCACCATCTGTAGACTAAGATGCATTAAAGTTTAGGATACATACCGTTAGAACTTAGAGCTTAGCAAAGTCGGCTGACTCAGGCGCTGAGCAAGAATGGCTTACTTTTGATTCCAGGTGTCGAGGAAGACTGAATGGCCTATCGCACTGAGGCTCGTCACTATAGAGCACTCAGCAAGGTTATGTACACAATACCACCATGGGCGAGGGCATCAACTAAAGCATCTACGCGTGTGCACATATGAAATTCGTCACTGCATAGTTCCTCGTTAGTCTACAGAGTTGGTCGCTGCAGAAAATAAGACCCGAACCCGATTGCACATCCAAAAAATTGAATCCTGGAAACCCTCTTCAATACACGCATCAGGAAAACATTTCTGACGGCCGTCATAAGTCAAGAGTCATAAAGGTCAGCTACGCGTTTATGACGCGTCAGGAAACAACGGTGTGTGTGTGTATGTGTGTGTGTATGTATATATATATATATATATATATATATATATATATATATATATATATATATATATATATATATATATATATATATATATATATATATATATATATATATATATATATATATATATATATATATATGTGTGTGTGCGAATATGTTGGGGATAAAGGCCCCAAGGACTCTCCTTTTGTATATTTTGACCCTTTCATGTGAAAGCTCTCTTCGAGAGCTTTCCAGACATATTTTTGTTATATTTTTTGGACCCCAAATTGGAGAGTTATAGGCATTTATATTATTTTTATGACTTTTGATCATTGGCAATGTGTGAACATGCCCAAATAACTTAAAAGTCACTTAACAATAAGACTTGGTCCCAAATCTCTCATAACTTGCTTCAACTTCAGCTTCTCCATCTTCTTCTCCAAATTTCTGCACAGGTTTCTCTCTCTACTTTCTCTCTCCTCACGCAGCAACCCACTCCCTTGGCGTTTGGAGCAACCGAGCACACCACAACATAGCTCTCTATGACCTCTTTCAACCGGTATTAGAGCTTCGAGTTGTTCCATCGCGACAAAGTTGCTCCAAGTGGTTTTCTACTTCAGCCTATGTTAAGCTGAAGGCGTTTTCTTTCATTTGGGAGAATTTCATCGCGAATAACCTTTTTTTTTTGCGAAAAAAGTGTTGTTTTTTGGAGGATTACTTAAGCTTGCAGCAAAGCTGAGCAAATTTTGTGCTTTTTAGAGAGTTTCATCGCAAAGAATCTCTTCTATTCTTCTTTTTGTATTTCCACAGGTCATTTTCAACATCCACATTGCTGATTTTTTCATCTACATGTCCTTTGTTGCAAAAATGCTCTCTCATTTTAAGTGGGAGGACATGTACAGAGATTGAGGAAGTGCATACTTGCTCGAAACTTATTACAGCAAGTCATTTCTCTGATTTTACAAGTCATATTGCTCCAAAAATTGATGCTTTTGTGGAAACAAGCACCCATTGACTTGGTTTTGCATCTATGTATGTCTTTTGTGGTTAAAAAAAACAACAAATTTGTTGTTGTTGATGCAATTACCGCTCGCTGGAATTTTCTGAAATTTTCTGCAAAAAAATTCAGAAATTGATTTTTGCAAGTTTTGAACAATTTTTTGAGGCTTAATTTTCGGCTAGAGTCTCGTAAGGTAATTGCGCTCAGGACAACAAGTGAATTTTACCTTTTTTGGTGAAATTTTGAAGCTCTTAGCGTGCAAACATGGCCTCTATCTCCTTTGATGTCAAAAGCTTGTTTGAGATCAAGAGATTTGGAGGTAGCGGTTTTGATTTGTGGAAAGAGAGAATCTTAAGCATCCTCTTTCTTAAAAATTGTGAAGGGGCTCTTGAGAAAGTCAAGCCTGAAGATATGACAGATGCAGCATGGATGAACCTAAACAAGAAGGCCATCACTTACATCAAGATGGCTGTATCATATGAAACCTTAGTGGATTTGAAAGGCCTTACAATTGCTTCTGAGGTATGGGAGAAGCTGAAAGCCACTTATGAAAAAACCACTCCTGTAAATCAAGTGCATCTTATGCGTAAGCTAGTGTGTATGCGGCTTGATGAGTCAAAATGTGCGGCTAAGCACTTACCTTCTTTTACAAGTACTCTTTCACAATTGCACGACTTTGGATTACCTCCATTTGATGATAAGCTTAAGGCCATCTTCTTGTTAATGACCTTATCTGATACATGGGAAACATTGGTTGCGAATAGCCCCCATCTTACCTTTGATGGTGTAAGGGGTTCTATTTTGAATGAGGAAATCAAGAGGAAAGCTAGTGCAGAAGGCAGTGGTTCAACCAATGTGGCTAGAGGAAGAACAGAAAAGAAAAGTGGCAATGTACAGAGGAACAGGAGCAAAAGCAAAGGCAAGGCTGAAGCGACTTGTTATCAACTAACAGTCCCATACAGCCCCTCTTC